>JBBGZY010001424.1:1487500-1820096 GCA_037952925.1 Lithobates clamitans | reverse complement strand
ATTGTCGATACACAGGCGGTATGATGAGAGGCACTGTCCCCCCTCAGAAGGAGAGATAGAGAGTGCTGTTTTTCGACTGGATGGAACGGGAGGCATGCCAGAGACTATCTGATACAGCGGAGACAGCGCACTCAGGACTGACTTCTTGGTACGGCGAGATACTGAAACCGCCACCCTCCCGCCTTCCGGGATCATAGTATACCCCCCCGGATGAATGAAATACCCCTAAAAGGTTGTAAGTATTGCTACCCCACGAGAGGGGAGGAAATATCTTAAATGAAGAGCAGAAACAAGGTAACAATTAAGGACTAAGCTTTTATTGTCTATAGGCGGTGGTCCTAAACGGCGTTCTGAATGATTGGTACTGTTTACTTTTTGTTATGCACATATTCCTGCTACTGGGAAAGGAGGTCTGACCAGTAAATACGGGAGACGAACAATCACCTATATGAACCACTAAAGGTCTCTCCCAGCTGGTGGGGGCGCCCCTATATATATCAAGTGTGCATGAGAATAAAGCAGTCTACAAATAAACGGGGGTGGACTAATACAAAGTACATAAGCGGGGACTGGAAAAGGACAGTAACCTGGTAGGACCCCCCCAACAGTAGAACCCAAACTAAGGGGCACAAATAGAGGAACAACTGGTCATAACAGCCATAATAGCAATAAAGACCAACACATTATACACCATACAAGTCCTCTAAAGGAGAAGAGAGAGGAGAAGAGAGGGGGAAAGGGGGAGAGGTTGGCAGGGGTAAAGCTAGAAGGGAGAGGTTTTTGAATTAATTAAGCTGTGGAATCCCCATGCCACCCCCCCTCTTCTTGCCCCTCCCCCCTGTGTTTTTATTTTTTTTTTTTTTCTCTTCCTTTTTTTCTCTTTTTCTCTTCTTTGTTGTCCTCTTTCGGATTCCTCTCTTGCAACCTGTAAAAACCCCTCTAAATAGACTCTCCAAGGTCTAGGGCTCCCCTTCACGGAAGTGGAGGGATATCAAGAAAACCAGGCTGGGGAAGCGTATTAGGGGGCCAAGAAAGGGAGACAAAATGAATAAAAGCACAACGAAAGTAACAAGAGGGAATGCCCCCAAATCCCCAAAAGATAAACCAACTACAAGCACATTAAAACAATATATGACGCAAGGAATAAGCCCTAGGAGTATGGAGCCGGTTAAACAAAGTCAAAGTAAAACCGAAAAAAAAAAAGGGATCCGATAAAAAAATAGGAGACACCCCGGAACACTCTAGAGATGATTTATCAACAGAGGGGGATTATGATGCAAGTGAAATGGATGGGGAAGCAAGAGGGACCTCCACATTAACAAAGGGAGAGATGAGTGACATGCTCCGGAAAATGGAAAACTCGATTAAAATGGATATTCAAATTCTGAGAGGAGACCTGGGACATCTATTAGAAAGAGTGGAGTCTACGGAAAAAAACACTGAAAAACAAAAACAAGAAATCGATAGTCTAAGACAGCAAGTGGAAAAAACACAGGTAAATCAAAGATTGTTATTATACAGGCTGGAAGACCAGGAGAACAGGAGCAGACGGAAGAACATTAGGATTCGCTTAGTCCCAGAAAAAGAGAATGAAGATCTGATGAAATTGGCTTCCACAATCTTCCGGCCTCTGATTAACAGAGAAGGGGAGGACTGTCTAAAGATAGAAAGGATACATCGAGTGGGGTACGCCAGGGAAGCAAGGACAGAACGCCCAAGGGACATTATAGCTAGATTTAGGTACTATGAAGATAAATGGGAAATTTGGAAGAAATTGAAACTAAGACCGCCAATAATGATCGAGGGAGTGGAAATCCAGTTTTATGCAGATCTGGCGCAAGAAACCCTAGTAAGAAGAAGACTGCTGAAACCCTTATTAGAAGTAATGACTGCACAAAATATCAAATATACCTGGGGTTTCCCGGCCTGTCTGAAAGGATATAAGGAAGGGAGGTCTGCTAAATTACGTTTTCCGGAGGATCTAGGAGAATTTTGTAAAAGGCTGGACATACAGGTTCCGGACTTACCAGGCTGGATATCAGAAATCTAGGGGACTTGCCGAATCCCCATCCGGGGGGAGAAGGGGGAGGTGGGATAACAACAACAGACAAGAAAACTAAGCTAAGATAAGAATGAAATAGGCAGGCCACCCCACTGCTATAGTTACTCAAGGAGTGGGTGGAAGCTGAATACCTGGAGCTCCACCTTATGATCAAGGGTTCGGAAAGGGCTCAGATGGAGATCCTGGATGACCTTAGGGGCCCTGAGGGGCCAATTGGGGGGTGGGGGGAGGGAGGGGAGGGGGGCAAGGGGGATGGGAGGGGGGGGGGGGTGTGGGGTGGGAGAGGGGGAGAGGGTAAGGGGGGATTACAAGGTACAAAAGGAAATTAGGTGTATAACTCGAATTAAGCCAGAGAAGCGTAGCAATCTATTTTGGGACAAACATGACAACTCTTAAATTTTTGACATATAACGTTAAAGGTCTGAATACACCCTCCAAAAGACACAACTTATTAAGAGAGCTGACAAAGCAGGGGGCAGGAATAGTGGCATTACAAGAAACCCATTTGACATATGAGTCCAATAGTAGATTATGGTCTAAAAATTTTCCGACATGGTACTATGGAGATACAATATCTAATAGAGCAAGAGGAGTGGCAATAGGAATGGCAAAAGAAGTCCAATTTAAATTAGACGAAAGAATACAAGATACGGAAGGAAGATTCCTTTTTTTAAAGGGATCTCTAGGAGGGCTGGAATGCACCATTGCAAATATTTATGCCCCTAATAAAAACACAGTCAATTTCCTGATAAGTACACTGGAGAAATTAACAACCTTCAAGAAAGGGGGTCTGATAGTGATGGGAGATCTCAACGTGTGTTTAGAGCCAGGGCTGGATTGTATGTCCGGTGTGCAGGGGACGAACAACGTGCAGCTTAGACGACTGAGACAGAAATTACATGAGAATCAACTGGTGGATATATGGCGAATATTGAATGGTAGAACAAGAGATTATACGTTTTACTCCCCTGTACACCGGACATATTCCAGACTGGACTACATTTTACTAGAACACAGGTGGTTAGAGAGGGCCACTGAAGCAAAAATAGGAATCATCACACTGTCAGACCACGCCCCTGTAGAAGTGGAAATACAAATCTCCCAAATGCAGAGAAAAATCCCCCTATGGAGAATAAATGAAGATCTGTTGACCGATGAGGGGGTGGTCCAAAGAGTAACAGAGGAACTCAAACAATACTTTAGGGTAAATGAAACCGGAGATGTCTCGGGGGCAGTGGTGTGGGAGGCCCATAAAGTATATATAAGGGGAATATTAATAAAAGAGGGAGCTAGAAAAAAAAAAGAAAGAAACATCAAAATGGGAAATCTTACGACTGAAATATTCAACATAGAACAAGAACACAAAAAAATGAGAGGACCCCATAAAGAAATATACCAAAAGTTGATAGACAAAAGAGATGAATTAAAAAGATTGATAGACCAAGAAACAAAAGAAAAATATTTTCAAATTGAGAAAGACAGATATCAGTGGGGGGATAAAACAGGGAAACATCTGGCTAGAATGCTAAGGGAAAAAAAAGCCCGTAATTTTATAGATAGGATACAGACTAAGCAGGGATCAATGGTCCATGAAACAAGAGAAATTGGAGAGGTATTTAGGAATTATTATAAAGAATTGTATGTAGGAGAACATAAGGGGGAGCAAGAGAGGTTTAAAAAAAAAGAAAAGATAAGGGAATTCTTAAAGAGGGCGGGGTTACCCGAGATTCAAGAGAGAGATAGGGAAGCCTTGGAGGAAGAACTTTTGGAAAAAGAAGTAAAGGAAGCAATACTAGAGGCAGCACAAGGAAAGAGCCCAGGGCCAGACGGATTCACAGCAGGTTATTACAAAAAATTTAAAGATATCCTAATACCAAAAATGTGTCAGTACATGAATGGGTTAGGAAAAGACTTTGAATTGAGCAGAGAGGCACAAACGGCCCTGATCACGGTGATCCCAAAGGAAGGAAAAGACACGACCCTCTGCTCCAGCTACAGACCCATATCGCTATTAAATGAAGATATAAAGATCTACGCAAAAATATTGGCAAAGAGGATGAAGGGGCTAATGAATTCTTTGGTCCATCCTGACCAAACAGGGTTTGTGGCTGGAAGAGAGGGAAAGGATCATGGGGTACGAACTCTGCTCCTTCTACAAAAAATAAAAGAGGACGGGGCCCCCGGTCTGCTCTTGTCTTGCGACGCGGAAAAGGCGTTTGACAGAGTAGACTGGGGGTTCATGTTCCAAACATTAGGTAAAATGGGGGTAGGCCCAAGGATGTTGGAAAGGTTAAAAACGTTGTACAGACAACCGAGAGCTGCAATTAGGATCAACGGGGCAATTTCAGAAACTTTTGAAATGGGGAGAGGTACAAGGCAGGGGTGCCCCTTGTCCCCGCTACTCTTTATCCTATCATTAGAACCCTTTCTCGCAACAATAAGAAGTGACCCCGATATCAAAGGATTAAAAGTGGGTAAGGAAGAACACAAGTTATCGGCATTTGCCGACGACGTGCTCTTCTATATAATTAGACCAGAATGCACCCTGCCAAAATTAATTAAAACGATAGAACAATATGGAGAGCTCTCAAATTTCAAGATAAATATGGGAAAATCTGAAATCCTAAACATAAATCTAAAAAAAACAGAAGAGGAAAACTTAAGGAAGAACTTTCAATTTTCATGGAAAAAAGAAATAAAATATTTAGGCGTAAAATTAGCTAACTCCCTGGACAAAATTTATAAAGTGAACTATATACCCCTATTGGATGAAATAAGGAAAGAGGGAAAAAAAATACAGAACAGACCAATCTCTTGGATAGGCCGGATAAATGCCATAAAAATGACCCTGCTTCCAAAAATTACTTATAAATTCCAAATGCTACCTATAGATCTACCAATATATTACCTCAAAAAACTAAAAACAATATTAACAAACGTTATTTGGAAAAATAAAAAACCGAGGGTATCTTTAAAGACACTAAGAAAAGGAAAGAAGAATGGGGGTCTGGCGGCACCGGATATTGAAACATACTACAACGCAATAATCCTGTCACGAGTGATAGAATGGGTAAGGGATAATCAGGAAAAAAGATGGGTAAACTTGGAAAAATTTTATAGTAATGCACAGTTAGGGGTAATTATTTGGAATCCCCCCCAACACAGAACGATAGACGAAAATACACATATGTTAACACGGGTGGTAATTAGGGTATGGAATAGAACCTATAAACAGTTAAATAAGACTTATAATTCACCACTTATAAGAGTCAATGAAAATGAGTTTTTTGCACCAGGGAGAGTGAGTATAGGGGGGAAATGGATAAAGAAAGATAAGGTGGAACTACGAGAGATAATGAAAGAGGGGAAAATTAAAACAATACACGAGTTGCAACAAGACACTGAAACATGGGTGATTAACGAATGGCGATATGCACAGTTAGAAAGGTTTATTAGAAAATTACCACAACCCATAAGATCAGGAGAAGAATTGACGGGATTAGAAAAACTATGCACGTTAGAAAACACAAAAAACACCATATCAAAACTATATAAATTATTATTAGTTGAAGATGAAATAGAGAAGCCCACATATATCAAACAATGGGAAAAGGATTTGGGGACACTGGTTGATTTCAGCACGATGAAAAAGATTATGAACCTTACCCACACCTCGGCGATAGATGTAAAAACAACCGAAATGAACTATAAGTGTTTAATGAGGTGGTACATAACACCAGAGAGGGCCAGTAAGTACCAAAAAGAAACATCGGCAGAATGTTGGAGAGGATGTGGGGGAATAGGTACAATGGCACACATTTGGTGGAAATGCCCGAAGATTCAAAAATTTTGGGAAAAAGTTTTGAGTATGGTCCAAAAAATAACGGGAAAGGAGGTAAAAAAAGAGCCATGGTTGGTGCTCTTCCACGGCATTAAGGATAGTGAGAAACAATATAAAGCCTCGTTGGTGCCTCATTTAATCAACGCAGCCAAAAAATTAATACCCAAAAATTGGAGAGAAAAAGAATCCCCACAGATATGGGAGTGGATTAACGCCGTGGAGGAAACCTACACCATGGAGAGGTTTCATGGTAGCAAGGAAGAGGGGGCGGAGGGAAGAAAGGATAATTGGAAGAGTTGGAGAGAGTTTAAAAAAATATGGAGTTACGCTGAGAATATTAGGTTTTAGCAGAGTTATATTCGGGGGAAGTATCGGTACCTGGGAATAAGGGAGGGGGGGGGAGGAGGGGAGACGAAATAGAGTAAACTATTAAGGTAAAAGAGCTTTTGAGATAATACAATAAAGGTTGTTCTTTTTTATTTTTTTTTATTTTTCTCAGATATAGGGTGGGTAAAGAGAAAGAAAGGAGGGGTTTTTGTTTGGGATAGGAAGAATGTTATATTATGTGAGATTTGTATCGGTCCTCCCCTTTCCCTGTCAAAGTAAAACTTATTTCAGCCACAGTGATGTGAAGGAAAAGAGAGACGTACATGAATGGAAAAGTTGATGGTTGTCTCATTACATAAAGTAAACTGAGTGGTTGAAAAAAGAAAAAAAAAAAAAAAAAAAAAGAAAAGAGAAGGGGGAGAGAGTGAGAGATAACAGAGAGAGAGAGAGAAAAAGAGAGAAGGGAGAGAGAGAGATAAAGGAGAGAGAGAGAAAAAGAGAGAAGAGAGAGAGAGAGAAAGAGATAACAGAACAAGAGAGAAGAGATAAAGAGAGAGTGGAGAGAGGGAAAGAGAGAGGGGGGAGAGAGAGTGAGAACAAGCAAGAGATAATTTACAGAACACATGTTACATTATACATACAAAAAAATAATGCATGGTTTTGAAATAAGTCAAATACACTTGTCTGAGAGAAAGAGAGAGAGAATATAACAAGAGAGAGCGGAGAGAGAGAATATAATAAGAGAGAGCGGAGAGAGAGAGATAACATAACAAGAGAGAGCGGAGAGAGAGAGAGAGAGAGAGAATATAGCAAGAGAGAGTGGACAGAGAGAGAGAGAGAATATAACAAGAGAGAGCGGAGAGAGAGAGAATATAACAAGAGAGAGCAGAGAGAGAGAATATAACAAGAGAGCAGAGAGAGAGAATATAACAAGAGAGCAGAGAGAGAGAATATAACAAGAGAGCAGAGAGAGAGAAAATATAACAAAAGAGAGAAGAGATAAAGAGAGAGCGGAGAGAGAATGAGCAAGAGATAATTTACAGAACACATGTTACATTATACATAAAAAAATAATGCATGGTTTTGAAATAAATCAAATACACTTGTCTGAGAGAGAGAGAGAGAGAGAGAGAGAGAGAGAGAGAGAGCGAGAGAGCGAGAGAGCGAGAACGAGAGAGCGAGAGAGAGAGAGAGAGAGAGAGGGAGAAGAAAGAAGGGAAAGAGAGAGAAAAAGAAAGAGAGAGAAAGAGAGAATAGAACAAGTGAGAACAGAGAGAGAGAGAGAGAGAGGGAAAGAGAGAGAGAGGGGGGGTGAGAGAGAGAGAGAAAGAGAGAACGGAGAGAGAGAGAAAAAGAGAGAAGGGAGAGAGAGAGAAGGGAGAGAGAGAGAAAGAGAGATAATAGAACAAGAGAAAAGAGATAAAGAGAGAGCAGAGAGAGGGAAAGAGAGAGGGGGGAAGGAGAGAGAGGGAGAACAAGCAAGAGATAATTTACAGAACACATGTTACATTATACATAAACAAATAATGCATGGTTTTGAAATAAATCAAATACACTTGTCAGAGAGAGAGCGAGAGAGAGAGAGAGAGAGAGAGGAGAAAGAGAGAGAAAAAGAAAAGGGGAGAGAGAGAGCGGAGAAAGAGAGAACAGAGAGAGAGAGAGAGAGAAAAAAAGAGAGAAGGGAGAGAGAGGGGGGGAAAGAGAGAGATAACAATCAAGAGATAATTTACTGAACACATGTAATATTATACATAAAAAAATAATGCATGGTTTTGAAATAAATCAAATACAAATACACTTGGGGGCATGGCCAAGATGGCGATGTGAGCGGCTGCTTTTTAGAGAGCTCCGCACATCGCTATCAAAAATCCGGATCCATCAGCTTCTAAACCTCTGCTGACACATCCCTGCTGTCTGTGGGGGGTCCGCAGACCTTCTGGCTCTTGAGGGAGAAGGAAAGTTTTCGCTCCGGGGCCGTGATCGGGCCCGTCAGGCGTTCCCAGCCTACCTCGAGGTACTAGGCCGCAGTCGCAGCCTTTCCTGGCGGGCCGCGCCGCGAGTCAGAGGATCCCTGGCGCGATCTGTGCGTCCGAAGATCATCACAGCCCACTACGGACCACGGGTGAAGGCTAAAAAGCGGGCTCGGGCCTGGCAACAAACACCGACTCGGCTCTGATCTCCTCCCCACCCCCCACGAACAGCTAGGCCGCAACCGCGGCCTTTCCTGAGGACTCGGGGCCGCCGGATCAGCTGGGAGAGTGACTGATCCCAGGGGCCTGGAGGAGGGGACCCTAAGACGGCTGGAGGCCTCTACCTGGACAGTGGAACAGGCCCTAGACCATCTCCACCCCTGACACCCTGGGTGAGACACGCTGTGGATGAGCTGAATGTTCCTGTGGGCCTGTGGAAGTCTGAGGAGGATAGCCCCGGTATTACTCAACTTGTAGGTGAGGGGGAAGACTCTCTGGGGGGCACGTACAGCTCTGCACATATTGCCTGAATACCCCTGAACCCCCTAACAGGCTCCCACAGCCAGCCACTGATTATTGCCCAGATCAGGGCTTCGGCATTCTGAATGAGGCGCAGGTCTTCCAGTGCAAAATACAGCAAGGGGGGCAAAAGGTTGGCCTTTCCACCATAGTCGGAAAAGGCCACACTCAAACGCCCACCTGTCCCACTCCGGAGGCTCATACCATACGCAGCGCATATAGAGCTTCACAGACAAGCATCATGGAGTCGGACGACTCTCGACCCCCCTGGCTGGCGGACGTCATGGCGGCCATCGCAACTTGCCAATCCACGTTAACAACAAAAATTGAGGCTGTCCAGCTGGATATGGGTCTAATCCGCCAAGATATAGACAAACTTAGGTTGCGAGTTACTGAGACGGAACAAAGACTGAGTACCACTGAAGACACCATGGCGGAACATGGAGTAACACTCCTTATGCTTCAAACCAAAGTAAAGGCCCTAGAATACAGAGCCGAAGACGCGGAGAACAGAAAACGGCGCAATAATCTTCGTATTATTGGTTTACCGGAGGGGGCGGAGGGGAACAACCCTACCTCCTTCATAGAAGGCTTGTTGCGTGACCTCCTACCGGAGGCCCGATGGTCACCCTACTACACAGTCGAGAGGGCACACCGTACACCGCCTAAGCCAGGGCCTCCTGGATCCCCTCCTCGCACCTTCATACTCCGTCTCCTCAACTTTAGAGACAGAGATGAAGTTCTTCGCGCCTCCAGAAATGTTGGGGACCTAAGATTTCAGAACACTAAATTGATGATTTTCCCTGACTATTCGGTGGAGACCCAAAAACTCAGGAAATCGTTTGACCAGGTTAAAGCGGCATTGAGATCACGCAGCATTCACTACAGTGTACTCTTCCCAAGCTCGTTTGAGGGTCCAGGACGGCAAGACGACTCGATTCTTCACCACACCGAGAGAGGCCTCTGCCTGGCTGGATTCTTTGCCACAGATCCGCTGACCGACTAACCGGTATGTGCCGAATGTCCTCTTCATTGTCTACTCGTAATAAACTGGGCCCAGGTCTGAGTCACTACAGGAACTGCTCCATGGATGACTTAGTTTCGTTGCACAGGTTGTGCCCAGTTCAACTCCATGGTGTGTTCAGACTTGAGGGAGGTAACTAACTATCCCCTATCAGGAAATTCTAAGTTAATGCCCCTGCCAAAGAATTTGGTCAGGAGACTGTTGAGATATGAAGCTTCTTGACACCTGCATGCCCCCTTGGGGAGCACTGAAGTTCGTGTTCTGGGTATCCTCTTAACGATGGATCGACTTTACTGTGGGGTCGCAATATGGTTTACTTCTTCTCCGTTTGACTTTTAATACCTCACAGCCTGTTATAGTCCATTAGTGGAGTTCTCACATTTGAAGGGCCACTTGAACTGTTGCTTACCCCCCCCGTGTGCAGTCTCGGGGGGTTAGGCTCACCTCTTCCACGGACCCCCCGCTGCAGCCGGCGAGCTGAATCGGTTTGGGATTGAAACCCGCCTCAGTTGGGGGGGTTGGGTGGGGTGGGGGGTGGTGAAAGTTCCCCCAATGGGGCTATTTTAATTTACGTTAGATGTTGGGCTGTTTTCAGTTTGGTTTTGTTTTTGTTTTATAATTGCTTTAAAAAAATTGACTCATCAGCATTGCAATGTTTCCAGGTGTGTCCGTTATGGGTCCGGGGGTCCAGTTCAGGAGCCGTGACCTATATTGATCCTAACATTATTATCATTCTGAGTAACCATGTCCTCCCTTAACATCATTTCCTGGAACACTAGGGGACTGAACTCCCCGGTCAAGCGTTCCCTGGTGTTCCAATTCATTAAAGCTTATAACCCACATATATGTGTGTTCCAGGAAACGCACTTAATAGGAAGTAGGGTTCTGGCCCTCAAAAAAATGTGGGTGGGCTACCACTACCACTCTACACACTCCAGTTTCTCCAGGGGTGTTACTATCCTGATACTGAAATCTCTTCCTTTCCGGCTCCTGGATTTGGCCCTGGACCCTGATGGTCGTTATGCTATCATTCATGCTAAAATATACTCTCTAACGTGGACCATTGTGGGTTTATACTTGCTTCCTCCGGCTTCATTGCTGGTGCTCAACCAGATCACCAGCAAGATAGCCGAATTTGCATCTCATAACAATATCATATTGGGTGATTTTAACCTGGTCCCTGACCCGGATCTTGATAGACTAGCGTCTGCGGGACATCATTACTCTGGGTTGACTGAGTGGGCGGATACATATGGCCTGACTGATGTCTGGAGGTGGAGACACCCCCAGACCAGGGCATACACATGCCACTCGGCCTCTCATAGGACGTTCTCCCGAATAGACTTAGTCTTCGCAGGAAGTCCGGTCCTCCCACGGGTCACAGATATACGAATACTCCCTAGAGGAATCTCTGACCACGCGCCCCTGTTGTTGTCATTGGACCTTTCACTGGGTACTGTAGACAAGATATAGAGGCTCTCGAGGTTTTGGACTTCAGACACTGCTGTAGACTCCCAATTCAGAACAGAGCTGCTTGACTTCTGGGTGGTAAATGTGGGCTCGGCTGACCCCACAGTTGTCTGGGATGTCTTCAAGGCCACGACGAGGGGACACTACCAGACCATCATAGCCAGAGTCTGCAGGGAGCGCAGGGCAGAGTTGGTAAAGGCTGAGAGGGAGGCGAGTAGCGCAGAGGTTCTCTTTGTTCGTACCCGTGACCCTATACACTATTCACAATTACAACTTATGACGCTGGAGGTGGTTCATCTTCGTACCTCTCTTACCCAGAAAAAAATGTTGGCTCAATCCCAACGGATTTTTGAGCAGGGGGAGCGGGTGGGCCGTCTGCTGGCCTGGCTCTCCAGGGAACAGGCGGGGGGGATGAGCATTTCCCACTTTAGAGACCTCTCGGGACAGATAGTCCACACACCAGAAGAGATCAATAGCTGCTTTGCGGAATTCTACGAATCCCTCTACACGTCCAGGGCAGACTATAGGGAGGAGGATCTGGTAGCATACCTAGATAATATTGATAGCCCAACCCTTACATTAACGTATCGTGACAAGCTTGACGCCCCAATTGCATCCTTAGAAATACTCCAGGCACTCAAATCAATGCAGACGGGGAAAACACCGGGACCCGATGGTATCCCTGTAGAATTTTACAAACAATACGCTGCAGAACTAGTAGACAAGCTTCAGGGCCTCTTCTCTGCGTCGACGCGCCTCGAGAAACTCCCGGATACAATGAGTGAAGCGATCATAGTGGTGATCCCCAAGCCAGGGAAGGACCCTACTTTATGCTCCTCGTATCGCCCCATATCCCTCCTGAATGTGGATGCAAAAGTCCTGGCAAAATTATTGGCCAATAGGCTTAACCTAGTCATCACTGCCCTGATCCACAAGGATCAAACAGGCTTCATGCCCGGGAGAGGTACCGACATTAATATTAGACGTCTTTATACTCATATAGACAGGGCGGATGAGACGTCCAGGGGAATGGTGGCCTCACTCAACGCGGAGAAGGCTTTTGATTCCGTTGAGTGGGGCTACTTATGGGAGGTGCTCTCGCGATTTGGGTTTGGCCCGGGTTTCACGTAATGGCTCTGCTATACCATAGTTCTTCAGCCAGAATACGCACCAACGGTTATCTATCAGAGAAGTTTAAACTATTTCGGGGTACGAGACAGGGGTATCCCCTTTCCCCGAGCTTATTTGCTCTGGCGATGGAGCCCCTGGCTATACTGCTGAGGGCTGACCTCGACGTGAGGGGGCTTCAGGTGGGCCCAATCAAGAAGATTTCGCTGTACGCGGACGACGCTCTGCTCTATTTGGCGGACGTGTCGTCCTCCTTACAGACTGCACTAGGTCTGATCAACCGATTCGGCGGGTATTCGGGGATCCGTATTAATTGGGATAAGTCGATACTGTTCCCGCTCCATCAGTCAACCCCTAGGGTCCCACACGCGCAGCTTAAATGGGTAGAGGACTTCAAGTACCTAGGGATTAAAATTAGTGGTAAAGTCCAGGATTATATGGACAACAATCTGTGACCACTTATGACACAGCTAACGGCTAAGTGCGCTTCTTGGCGTTCCCTGCCACTGACCCCGGTTGGCAGAGTAAACCTGCTAAAAATGATTTACCTTCCCAAATATTTATATTTTTCCGCAACACACCCATACATATTCCTAGGGCCTTTTTCCGAAGGTTGGAGAGTCTGCTGATACACTTTGTATGGGCTGGGAGGCCACCCAGGGTGGCCAAACAGATCCTATATCTCCCACTATCGGGGGGGGGACTGGCACTACCTAACTTCCAAATTTATTTCTGGGCAGCTGTTCTTGTTACGATTCGGTGGTGGTTCTCCCAGCCCACACAGAATCCTGCGGTCACTCTCGAAGCAGCCATTTTGGGTTCTTTTGCAGCCCTGAGCAACCTTCCGTTTCATGGACTTCGGGCTAGTCCGTCCATGACAACTCCGACGCGAACCACCGTAAGGGTCTGGCAGGAGGCTAGGAGGATATATGGGAAACCTAATCATATCTCACCTCATATGCCCCTATGGGGCAACCCCATGCTCCCTCACCATCACAGTATACCAGACCCCTCTATCTGGGCAAAAAAGGGTATTCTTACACTAAAACATATAGTTCAGGACGGTAGGCTTATGACTTTCCAGGTCCTGAGGCAATCATTTGCTATCCCATCCTCCTTCCAATTTAGATACTGGCAGCTAAAGCACGCTTTTGAAGCTCAGTTCCCTGCCCCCCTTATTTTGGAACCAGACTCCATTGAACGGCTCCTGATATCTAGTGTGATGGGGAAGCCACTTTCAACATTATATCTATACCTCACAGTAGAGTACGACACCAAACTAACTAAGACATGGGAAAAGTGAAGGGTTGATATTCCTTCCCTAGATGAGGAGGAATGGAAGGAGTGTTTAATACCCTACATTCCTTCCATGATCGCGGCGAAGGATAGGTTCATACAATTTAAGTTCCTACATAGAGCGTACTTCACCCCACAGAGACTGGTGCGCATTTACAATCAAAGGGACCCCAATTGTCAGAGATGCAGGCAGGAGGTGGGCACCTTTTGGCACATGGTCTGGTCCTGTCCCAAACTTAAACCCTTTTGGTCAGCAGTGGCCTCCACACTGAGCAATGTCACAGGTTTAAATGTACCGGTCGATCCTCAGATACTATTGCTTAGCCATTTGGAGGATCTTGAGGGAGACAAATATAGTAAATTGTGTCTTACCTTCGCATTATATTATGCTAGGCGGGAAATCTTAATGGTATGGAAACAGGCAGAGCCTCCTACTTTGGCATCGTGGAAAAGGTCGGTGAACATGGTACTTCCCCTGTATAGATTGACATATGAAAGTAGGCAATGCCCAGGAAAGTTCGATAAGATCTGGTCCTCTTGGGTAGATGCCTCTGGGGTCCCGGAACCCCCTACTCCAGTGGTTCTCAACCTGGGGGTTGGGACCCCCTCGGGGGTCAAAAGATGATTGGCCAGGGGTCACCAAATCCTGGGCTGTTCCTAAAGCCCGCACCGCTCTCCCAGTCTTTTTGCGGCCGCCCAGCAGGGCTGTCCCTAGAGCCCGCGGCCGCCCACTCAGCCTCTTCGAAGCTGCTCATTCAGTTCACGACATGGCTGGGGGGCAGACTAGAGGTCAGCTGACTGGTGAGGAATGTGAAGTGGGAGGGGCTGGAGGAGACCCCATCTCCCGATTTCGGGATGGGTGTCACTGCTATGAGACACCACAAAGTTGGAGACACAGTGAGTAACACTACCTGTAATTAGAGTTGCCATTAAAAGTCCCCACTACAGTTCTCAGATCAGCAGATGACCTTAATCAAGAGCACCTAAGTTAGCTGATCAGAACTCCCCCCGCCAGCACTGCCACTGATCTCAACTCCCTGCCAGCACTGCCACTGATCCCAACTCCCCACCAGCACTGCCACTGAATGAATAAATGAAGGAATGATTTTTTTATAGCGCTTTAAATGCGAACTGAATCGCCTCAAGGCGCTAGATCTGTCCTGTGTTGTCCAGCTTCTTAGAAGAGGTAGGTCTTGAGTTTCTTCCTGAAGGCCCGATGGTTTTCTTCCATGCGAATGTGAGTAGGTAGAGCATTCCATAACCGTGGTCCTTGGACTGCGAATCTTCGTTCTCCTTTTGTTTTGTAGCGGGTTATTGGAATAAGGAGGAGGTTTTGGTTAGAAGATCGAAGACTGCAATTGGGTGTGTAGTGCTTTATTTTCTCGCATAGGTATTGAGGAGCGTTTCCTTGTATACATTTGTGGGTGAGGCAGAGGGTCTTGAAAGTGATTTGGTTCTTTACGGTTAGCCAGTGTAGGCTCCTCAGGGAAGGGGAGATGGATTCCCAGAGTTTTTTTCCTGTTAACAGTCTTGCCGCCGTGTTTTGGATGAGTTGCAAGCGCGCAAGCTGATATTGGGGAAGTCCTATGTAGAGGGAGTTTGCGTAGTTGAGTCTGGAATTGATGATTGTTGCAACTGCTGCTGCTTTGTCCGCTTCTGGGACGAAGGGGATGAGTCTATGTAGCAGGCGGAAGAGATGGTGAGATCGGCTGACTACTGATCCTATTTGTGCATCCATTGACATTTCTGAGCCAAAAATGACTCAGAGACTTTTGGCTTTGGTGCTTGGAGAGATGGTCTGTCCAAAGATGGTGGGTGGTGTCTATGGGGTCTTAGTTTTGGAATTTTGGTTTGCGTGTAGGCGAAGAAGCTCTGTTTTTGATCCGTTGAGTTTAAGAGAGCTAGTGGTCATCCAGTCGTCTATCAAAGTGAGGCATTTTTCTAGTTGCTGATGATGGTCTTTTTCTCCAGTGATGCAAAGGTAGAGTTGGGTATCATCAGCGTATGAGTGAAAGCAGAGGTCCGATTTTCTGATGATTTTGAGGAGTGGGCGGATGTAGATGTTGAAGAGCACTGGTGACAAGGGTGAACCTTGAGGGACTCCACAAGAGATTGCGCGGGTTTCAGAGGTGAAAGCTCCTAGTTTCACTGTCTGAAATGCCACTGATCCCATTCCCCCCACCAAAGAGTAAAAATAGAGATACATGGAAGGGAGAGAAAAAGAGGGGGAGGAAGAAAGAAAGGGAGGGAAAGAACAAGAAAGACGGCTGGAGAGAGTGATGGGGAAAAAAACAAAAATATAGGATAGAGAGGTAAAAGGGAAAGAAATGAGAACAAAGAGTGGTACATCCTAAAATGTACCATAAGGCGTTTTAATACTGTACGAGTGGAAGGGACTCAGGGAGCGCTAAAAGTCCGTGGGTTAGGGGCGCAAATGACTTGTATTGCCTTGGGTGCCGACAACCCACGCTACGAAAATAATTCTACTGTTAGGGGTCCCCACAACTTGGGAAATTTTATCAAGGGGTCACAGCACTAGCAGGGTTGAGAACCACTGCCCTACTCCATAATTGTTATGCTATGAAACTCATTGGAGGACATCCTATGTCTCTTTGACTATTCTCCTTGTGCCCGTTCCCTCTTGCCCCCCCCCCTACCTTTCCTTCGCTCCCCTTCCCCCTCCTCCCTCCTCTGTCCAACGTAAAGTAATAACAAATCTTCTTTCTCTCTAAAGGTAATAGAAATAAAAATATATCAAGTAAATATTCTAAAATATTTAGGCATTTCATTAATAAATAAAAAAATATATAGATAAAAAGAATTATTCTCAACAATGGGTTACATAATAATTA
Source organism: Lithobates clamitans (assembly GCA_037952925.1). NCBI lineage: Eukaryota > Metazoa > Chordata > Amphibia > Anura > Ranidae > Lithobates > Lithobates clamitans. Next base: position 1,803,607 of record JBBGZY010001424.1, on the reverse strand, counting down.
AAAAATAAATAAAATAGTAAAACCTAATTTATGAAAATAATTATTAAAAATATTAAACATACAATATTTAACATACCTGTAAATATATTGAATTTTCGTTTACCTAAATAATTTTATTTGCCGTACCAAATCAAAGTACAATATTATCTAAAAATAAATAAATAAATAAATCATCAATTACAATTACAAAAATATATATATATTTTTTTTTTACAATCGACAAGCTATAAACTCACATAAACAGTATTGAAAGAAATATATTACATATAAATTATTAAAAATAATTTCAAAATATATAAAAAAAAAATAAGAAATAAATAAATTAGGTGATAAAGATCTAATAATAAGTTAAATTAGATTAGTATTAGTAAACGTTAAATAAATTAAATTACACAGTTGAAGAAAAAAATAAATAAATGGAAATAAAAGAAACTATTAATTTATCAAAAAAAAAAACACACATAACATATAAAGAAAGATGATGGAACAGCACTAAACATTTAAAAAAAAAATATTTAAAATATTGCAGCAGGATGACTAACATTAAAAATACATTACTCATTTTGACAATAAGAATATATGTATAATTAGACACATAATGAGTCTAATTATCCAAAGTAAGTAAGATTAATTACCGTTTGAAGATAAATGTAAAGAGCAGGTCCAAAGGTGAAGTGTCTGTGTCCTCCTTTGTCTTCCACACTTAGCCTCATGTGCTGATTCCCATGCATGCCCTCATTTAAAATGGAGATTTTAGACACCCCCACATCACGTGACCGGCGTCACTAGTTTCCGAGATCTCTCGAGATTTAGTCATGACGGCGTTCCACACTGCATCGTGGGAAGCCTGAGACTAGCTCCCAGGAGACTGTGCGGAGTCGGGGAAAGGCTAGAAACACGCCTACTCCCACGGGAGGAGAACCAGGAAGTGGAAATAAGAATTTAAATATAAAAGGTAATTACGGCAATTTGATTTTTTTGCAACGGCATTTCAGCATCTAGGCAATTAAGTGAATGTGTTAACATAAAGTTAAAAATGTGGGTGAAACCCCGCTTTAAGAGGGTCTAATCCCTGTCAGGTTGGGTTCCTGTCCTGTGTGAAACTCCTGTTACCTGGTTGGCTTTTGTGTTTAGCCTTGTAATTTTTCGCTGTCCCACCCCTCATGTTCAGCACTGCTTTGGGATGTCCCTACCAATCTCAATAAAGAAGGCTGTGTCTGTCAATGAACGAATGAGAAAATAGGATTTTTTACTCACCGTAAAATCCGTTCCTCTGAGTTCATTGACAGACACAGCACCCACCCCTCTATGGAGTTTTTTGATACTTCTATTACTGTTTGCTACTAAACTGAATACCTAGAGCAGGGAGGGGGTTATGTACTGATGGAGGACAGCTCATGGGCTCTATACACCACCACAATGGATTTGAAATGAAATGAACAAGATGTGCTTTAACTACAGACTTTCAGCTTTAATTTGAGGATATTTACATCCAAATCAGGTGAACGGTGTAGGAATTACAAGTAGTTCTGAGGTGTTTTGGGCAATATTATCTGCTCATATTCAGCAAAATGCTTCAGAACTCATTGGACGATTCTTCACAGTGCAGGTGGACAATGACCCGAAGCATACTGCGAAAGCAACCAAAAAGTTTTTTAAGGGAAAGAAGTGGAATGTTATGCAATGGCCAAGTCAATCACCTGACCTGAATCCGATTGAGCATGCATTTCACTTGCTGAAGACAAAACTGAAGGGAAAATGCCCCACGAACAAGCAGGAACTGAAGACAGTTGCAGTAGAGACCTGACAGAACATCACCAGGGATGAAACCCAGCGTCTGGTGATGTCTTTGCATTCCAGACTTCAGGCTGTAATTGACTGCAAAGGATTTGAAACCAAGTATTAAAAAGTGAAAGTTTGATGGATGATTTTTAATCTGTCCCATTACTTTTGATCCCTTAAAAAGTGGGAGGCACATATACAAACTGTTGTAATTCCTACACCGTTCACCTGATTTGGATGTAAATACCCTCAAATTAAAGCTGAAAGTCTGCAGTTAAAGCACATCTTGTTCGTTTTCATTTCAAATCCATTTCATTACATTTCAAATCCATTGTGGTGGTGTATAGAGCAAAAAAGTTTAGAATTGTGTAGATGTCCCAATATTTATGGACCTGACTGTGTGTGTGTGTGTGTGTGTGTGTGTGTGTGTGTATATATATATATATCCACTGCATACAGTTTAGCTATATCTCACTGCAGGCCGTTTCTGGTGTACTGTTTCTAATATACTTCAGGCAGTGTACACTAGTACAGTTGCTACTACTTTTCTGGTGGTTTACACAATACACCATAGTTGTTATTACACTTCTGTTGGTGTACACAGTACCGTGCACCCATAGTGCAGTTGCTACTACTTTTCTGGTGGTGTACACAGTACACAATACAGTGTAGTGTGGTGTTGCAAAACAAAATCCCCATCATGTCCGGAAGGCCACCAAGGAGAGGCAGATGCTCATAGGCCACTAAAAGACGGCAAGCAGGCTCTGTGTCTACAGTTCACAGTGCTAGTCATTGACATGGTGCATCTTCTGCAGGTGGCCATGGGGCACGCTTGTCCTTTTTTTTCTGCTGCTGGGACGGGGCAGAAAATTTGAGCCTTTGATGGTGGTGATGCCACAACACTGTAACCCCTCACAGATACTCTTGTTGGGCGCAGGAATGGGCCCTGCTGTGAAATATTAAATACAAAATTGTAATTACACGCCCCTGTTAAACAGGGACAGAAAAATTGGGCCTTAGGTAGTGGTGGTGGTGCCCTAAACCAAAAATATTGTTGGAAGCTAGCATCATCAAGATTGAGGAGGAATAGGATAGTCACTCGGCATAGGCAGTCTTCAAGGGATCCCACATCCATTGCAAAATCAATCAGTTACATCAGCATCAGGTGCTTGATACCTGCTGCTGATCCAAGACTGACTCATTTTTATGAATATGAGCCTATCAAGGGAGTCTGTGGACAGGCGCACTCTATGATCCGTTACAAACCCTCCAGCAGCACTGAATGTGCTTTCAGAAAGAACACTGGATGCAGGACAGGCCAGTAGATCAATTGCATATTGAGCAAGTTCTGGCCAGTGGTCCATCCTCAAGACCCAGTAACCCAGTGGTTGCTCTGTTGGAAAGGTCTCCAAGTCTGCTCTTGCCCCTAGATATTCCTGCACCATGTAATGCAGACGCTGGCAAAGGTTGCTTGAACCAATCAGACCTTGGCGCTGAGGACTGAAAAATTGTCTAAAGGCATTGGTTAGCCGGCCACCTTCTCCACTGCTCTTCCTCTGACTGAACAAAGCCGTCATGGTTATGCAGTAATCTTTGTCCGTCAGCTTACCTCTCCTCCAGGTGTTAACCTTTAGAGGCCAGCCACTCTCACCTGGCTACTTAAATAATCTCTCCTCAAAGCATGGCTCCACCCCAGCCCCTATCAGTGAACTTTATATTAAATGTGTGCACTGCAAGCCTGCCTTGCTGATTAACCTTTGTGTTTTTAGCTTCCGTGTGCATCTTGCTGTGTCTTCTACGTCTGATTCCAGTTACCAATCTTGGCTTGTTCTCGACTATTATTATTATTATTATTATTATTATTATACGAGATTTATATAGCGCCAACAGTTTACTCAGCGCTTTACAATGTATAAGGGGGACAACACAATTACAGTACAGTTCAATACAAAAGGTACAGGAGGGCCCTGCTCGTAGAGCTTACATTCTAAAGAGAGGGGGTGGTGGTACAAAAGGTAATAGCTGCAAAGAATGATTTGATGGGGGTGGCTCAGGGACAGTTATGTGGGTGTGGGATAGGCTTCCCTGAATAAATGAGTTTTCAAGGATCTCCTAAAGGTGGACAGGGTAGGGGCTGATCGGACATACTGGGGCAGGGAATTCCAGAGGATGGGAGAGGCTCTGGAGAAGTCCTGAAGGCGAGCATGGGAGGAGGTAACAAGGGAGCTAGAGAGCAGGAGGTCCTGGGAGGAGCGGAGGGGGCGATTTGGGCGATATCTGCAGATGAGGTTGGTGATGTAGATGGGGGCGATGTTGTGAATGGCCTTGTATGTTATGGTTAGCATTTTGAATTTTACACGGTGGGGTAGGGGAAGCCAGTGAAGGGATTGGCAGAGAGGAGCAGCAGTCACGGATCGATTAGTGAGGTATATTAGTCTAGCAGCAGCATTCATAATAGACTGAAGGGGGGATAGCCTGCTTAAGGGTAGGCCATTAAGGAGAGAGTTGCAATAGTCGAGGCGGGAAATAATCAAGGAGTGAATAAGTTGTTTTGTAGTGTCATTAGTCAGGAAGGGTCGAATTTTGGAGATGTTGCGGAGGTTAAGGCGGCAGGATTTAGCCAGTGATTGGATATGGGGGCTGAAGGAGAGGTCAGAGTCAAGGATTACACCCAGGACTCTGGCATGTGTGGAGGGACCAATGGTTGTGTTGTTGATATTAATGGTGAAGTCACAGGAGGGGGACCGTGAAGGGGGAAATATAACAAGCTCAGTTTTAGAAAGATTAAGTTTGAGGAAGTGGTGTGACATCCATACCGATATGTCAATCAGCAAGTTTGAGATCCGTGAGGAGATAGTCGGGGTGAGTTGGGGAGTGGAGAGATAGATCTGTGTGTCATCAGCATAGAGGTGGTATTGGAAGCCATGGGAGGTGATCAACTGGCCCAGGGAAGAGGTATAGAGTGAGAAAAGGAGAGGCCCAAGGACAGAGCCTTGGGGTACCCCAACAGAAAGAGGAAGGGGAGCGGAGGAGATGGAGTTGTAAGTGACGCTGAAAGTGCGCTGAGATAGGTAGGAGGAGAACCAGGATAATGCAGAATCACGGAGGCCAAGGGAGTGTAATTTGCTGAGGAGCAGCAGGTGGTCAACTGTGTCAAAGGCAGCAGAGAGGTCTAAAAGTATGAGTATGGAGTAGTGGCCATTGGTTTTGGCAGTTATTAGGTCATTGGTGATTTTTAGTAGGGCAGTTTCAGTCGAATGTTGTAGGCGGAAGCCAGACTGCAGGGGGTCGAGAAGGTTGTTGTCCGTGAGGTAGCGACTCATTTGGTCATGAACAAGGCGTTCGATGAGCTTGGAGGCAAACGGGAGAAGGGAGATAGGTCTTAAGTTATTCAAACAGGCGGGGTCTAATGAGGGTTTTTTGAGTATGGGGGTAACCAGTGCATGTTTGAGCGGGGAAGGAAAGGTGCCAGAGGAGAGGGAGAGGTTGAAGATGTGGGTTAGGGAGTTGAGGATAGAGTGGGAAGGTGGTCGCAGTAATTGAGAGGGGACAGGGTCCAGGGGACATGTAGTGAGGTGGGCCATGGAGAGGAGTTTATCAACTTCTTCTGTGGTAACTGGGCAAAAGGAGGAGAGTATTGAGTGTGGTGTTGGACCTGATATGTTGGGTAGGGGAGGAATTTTTATGCTGGATATCTCCTTGCGAATTGTGTTGATTTTGCTATTGAAGTGGTTGGCAATATGTTGAGCGGTAAGCAAGTTGGTGGGAGGGGGCAGTGGGGGGTGAAGTAAGGAATTAAGGGTAGAAAAGAGTTGACGAGGTTTGGATGAGAGGGTTTTGATGAGAGTGTTGTAATAGGTTTGTTTAGCAGTGTGGAGGCAGGAGTTGTATTTGAGAAGGACAGATTTGTAGAGGGTAAAGTCTTGCAGGGATTTAGATTTACGCCATGCTCGCTCAAGAGCACGGCTGCGTCTCTTGAGACTTCTGGTGTCATCTGTTTGCCGGGGTTGTGGCAGATGGGGCCTGGTTCTGCATGTAGAAAGAGGAGCAAGTACGTCAAGGGAGGATGACAACGTGGTGATGTAGATGGAAGTGGTTAGGTCTGGGCAGGACAGGGGTGCGATTTTGTCATAAAGGCCATCAGCAGCAGAGTGAAGAAGGGAAGGTTTGAGGTTGCGAAGGTTCCTGCGGGTAGTGGTTTGTGGGTTGGCAGCATGGGATATAGGAGACAAGGAACGTGTGAAACGGATAAGGTTGTGATCAGAGAGAGGAAAGGGTGCGTTGGAGAGATTGCAGGGAGTGCAGCAATGGGAGAATACAAGGTCAAGAGTGTTGCCGTTGGAGTGAGTGGTGGTTTGTGTCCATTGTGTTAGGTTAAAAGAGGAGGTTAAGTTGAGTAGTTTAGAAGTGGTAGCATTATTAACATTGATTGGAATGTTAAAGTCACCTAGGATGATGGCAGGCACTTCAGATGAGAGAAAATAGAGAAGTCATCCAGAAAGCGTGACACTGGTCCAGGAGGCCGATAAATGACTGCGACCCTCAGACAAGCTGGAGAGAAAAGACGAATGCAGTGCATTTCGAAAGAGCAGGTGGAAAGAGAGGGAGGTGTGGGCAGTACCTGGAAGGTGCATTGTGGGGAGAGGAGAAGTCCGACACCACCTCCTTTTCGTCCACTGGGTCTGGTGGAGTGAGTCCAGAGAAGGCCACTGTGGGACAGTGCAGCTGGAGAGGTAGTATCAAATTCCTGGAGCCAGGTTTCAGTTATAGCAAATAGATCAAGGGATTTGGAGAGGAAAAGGTCATTGACAGAAACTAGTTTGTTGAAGACTGAGCGGGCATTCCAGAGGGCACATGAAAGAGGGGGGCTGACTTGTGGAATCAGGGGAATTGGGATGAGAAGGTTGAAGTTACGACTACTGTTGGAGGAGGTAGATGGCCGATCTTGGCGTTGGAAATTGGGTGTGGGAGGGCCGGGGTTTGGTGAGATGTCCCCAGACATTAGGAGTAGTAGGAGGGTGAGGGTGGTAAGGCAAGACTATCCTTGCCTGCTTGTGACCCTGACCTTCGGGGTGTTCTATGTTTATCCTTCTCTGCTAGTCGCCCCGACCTTTGGCTAATTCCCTTACTATCTCTGTCCTCCTGTAGCCTACTGTAGGCGTGAGCTGGGAGACCCTGCTGGTCGCGACCTGGAGCCAGTTGGAGCCCAGTCCATCCTCACCACTAGAGGCTCTGGTAAACACCTGCTGGGTCTTAGACTCCGCGCCCTGGGGAATCTTACGCTTTAGCCCCTTTGGGATCCACGTTGGTGTTCCAGCAGACCTGCCTTCCTTAACCACCTAGACTCCCATCTGCAGCAGTTAGCCGTAGGGTCCACTACCTTTGCAGTGCACTCCTGATCCCAAAGATGTGCATCTGTCACCTGGCCTCACGTGACCTGACAGAAGCCTCAGCAACACATTGTCCAGCACCAGGAAATTGTAACCTCACAGGGTCTGGAAATGCATTGCACAAACCTTTCTTCAAGGCCTCCTGAAGATGTTTCATCCTCTGCTCCCTCTGCGAAGGCAGGATGAGTTCTGCAACCTTACCCTTATAACGTGGATCAAGAGGAGTTGCCAGCCAGTAATGATTCCTCCAATTTGATACCATAAATCCTAGGGTGCTTACGCTGCATGACCTACCTGATTCTGCAAAGCCTGCGAAAGTTTGCAGAGGCTTTTGATTCGATTCGAGTCCTCTGGGTCACTAAGGATCACATGATCCGTAACAACCTCTTCCCAGCCACATAGAACTTCTTGGGTTTCTGGGGACTGAAAACCATCCCTTGAAGACTGCTGCTGAGTGTTATCCTCCACGTCCATGCTGACACAATCCTGCTCCTCCTCCTCCTCCTCTTCTTCCTGTGTGTTTGGCAGGCCTGCAGAAATAATATCTGGATAAAGGGGGCCTTGAGAGGTAAGCAAGTCCTCCTCTTCCTCACACTCTTCTGCCTCAAGTGCCCTGTCCATTATTCCATGTGTGCTCCAACAGGAAGACATTCATGCATGCATTGTCCCTGTTGAAGACCTATTGGTCGAAACGCGTAGGTTTTTTCAGGCTGATCGCTCTTCACATTGTCCAGTTTTTATTTTTGTGATCACTTTTATACTTGTATGCTGGTTTTTAGAAATAAAATACCATCTTTTTTGAGCTACACCATGTAGAAGCATTTTCTTTTTCCACATAATGCTTCACTGAGAGTGGCTCTGGAGTCCTGTTGATCCTACCATCAAGATCCAATTTGATGCACCAAGGATTGGAGGTCCATTTGGAGGTTTTCCGTCTCTTTTCTGGATCCCACCCTGGAAGTCCTGGACCCTGCTGAGCTTCATATTTTGGCCATTTGTGGCACCATGTCTGTATGACTCCATGTCGCTGACATAGGGGTCCACCTGTTCTGTTAAGGGCACACCCACTTCTTTATTATTGATGATGCAATTCTTTGATATCCACCATATCTAACAGTGTTCGTGTCTTCACCACTCTTCACTAGAAGATCAGCTTTGATTGGACTATAACCCACACACCTGTATATATATTTTTTCACATTTTCCATGGCCCCCTGGTGTTTGGTTTCTCATTCACTGAGTTTATGTACATTTATTGGACACTTTGTATATCTGATTTGTTGCATTATTTTTCTTCACTACCCCTTTAATTTATGTATTTGCTTGGTTAGCGCTGCAATATTTACCTTTCCAATAACACGGCCAGCAGCAGAAAAAAAGTACAAATGTGCCCTACGGCCACTGGCAGAGGATGCACCATGTCCATGACCAGCACTGTTGACTTTAGACACAGAGCCTGCTTACCCTCTTTTAGTGACCTGTGAGCATCTGCCTCTCCTTGGTGGCCTTCTGGACATGATGTATATTTTGTTTTGCAACACCGCACTACACTGTATTGTGTACACCACCAGAAAAGTAGTAGTAACTGCACTATGACTGCACTGTATTGTAATTACAATTTTTGGTCTAATATTTCACAGCAGGGCCTGTTCCTGCGCTCAACAAGAGTATCTGTGAGGCTTTACAGTGTTGTGCCACCACCACCACAACCGCCTAAGGCCCAATTTTTCTGTCCCCGTTTAACAGGGGCGCGTAATTACAATTTTTGATCTAATTTTTCGTAGCAGGGCCTGTCCCTCCGCTCAACAAAAGTATCTGCGAGGCTTTACAGTGTTGTGCCACCATCACCGCCTAAGGCCCAATTTTTCTGCCCCTGTTTAACAGGGGCATGTAATTACAATTCTTGATATAATATTTCACAACAAGGCCTGTTCCAGCGCCCAAGAGTAACTGTGAGGGCTTACAGTGTTCTGGTACCACCAACACCTAAGGCCCAATTTTCCACAGAGTGTATAGGGCAGGCCATATAGTATATACAGGCGGTCCCCTATTTTCAACCATCAGACTTACAAACGACTCCTACTTACAAACGGAGGGAGACAACAGGATGTGAGAGGAAATCTACCCCTAGGAAGGGAAATTCTCTCCTGTATAAGTTAATATGGGGAAAAGGTGCCTCCACTGATGCTTTATCACCAATCCTTGTTTCCTAATAACCCAAAATTTTCTAAATCCAATTGTCATTGGGACAGAAAGTGATGTAAAATCTTCTGAACATTTTTGAGCTGGAGCTACACTTAAAAAATGTACCTGTTCCAAATTCCAAACAGATTCAACTTAACAACAAACCTACAGTCCCTATCTTGTTTGTAACTCGGGGACCGCCTGTATACTGCTGTTCAGAGTATATAGGGCCTGGGGGCCCCACGCCTTTTTTATTTATTTGGGTGCGGGGTTCCTCTTAATATCCATACCAGACCCAAAGGGCCCGGTAATGGGCTGGGTGGGGGGGGGCAACATTACATTACAGCCGCAAACAGTTTTAAATGACTTTTTTTCCTTTAGAAATGTAATTTTGTGCAGGGACTGTTCTAAACACGGGAAAAACTTTACAGGCATACTATAGACACCCCCCAGGCACAATATTTAAAGGAATATTGCACTTTCACTGTAAGCATTATTAAAATCACTGCTCCCAAAAAAACAGCTGTTTTTAAAACTTTTTTTTGCGTTGATACATGTCCCCTGGAGCAGGACCGGAGTCCCCAAACACTTTTAATGACAATAACTTGCATATTAGCCTTTAAAATTAGCACTTTTGATTTTTTCTGTTCGCGTTTTTTGGTCATGTTCTTCCGCGAACTGAACCGGGGGGTTCTCGCCATGTTACGAGCAATCGCGGGAGCCCGGCAGTCATCGAGACCACCAGGCACTCGAATCGGCTCCTGGGGGGCAAGCTGTGGGAGCGCACGCGCCCCTAGTGGCCACCTAAAGGAACGACGTAACATGGCGGCGATTTGCCTGCCCATGCCATTCTGCCGCAGTATAACTGCGGCGGCTGGTCAGCAAGGGAAAGCACAAGTACGCCCGTTTGCCCACCGCTGCCATTGTGCCAACGTATATCGGCATGCAGCGGTCAGCAAGTGGTTACGTTTAACAGCTGGCGGTCCCTCACCCTGCATCTTGGTTGCGTTCTGTCGCATGCAGTAAGCGCAAACTTTGCATGCGCACAAGTAAGTTGTCCCAATAGGTGTATACAGCGGACGTATGTCCATTTATTATAAATATAATAATCTGCATATAAAACAAACATTTTGGTTGGTATGTTAAGCAACATTTTAAGCATGTGAATGATAATTTGTTCTTTTCTTCTTCTTTTTAATTTGTTCTGTTCTAGTAATTTTCACTCTTACCTTTCAATGGCATTGCATGGCTTTGTAGTGACTTGGAAAAATTGTTGTCACTGGTGGCGCTCTTTTGTCCTAATGGGCCTCAATTGTATGGGAACTGCCTTGTGCAGGCTTTCAAAGTTCCAAAAGACGTCAAACTCTTTAAAATATACAGCATCAAAACTCGTGCGGTTGCACGTTTGGCAAACATATGTGTCCCGCAATTTCAGTCAAATGAAGAGATCATTTTTTTAAGTAAATGTATCTCAATTAGAATACGGAAATGCACATACCTTAAAGGTTTTGTCTAGATTACTCAATATTATACATTATTTTTGTAATTATAAAAGGTGGGTATTAGGAACTAATGAAAATTTGGTAAGGTACTTAAAATATCAAAGTAAATTACTGTATTTACTCGAGTATAAGTCGTTCCGAGTATAAGTCGAGGCCCTAATTTACCACAAAAAAAAATGGGAAAAACTCATTGACCCGAGTATAAGACGAGGGTGAGAAATGCATAGCTACTGTAAGTGGAAAAGAGGGTCAACAATGCCTATTTGCAGCCTCACTGTGCCCATTTGCATGCCTCGCTGTGCCCATTTGCAGCCATAGGTCCCCTGAACTTCAAACTCGGTAGTTAAGTGTTCCTAGATGCCCCCTAGCTGCAGCCAAAATTTGGGGTCTCTGAACCCAAAGGGTCCCGAAATGACATTGCTGCAGATGGACACAGTTGATCAAATTTGGGGCCCCGTATCTCGAGGCCACTTAGTGCTAGGAACCTCAAATTTGGTATGCAAACCCAGTGGAACTAGCACCAAAACATTTCCAAAGTTGGGGTTTCTAGCACTAAGTGGCCCCGAGATACAGGGCCCCTAAAATCAGTTCAGAAAATGTCAAGCACTTTTCTGCAGCAGAGAATGACATTTTCCGAACCGGTTTTGGGGCCCCGTATCTCAGGGCCACTTGGTGCTAGGAACCCCAGCTTTGGATATGTTATGGTACCAGTTCCACTGTGTTTGCACACCAAATTTGGGGTTCCTAGCATGAAGTGGCCCTGAGATACGGGGCCCCAAAGTCAGTTCAGAAAATGAAATTTTTTGCTGCAGAAAAGTGCTTGACTCGAGTATAAGTCGAGGGGGGCACTTTCAGCACAAAAAAATGTGCTGAAAAATTCGACTTATACTCGAGTATATATGGTAATTAACATTTATTTTTATATTGAAAATTGCAAGCCAACAGAATCATTTTTATCAGTGTAGATGTGGGGAAGTTGAGAGATTGTCAGGGCTGGGCTCAGCCTTTCCTTCTCAGAGCAGCCCACTCAGCTGTCAGTTAATTGCCAGCTCCAATCTTTTCCACAGTGACTCACCTGATGATGATGACATCCTGTTTGTCAGTCCTGCTGGTTACTTAAGCTGTTCAGTTCAGTTCCTCTCTGCCTTCGCCTGGTCAACACATCCAGAGACTCTTTCCGATGTACCTGTTGAAGACTTGCTTGGCTGAGGTCCCTTCTGGTTCCTGATCCTGCTTGCTGTTCCACTATGCTGATTCTCTGGTTTCCTGATTTCCTGGCCTGCCCTGAAGTACGCTGATCTCTGACTCCCTGACATCCTGGCTTGTCTGACTATCCTTTCCGGTTACCAACTCTGGCTATGAGTTGACCACTTGCTCTGTTTACCTTTTACTGTTATTATTAAACTAGTGTGATTTAACTGCACTTCTGTCTCAGTCTGATTCATGGGTTCTGACAGTAGGCAATGGGATTACGAGGTACTCAAAATGGCCTGTTCATGTTCTAAACGCCGTTTTCCATTCGCCGCACAAATTGATCCTCATGAGATTGTATGCTCCTCTCAATGCCAGCTTTGTGAAAACCGTTGCTTCCTTGAGGCGGTCAAATAACTCCGTAATCAATGGAATTGGATAAGCATTCTTAATCGTGAAACGATTGAGACCCCTATAATCAATGCAAGGTCTCAGTTCACCACGCTTCTTCTTCACAAAGAAGAAACCAGCACCAGCAGGAGATGAGGACTTGTAGATGAAGCCACGAGAAAGTGCGTCTGCAACATACTCCTCCATGGCCTTTTCTTCCGAGACCGACAAAGGGTAAACCAGCCACAAGGGGTATGGCACCAGGTTGAAGGTCAATTGCACAATCATATGACCAGTGTGGAGACAAACTACCAGCTTGACCTTTGTCAAAGACATCGCTAAAATCATGGTACTCCTCCGGCAGGAAGGAGAATGATGAGGTGCATAGGACCTTAGCCATATTCTGGAATCATGTCTTGCTGCATTGTGGTGACCAGGAGAGGACCTCAACACGAAGCCAATCAAAAGAGGGGTTGTGCCTCTGTAACCAAGGATAACCAATAAGCAGCAGAAACTTAGGTGAGGAAATAACTTGGAATTGGATTATCTCATGGTGAAGAGCCCCTACGGCCATTTTAGCCCTGAAAGAATGGAGACATCTCCTGGAAGGTACCACTGTGCCAGTTCTCAATCTTACTGACCATAAGAATCTCAATTTCAATCTCAAACGCCTCTCTCCCAGAAGGGTGCGATGGGCTCTTGTCAAGTTTCAATTACATTGTCTCCTTCTTACCCAGTACTAAGAATGTAAGGGCTGACGCTTTGTCACGACAATTTTCCTCCACTTTCAAGTTGGAATCAGTTCCTGTTCCTGTGATTCCTCCTGATCGTATTCTGGCCATGGTTTGCACCAGTCTCACTTCTCCTTTGGGTGACAAAATTCTTGTCGCTCAGGTCTATGCTCCTCCTGAGAAACCCTGTGACCGCTGCTTTGTCCCTGAGAGTCTCCGTACTGCCGTGCTCCAGACTTACCATTCTCCCAAGGCTGCTGGCCACCCTGGGAAGAATCAACTCTTTTGGGCCATTTCCCAACAATTCTGGTGGCCTAGTCTATGTGCTGATGTAGCCGCCTTCATAGCTGCTTTTTCCGTATGTGCTTAGGGTAAGACACCACAACACCTTCCAATGGGCCTCCTACAACCCATACCCAACGGAGGGAGACCTTGGACCCACCTGTCCATACATTTCATTGTGGAGTTACCCAACTCTCAGGGCAACACAGTTATCCTTATGGTGGTTGATCGGTTCTCGAAGATGTCTCATTGTATTCTACTTAAGAAGTTGCCCACATCTAAGGAACTGGCTTCTATTTTTGCTCAGGAGATCTTTTGCTTACATGGGCTACCCAAGGTGATCGTCTTGGACAGGGGTAGTCAGTTTGTGTCTCGGTTCTGGTGAGCCTTTTGTGCACAGTTGGAAATTTAGCTTTCTTTCTCCTCTGTGTATCACCCGCAGTCTAATGGGGCCGCAGAACGAGCCAACCAGTCCTTGGAGCGGATTCTACATTGCTATATTTCTGACCATCATAACAACTGGTCAGACCTCTTACCTTGGGCGGAGTTTGCACACAATAGTGCCTTTAATTCTGCTTCCCAATTGTCCCCGTTTATGGCAAACTATGATTTCCAACCTTCCATGTTGCCTGACTCATTTGTCCCGCAGAGCATTCCTGCGTTAGAGGAGCATCTCCGTGGTCTTCGTTCCACTTGGGCACAAGTCCAGGAGACTTTGCGACATGCCAATGATAGGTACAGACTCCATGATGACCGCAGACGCCTGCCTGTGCCTTCCTACCAGGTTGGGGACAGGGTCTGGCTATCATCTCGCAACCTCCGATTCCGTGTTCCCTCACTAAAGTTGGCACCTCGGTTTATTGGGCCTTTCCTTATTCTTCGCAGGATTAATCCAGTGGCTTACGCTTTAGACCTTCCTTCTAATATGCGTATCTCAAATGTATTCCATGTCTCCTTATTAAAACCTTTGGTCTGCAACCGCTTTATCACTTCGGTGCCATGTCCTCACAGATTGAGAACCATGAAGAGTATGAAGTACAGTCCATTGTTGAATCCCGTAGGTTCCGTGGGCACTTATAGTACCTGGTGCATTGGAAAGGGTACGGTCCGGAGGAATGTTGTTGGGTCTCATCCTCGGATGTACATGCCTGTGTTCCGCTTTCCATAGACGTTTTCCCCTCAAACCTGATGGTCCTTCGAGGAGGAGGGGTCGTTGAGGAGGGGGTACTGTCAAGGCTGAGCTCAGCCCTTCCTTCTCAGAGCAGCCCACTCAGCTGTTAATTGCCAGCTCCAATCTTTTCCACAGTGACTCACCTGATGATGATATCCTGTTTGTCAGTCCTGCTGGTTACTTAAGCTGTTCAGTTCAGTTCCTCTCTGCCTTCGTCTGGTCAACACATCCAGAAACTCTCTCCTGTGTACCTGTTGAAGACTTGCTTGGCTGGCGTCTCTTCTGGTTCCTGATCCTGCTTGCTGTTCCCCTACACTGATTCTCTGGTTTCCTGATTTCCTGACCTGTCCTGAAATCAATAGTGTGATTTAACTGCACTTCTGTCTCGGTCTGATTCATGTTTTCTGGAGCAGATTACACACCAAAAAGAATGTCATTATTTGGGGGACGTCCAGATGCATCTTGCCCCAGATGTCGGGGTCCAGTTGATGGCTAATAACACAAGTTAATAACACAATAATAAGAGAAAAATTGGCCTATATAAGAAGGGGAGGTAAAAGTAGGATTTGAAAAGATATGGAAAGCATGGATAGAAACCCCAAGATTAACACCTGATATGATGAATTTTTAGTCTACTTTGAAGATGTATTAATCCAAAATGAAATGGGAAATGGGGAGGGAACAGGGAGGGAACAGGGCAGGATCGGGGGGAGGGTGGGATGAACATATTGTTTCAAACTGTTTACTGTTTTTTGTATGGACAATACCTCCTGTTTATTGGAAAAAAGCAAAAATAAAGTTGAAATAAAAAAAAGTGGGCAGGAAGGGTGTATAAGTGCCCTGTATTGAAGTCGTTAAAGATCACTGGGGTTCAGCATTCTTTTTTTTTTTTAAAGAAATAAACTAGCAAGGCCTATCTAAATAGTAAGGAACACATAGAAACATATAATAAAACAAACGTCACTGTAAAAATATAAACTTAGCCTGCCTTGAAAGTGGACATTGTTAGTAGGGGAATGGACACTCTATGGACAGTGTCAGTAGGGCAGATGATGGTGTCAGTAAAGCAGTGGACAGCGTGTGGACAGTGTTAGTAGGGCAGAGGATGGTGTGTAGATAGTGTCAGTAGGGCATTGGACGGTGTCATTAGAGCAGTGGACAGTATGAGTAGGGCAGTGGACAGTGTCAGTAGGGCAGTGGGCGGTGTCATTAGGGCTTTGGACGGTGTCATTAGGGCAGTGGATGGTGTCAGTAGGGCAGAGGATGGTGTCAGTAGGGCAGAGGATGGTGTGTGGATAGTGTCAGTAGGGCACTGGACAGTGTCAGTAGAGCAGTGGACGATGTCAGTAGAGCAGTGGACGATGTCAGTAGGGCATTGGACGGTGTCATTAGAGCAGTGGACGGTGTCAGAGCAGTGGATGGTATGAGCAGAGCAGTGGACAGCGTCAGTAGTGCGCTATACGATGTCAGTAGGACAGTGGATGGTGTCAGTAAAGCAGTGGCTGGTGTGTGGACAGTGTCAGTAGGGCACTGGACAGTGTCAGTAGAGCAGTGGATGATGTCAGTAGATCAGTGGATGGTTCAGTAGAGCAGTGGACGGTGTCAGTAGGGCAGTGGAGGGTGTCAGTAGGGCAGTGGATGGTATTAGTAGAGCAGTGGACGGTGTCAGTAGGGCATTGGACGGTGTCATTAGGGCAGTGGACAGTGTCATTAGAGCAGTGGACGATGTCAGTAGAGCAGTGGACAGTATCAGTAGGGCAGTGGACAGTATCAGTAGGGCAGTAGGCGGTATCAGCAGAGTAGTGGATGGTGTCAGTAGTGCAGTGGACGGTGTCATTAGGGCAGTGGACAGTGTCATTAGGGCAGTGGACGATGTCATTAGGGCAATGGACGATGTCAGTAGAGCAGTGGACAGTATCAGTAGGGCAGTGGATGGTATGAGCAGAGCAGTGGACAGTGTCAGTAGGGCAGTGGACGATGTCAGTAGGACAGTGGATGGTGTCAGGAGGGCAGTAGACAGTGTAAATAGAGCAGTGGACGGTATCAGAAGGGCAGTGGATGGTGTCAGTAGGGCAGTGGATGGTATCAGTAAGGCAGCGGATGGTATCAGTAAGGCAGCGGATGGTATCAGTAAGGCAGCGGATGGTATCGGTAGGGCAGTGGATGGTATCGGTAGGGCAGTGGATGGTATCGGTAGGGCAGTGGACGGTATCAGCACAGCAGTGGATTGTGTCAGTAGGGAAGTAGACATGGACGATGTCAGTAGGGCAGTGGATATGGACGGTGTCAGTAGGGCAGTGGACGGTGTGTGGACAGTGTCAGTAGGGCAGAGGTTGCTGTCAGTAGGACAGTGGATGGTGTCAATCAGTAGAGTAGTGGACGATTTTGGTGAAGCAGTGGACAGTGTCAGCAGGGCAGCAGCCAAGGGTGTACACATGTGGCAGCAGGAATGATACCCCTTGTTGCTTTCAGTGGACACTACTGCCCACCATTCATGATCCATTCAAGTAAGTAGGGCCACTCTGCAAGTGCCCCACAACTGCGTGCACAAAACTGCAGAACGCTTGCAGAGAGGCCTCATTTGCTTGAATGGGTCGTATAATTCCTGCTGCAGCCATGTGTACACTCCTGGTCACTGCAGCTAAATGGGGTGCAGAGGTCGTGGTAAAAACAAGGCTCAACTATGGAGTTTTACTGCATCTTAACCACAGTTGTAAAGAGCTCTTTTTGCCCTGAGTCCCCTAAAAGAATAACACAAAGTTTTAGATGCTATTATGACTATTTCAGTAATGTGTAAGACACTCTGACATAAAGTCAGTGCTCACCCCCTCCCCTGACCACGCCCCTACCAACCCCTAGGACCGCCCCCCTAGAACTGCCCCTTTAGGGAACAGGGATGCAAGTAAAATTGGGGGGGGGGGGGCTATAAAAGTAATTGTATGGAATTAAATATAAAAGCAATGCAGTAAAATGTGCAAAAGAATTGGAATACTTACCAAAATTAAGCTAAGAGACATTTCCAGATGATTTCAGTGTTCTTGTCATATGCATCTTCTTTGCTTCTCTCCTTGCTTCTGACATCAGTAGCAGCATGACGATCACGAAGTAGCCATGAATCAACATATTTAGAGGGGTCAAAACAACGTAGAGGAGGACCATTAACTCTGATAAACAGTAGTCCTGAAATGGTTTTTGTCAGAAGGGAAGCTCTGTTGGGAGTAACTATTAAATGCATTTGTGAGAATCCTCTTTCACACTCACTGGATGAAATTGGGACACTTTCAATGGCATTTATAAGAGGGAACAGGTCATCAAGCAAAGTTTTCTCAATCAAATATTCTCTGAAAACATGTATCATTTTCCTTTCATTCAACTGGAATCTAATGGACAAATTTCTAATTTCCTCCTCTCCAAAAGTAAGCTTTTGCTCAACATTGGCAGGCCAATGTTTGGAGTCAAGCACCCTGGTGCAGTTGGCAAGAGCAGAATCATTTTCAGTGAGCAGTCTACTCTCTATTGAAGATTTTAATTTTTCATAAAAAGCATCAGGACTTATGGGAGGGCCATTCTTAGCTTCTTTTCCATAAAGGGAGATTCTCTGGAAACAGAGCTTTTCAGAGGCAACAGCTGCTTCTTTATAATAAGAACCTGGCTCTGTTCTTCTGCTTTCAAAGAGTTGTATAACAGTTTGTATTTTTTTATTTGCCCTGTAGAGATTTATTCTTCGCTCTTGCAACACCAGGCATAATTCAGACAACTCTTGAGGAGCATCGCACATGAGTCCCAAATCCAATAAGAAGTTTGTGCTGGTAATTTTTCTCAATAGGCCTTCATACATACAGCGTTCAGTCTTGTCCTGGGCGGTATCTTGCTTTGCTTCTTCAAAATGAAGAATTAACACTGTAGCTTTCCCACACTGCTGACACAGATCGGTAAGTAGATGCCACCCATATTGTGCTGAGAACTCGTCCTATTTTCAAAAGCTGCGCCTCTAGAGAGCTAGCACAAGCTTGCAGTTCTCTGCAGTTTTTGGGAGATGCATGATATAGTATATACAACTTATCCATAAAGGCCTTAAACCTATTAATTCCTGATGTTTGTTTGACCGTATCTCCAACTGACAATTCTAATCTGTGATTAGCACAGTGCCACAGAATAATTGAAGGAAATTTCTCCTTCAGCAATGTCCCAACACCACTCTTATTGCCTAACATCACAGGTGCACCATCACATGTAACACTGATCAAATGTTCTCTTAACCACTTCAGCCCCGAAGGAATTTACCCCCTTCCTGACCAGAGCACTTTTTGCGATTCGGCACTGCGTCGCTTTAACTGACAATTGCGCGGTCGTGCATCGTGGCTCCCAAACAAAATTTACGTCCTTTTTTTTCCCACAAATAGAGCTTTCTTTTGGTGGTATTTGATCACCCCTGCGCTTTTTATTTTTTGCGCTATAAACAAAAAAAGGACAATTTTGAAAAAAAACGCATTATTTTTTACTTTTTGCTATAATAAATATCCCCCCAAAATATATTTAAAAAAACAATTTTTTTCCTCATTTTAGGCCCATACGTATTCTTCTACAAATTTTTGGTAAAAAAAAATCCCAATAAGCGATTATTGATCGGTTTGCGCAAAAGTTATAGCGTTTACAAAATAGGGGATAGTTTTATGGCATTTTTATTAATAATTTTTTTTTTAAATGGCAGCAATCAGCGATTTTTATTGTGACTGCGACATTATGGCAGACACAAAGCAGGGGAATAACTAGGAGGGAGGTTGGGACTTTAAATGAAGCATGTGACAGCAAGAGGGTAATAGGATGAACATAGAGGAATTTATTGACATAATATTCAAGCATATACATTGTAACCGTAGAGTACATACAGTCAAACAATACATGCATAAATAAATAGGTAAAAATATATGATTAGATGAGGTATAACATACATTGTAATATTCATACAATTGATAGATGGGTAACAAGGTACAAAGTTAAAAAAGTTACATAATGATGACTCAGGATACCACATTCACAAATTCCCTAGTGCACCACAAGCAAGTTGGGTAACATAGATATTAAAACGATAGTGCCTGCTGGACCTAAGGCCTCATTGGACCTGTGGGGGAAGTAAAATGAGATAAAACTGATGGGGACTGATAGGACACGGCAATTGGTGGCTCAACGCGTTTCGTGGCTTCCATGCCACTCGTCAGGAGCAAGCACGTGTAAATCTAGAAAAATATAGGGATAAAATAAGCAAAAAAGAGAAAAGAATAAAAAACAAAAAACAATGGGGGGGGGGGCGTGGTGTACGGCCCCCGCTGTTGATATGAAAACATACTCACTACGAGACTAGGCACTGATAGATAGGTGGCGGGACCCCAAGAGCCATCCAGGTAGGCCCAACCGGGAGCCGAGGCGGGGAGCTCCGTAGGGACGAAAGCGGGCGCCAACCAGGGCAGGCATGGGGACCGAGGGTACCTAGAAAGGTGAAGGATAGTGAGGGTGAGTGAAGCAATGTTGAGGGAGAGAAAATAAGGAAAGAGCCCCGCAGCCATAGTGTGGAAAGTGGAAGGGAACAGTGGGGACAGGGACAGTTATGTAACTTTTTTAACTTTGTACCTTGTTACCCATCTATCAATTGTATGAATATTACAATGTATGTTATACCTCATCTAATCATATATTTTTACCTATTTATTTATGCATGTATTGTTTGACTGTATGTACTCTACGGTTACAATGTATATGCTTGAATATTATGTCAATAAATTCCTCTATGTTCATCCTATTACCCTCTTGCTGTCACATGCTTCATTTAAAGTCCCAACCTCCCTCCTAGTTATTCCCCTGCTTTGTGATTTAGATTGGGATGGAAACGCATGACCTTACCAGGTCATGGTTTCATATAAAGTCCCTAGGGATGGAAATGGGTGACCTTACCAGGTCATAATTTCCTCTAAGTCCCTAAAAACCCCCTCCTTTTCTTGTATATATGCATAGGGATGGAAGCATGTGCCATTGCTCTATTTAGCTTTAATTCATTATCCATACTGCCCTTAATGACCTTTGTGATACCTCTCCTGTTTTTTATCAATTTATCCTTCCAACCAATTTCATTTATTTTCATTTGTCGTATTTTCTACTGGTTCATTTTCTCCATTTTTTATATTTTTTTATAATTTTATATCCAATGTCATCTTATACAGACTGAGGCTAATCCCTATGGGGCTGTGTCACTGGTGGTGTGGGCCGGCGGGACTGCCTTGCCATCTGGTCCTTTTTCCCCCCCGGGAGCCGCGACGCACCTTGCTGGTCTCCTTCCTCCCCCAGGTTTTCCTCTGGGGGGTTGGAAGCCGGTTACTGTGCGTCGACGTCACGCACCACACTGTGCTTGCGGCGTCCTTGGCGCCGTCATGCGCAGTCGTTGTATCCACACTCGTGGGCTATGGGGGAGGTTCTGTGCCGTTGCCGGACAGCTGTCCGACTTGCGGTGCTCCTCCCCCCGCCACGCGGCGTGACGTTGGTGGGCGGCCCCGCGACAGCGTTATATGGACGCTCTCCGGGGCGGTCTGGGCATTCGAGGCTCTCCACACATCTGACCTCACACCATTTGGGAACTCTCCCCCCTCCGGGGTCCCAATCTTCCTCCTCAGGTATCTCCCTCACTCCCCCTCTAGCTGTCACTGCACCGGTTGTTCTTGACTTGTCCTTCACGTCCTACCCACTCCCTTTGCCTCCCATCCCTGTCCCCACTGTTCCCTTCCACTTTCCACACTATGGCTGCGGGGCTCTTTCCTTATTTTCTCTCCCTCAACATTGCTTCACTCACCCTCACTATCCTTTACCTTTCTAGGTACCCTCGGTCCCCATGCCTGCCCTGGTTGGCGCCCGCTTTCGTCCCTACGGAGCTCCCCGCCTCGGCTCCCGGTTGGGCCTACCTGGATGGCTCTTGGGGTCCCGCCACCTATCTATCAGTGCCTAGTCTCGTAGTGAGTATGTTTTCATATCAACAGCGGGGGCCGTACACCACGCCCCCCCCCATTGTTTTTTGTTTTTTATTCTTTTCTCTTTTTTGCTTACTTTATCCCTAGATTTTTCTAGATTTACACGTGCTTGCTCCTGACGAGTGGCATGGAAGCCACGAAACGCGTTGAGCCACCAATTGCCGTGTCCTATCAGTCCCCATCAGTTTTATCTCATTTTACTTCCCCCACAGGTCCAATGAGGCCTTAGGTCCAGCAGGCACTATCGTTTTAATATCTATGTTACCCAACTTGCTTGTGGTGCACTAGGGAATTTGTGAATGTGGTATCCTGAGTCATCATTATGTAACTTTTTTAACTTTGTACCTTGTTACCCATCTATCAATTGTATGAATATTACAATGTATGTTATACCTCATCTAATCATATATTTTTACCTATTTATTTATGCATGTATTGTTTGACTGTATGTACTCTACGGTTACAATGTATATGCTTGAATATTATGTCAATAAATTCCTCTATGTTCATCCTATTACCCTCTTGCTGTCACATGCTTCATTTAAAGTCCCAACCTCCCTCCTAGTTATTCCCCTGCTTTGTGATTTAGATTGGGATGGAAACGCATGACCTTACCAGGTCATGGTTTCATATAAAGTCCCTAGGGATGGAAATGGGTGACCTTACCAGGTCATGATTTCCTCTAAGTCCCTAAAAACCCCCTCCTTTTCTTGTAATTATGGCAGACACATCAGACATTTTTGACACATTTTTGGGACCATTGTCATTTATACAGCAATGAGTGCTATACAAATGCACTGATTCCTGTGTAAATTAAACTGGCAGTGAAGGGGTTAACCACTAGGTGGCAGTGTAGGGGTTAAGTGTGTCCTAGGGGCGTGTTTCTAACTGTAGGGGGGATGGGCTGTGTGTGACACGTCATTGATCTCTGCTCCAATCACAGGGAGCAGAGAACAGTGACACTGTCACTAGGCAGAACGGGAGATGCTTGTTTACATTAGCATCTCCCCGTTCTTCCTCCCCGTGAGGCGATCGCAGGTATTTCCGCGGCGATCGAATCCGCGGGACCCGCGACCTGACTCACGGAGCTTGCCGCGGGCACGCGCGCCCGCTGGCCGCCTCTTAAAGGGGAACAACGTGCAGGTACGTGATTCTTCCTGTACGAGCCCTTCTGCCGCAGTAAATCTGCGTGAGGCGGTCGGCAAGCGGTTAGGTAGTCAGCCATTTTATCGCATAAGAATGCAGGCAGTTAAGGAGAGAAGTGCAAATTCCTTTCGCATTCACGCTTTCCAGTTGAACTAAATCAAGAAAAAAATTTACTGGGGAATCCATTGCACTGTTTGCGAGAAGAAATCGAACATATACAATCTGTGTAGATTTTTGGCTTAAAGTGGTCGACTCATCAATAATAAGGGCGATTTTACTTTTTGATCTTACGACTTCATTGACCAAGTTTTTTCTCATTTCTTGTGCGATGTGATTCACAATATTAATGCAGGCATTTGTTGAGTGAAGAATGCGGCCCATATTAACGCCATTTAACTCCTGCAGATCTATTTCAGAACAAAAACTATTGAAGGACTGGTTTTCTTTGGCTATTTTGTATGCAGTGTGAAAGATCTTCATAGTCATCTCTTTCTCTCGGGCCAAGTGTTCAAATCGTTTCAAGATGTTCATTTTTTCGTTCCAAAAGAATTTTTAAGGCGGCCTTGTGTGCAGTAACTTGGCCAGCAACTTGGCCAGGCAGTTTCAGGACTTTCAAGATAATTTAGATTAGTTCATGAAGGACCATCAAGTGTGTCCAAAGTAGAAGGCAGAACTTCATTAGAAGACACAGAATCTAATTCAGTTGGTGAAGAAACACATGAAGATGCATACTGTAAAACAGTTTGACTGCTCTGCGTTCCCTGTCCTGCTTCACTTATTCGTAACTTTTTATTGCCGTGGGCAAAAAAGCCAGTTATCTTTTTCATGGTAAAAATTATTTAAAAAATGTACTTCTTTCTAAAGAAATCTATTAGATGAATGGATGGGATGATGGCTGAAGATGATCTGAAAATATAGATGAAAACTAACTAACAATGAAGGTAATGGCTTCGTATATTGTAAAGCACTAAGTTGTCAGGTCATATGAATAAACTAAAAAAGGTTATGTTCAGCAATAATAAAAAAAATAAATAAAAAAAAGTACAAAGTTATTTTAATCAGGTTTTGTAATGATTTATAATAAACTTGATCGCTTAACCTGTGTAATCGCATAGACTTCAAACTAAAAAAATTTAAATATTCTAACAATGTCAAGCTTAGCTTTTAGATCCTGTATCTACATTTTCACAACCCCCTGCATTTACATATGCACCTCAGACCAGCCCCATGCATGTTGGAATGTTATTGTGTTGTGCACTACTGCACAATGCTGAAAAATGAGTTGAGGGTTCATGCACACCATCGCTTTAAATCATACAGAAAAAAAAGGGGGGAGCGTACTTGGGAGCCCACAAGGCACAGGTGCAGCTAGCTGCCAACACCCTGTAGAAATCAATGCAAGACTAAAATACATGTAACGTGTCAACATTTGTAGACAGCCACCGGCAGCTAAATGTACACAAGGCCTGCGACTTGCATGGACCAAAGCATGCACCCCCATATATTGAGCAAATTGACATTCCCAAATGTGCAGCACAGAGACATTCCCAAATGTGCAGCACAGAGTTATTCCCACATGTGCAGCACAGAGACATTCCCAAATGTGTAGCAGAGAGACATTCCCAAATGTGCGGCACAGAGACATTCCCACGTGTGCGGCAAAGAGACATTCCCACGTGTGAGGCAAAGAGACATTCCCACGTCTGCGGCACAGATACATTCCCACGTGTGCGGCACAGAGACATTCCCACGTGTGCGGCACAGAGACATTCCCACGTGTGCGGCACAGAGACATTCCCACGTGTGCGGCACAGAGACATTCCCACGTGTGCGGCACAGAGACATTCCCACATGTGCGGCACAGAGACATTGCCACATGTGCATCACAGAGACATTCCCAAATGTGCGGCAAAGAGACATTCCCACATGTACGGCACAGAGACATTCCCAAATGTGCAGCAAAGAGACATTCCCAGTGCATTAGAGAAAGCCACAGTCCAGCAAAGAGACCATTCAGCCCAGCAAAGAGACCACCCAGCTTAGTCCAGCAAAGAGACTGTCCAGCCCAGCAAAGAGACCACCCAGCTTATTCCAGCAAAGAGACTGCCCAGCAAAGAGATTACCCAGCAAAGAGACCGTCCAGTCCAGCAAAGAGACTACCCAGCAAAGAGTCCATCCAGTTCAGCAAAGAGACTACCCAGCAAAGAGACCGTCCAGCCCAGCAAAGAGACTGTCCAGCTTAGTCCAGCAAAAAGACTGCCCAGCTTAGTCCAGCAAAAAGACTGCCCAGCTTAGGCCTGCGACTCACATGGACCAAAGCATGCATCCCCATATATTGAGCAAAGAGACATTCCCAAATGTGCAGCAGAGAGACATTCCCAGCAAAGAGACCACCCAGCTTAGTCCAGCAAAGAGACCGCCAGCAAAAAGGCCACCCAGCATAGTCCAGCAAAGAGACCGCTCAGCCCACCAAGAGACTGTCAGCAAAAAGACCGCCCAGATTAGTCCAGCAAAGAGACTGCCCAGCAAAGATACCGCCCAGTTTAGTCCAGCAAAGAGACCGCCCAGATTAGTCCAGCAAAGAGACTGCCCAGGAAAGAGACTGCCCAGGGAAAGAGACTGCCCAGCAAAGAGACCACCCAGCCCAGCAAAGAGACCTCCCAGCAAAGAGACCGTCCAACTTAGTCCAGCAAAGAGACTGCCCAGCAAACAGTGCCCAGGGAAAGAGACTGCCCAGCAAACAGTGCCCAGGGAAAGAGACTGCTCATCAAACAGTGCCCAGGGAAAGAGAGTGCCCAACCCAGTCAGGAGACCACACAGCACAACCCCATTGAGCATGATTTTTTTTTACAACACACCTGGGGCTAGTGAGGAGGTGTAGGAGGAAGACCGCCTGACAGGCTACTTACCATCACTATCCACATCCGACACACGTCGCCAAATTGATCTCCCGCACAGCACTGAGGGGCAGGGCAGAGCCACGGAGTACAGATCATTCCGCCTTCCGCTCTCACAAGCTCCGTTCGATCCCTCGGGGCAGTGCGCAGCAGGAGGAGGCAGGGCAGCCATCGGAAATTTTGGGGCCCCTTACACAGCTTTATGCCTGGGCCCCCAACATTCCCCAGGGCCCACCCACTGGCTGTCCTACTGAATCATCCCACTGAGTCATCATCTGCATCCTTCTCCACAATGTAACCCTCATCCCCACCCAGAATCATTTGCCTCCCCCTCCAAGAGATGGGATGGGTGATTCTGTGTGGGGATGAGGTTGATGGAGAGGGATGGATGATCCGGGGTGGGGATGAGGATGATGGAGAGGGATGGATGATGTGCGGATGAGGAAGAGGGATGTATGATCTGGGGTGGGGTTGATGGAGAGGGATGGATGATCCGGGGTGGGGATGAGGGAGAGGGATGGATGATCCGGGGTGGGGATGATGGAGAGGGATGGATGATCCAGGGTGGGGATGAGGAAGAGGGATGGATGATCCGGGGTGGGGATGAGCATGATGGAGAGAGATGGATGATCCGGGGTGGAGATGATGGAGAGTGATGGATGATCCGGGGTGGGGATGAGGGAGAGGGATGGATGATCTGGGGTGGGGATGAGGATGATGGAGAGGGATGGATGATTTGGGGTGGGGATGATGGAGAGGGATGGATGATCCGGGGTGGGGATGAGGGAGAGGGATGGATGATCTGGGGTGGAGATGAGGATGATGGAGAGGGATGGATGATTCGGGGTGGGGATGATGGAGAGGGATGGATGATCCGGGGTGGGGATGATGGAGAGGAATGGATGATCCGGGGTGGGGATGAGGATGATGGAGAGGGATGGATGATCAGGGGTGGGGATGAGGATGATGGAGAGGGACAGATGATGCGGGGTGGGGATGATGGAGAGGGTGGATGATCCGGGGTGGGAATGAGGATGATGGAGAGGAATGGATGATCTGGGGTGGGGATTAGGATGATGGAGAGGGATGGATGATGGATGATCTGGGGTGGGGATGAGGATAATGGAGAGGGATGGATGATCCGGGGTGGGGATGAGGATGATGGAGAGGGATAAGGATGATTCTGGGTGGAGATGAGAGTTACATTGTGAAGAGGCTCTCCACAATGTAACTCATCTTCACCCAAAAACATCCTCCTCCCTCTCCACAATGTAACTCCATTATGTTAGCTTGACAGGTGTACGATGTCCCATCTGGGAGATTAAATACAGACAGTCCACTCCACAAACCAAAATCTATCTACAGCAGCACAATGCAGCACACACGTTGACTTTAGTGACTTACCATGTCTGCATGGCATGCACAGCACTGACGAGGCTGGCCACACACCCTCCCCGAGATCACATTACTAACCTATCACCCCTGTCACACCCTGTCCCAGCAGGGAAGCAAAGATCATGGATCATCTGCGGGGCGGAGGAGCTGGCACGGGACTACACAGCTCTGCTGTAGAGAGGTTTATCTGTGTTCCCTCCACGGGAGGCAGGGCGCAGGCTATACAGAGATTAGGAAGTTTGTTAAGGCCCCTTTCACACTGGGGCGGGGATGGCGTCGGCGCTAAAGTGACGCTATTGTAAGCGGCGCTTTACCGTCGGTTTTCAGCTGCTAGCGGGGCGGTTTTACCCCCGCTAGCAGCCGAGAAAGGGTTAAAAACCACTTCAAAGCGCCTCTGCAGAGGCGCTTTGCTGGCGGTATATCTGCGCTGTCCCATTGATTTCAATGGGCAGGAGCGGTGGAGGAGCGGTGTATACTCCGCTCCTTCACCGCTCCGAAAATGCTGCTAGCAGGACTTTTTCTCCCGTCCTGCTAGCTCACCACTCCAGTATGAAAGCCCTCGGGGCTTTCACACTGGAGACACAGCAGCGGTTGTTTCGGGTCGGTTTGCAGGCGCTATTATTAGCGCAATAGCGCCTGCAAACCGCCCCAGTGTGAAAGGGCCCTTACAGACAGAATGCCTGACAATAGGTGGTGGAACGCAGTTTCGGTGCGTTCCGCCAGAAAAAAAGCCCTGCCTAAAGTTAACGCAGGAGAGTGGAGAGCCAACTTTTGGAGCAGCACAGAGCTCTTCTCTCTCTCTTGCAACTCCTGTGGGCACCGCTCCTGCTAGCAGGGTTAAGAGGAAGTGCAGTAGATATCACTCTGCCTTATACTGCAGCCGGAACAAGAGAAGAGGCCCACAGCCACCTGCTCAGTCTGCGGCTGGCGCATGTTTGATGCTGGAGGGACAGTGGGTCAGCATGCCAAAGAGGCAGTCTACCAGTCACCTGGCCTCGGTTGACTGGTTGATTGTAATTGACTGGTTGCCCATCCCCGCCATAAACAATTAAGTGGATGATTTAATCCTCAGGGTAATATAATAACATGTGGAATATTAATCCCAATGACCATCTAATAGCAACATTTCTACAAATTAGCTCAAATGAAAGCAAAAGGCATATCCTAGCATAACAATATGTATTAAAAACATTCATTAAAAAGAACAAGCACTTATAACATATATGTAGTACAATAGCACAGGTACAGCGTAATCCCACAGATAAGCATCAGTTTACATTATGAGTGCAGGCACTCATAACTCAAGGTGCTTTGCATTTAATCTTAGTAGCATAATAGCATGTCCACCCAAAGTATTCTGTCTTCTATATACACCACAAAAACCCCACTGTTTGAACTGTTAACCATATTTTGGGCTTCTCTATTTGTTAAAGTGCAGTATTCTAAAAAATTTAACTCTAATGCCGCGTACACACGATCGGGATTTTGGTCGTAAAAAGATATGATGGCTTTTCCGACGGAATTCCGCTCAAGCTTGCCTTGCATACACACGGTCACACAAAAGTTCGCTGTACTTTCGACCGTCAAAAACGCGGTGACGTACAACACTACGACGAGCCGAGAAAATTATTATTATTATTATTCAGGATTTATATAGCGCCAACAGTTTACGCAGCGCTTATGAAATGAAGTTTCATAAAAATGATAAAAATGAAGTTCAATGCTTCCGAGCATGTGTCGAATTGTTTCCGAGCAGGCGTAGGAATTTTGCGCGTCGGAATTGCTACAGACGATCGCATTTTCGGATAGGAACTTTTTCCGACCGAAAAATTGAGAACATGCTCTCAATCTTTTGCTGGCTGGAATTCGGCCAGCAAAAGTTCGATGGAGTATACACACGGTTGCATATTCCGACCAAAAGCTCTCATCGGTCTTTTGCTGGCCGAATTTCCGTTCGTGTGTGCGCAGCTTAAGTGCTTTATAAATAAAATAACAGAGCGTGCACTTTTTATATGGTGTCTCCCTCACTCATTCACATGGGAGGGGGGCATATTCTAAAGGAGCTTCCAGATACCAATATGTTCCCCAAATGTACCCCACATTCAACAGGCCAGAGATGTGGGCATATAGTCCTTGTCCTCATCTACAGTGTTGGGGGCACGTTCATTGTTCCAATCCCAGCCAGCCCTGTCTGGATAAGGGGATCTGGTCTGGATTTTTACAGGGACCCTACAACTTTTTATTAGTCACGGGATACCCCCCAAAATCCTACCAAACCCTCTTAAAGATCTTTTTTTTTTGGGGGGGGGGGTTGCATGGGGCCCCCTCAAAATCTATAACAGACTTTCATCCTAGAATTTTGTTTTGGATCATGAGCAGTTCCTTTCCTTCTCTATACTCTTCTCTTCCCATCACTCTGGTACAAGTTGATCTTGGTCTCATCTGTCCGTAGGATGTTGTTCCAGAACTGTGAAGGCTTTTTTAGATGTTGTTTGGCACTTTAATCTGGCCTTCCTGTTTTTGAGGCTCACCAATGGTTTACATCTTGTGGTGAACCCTTTGTATTCACTCTGGTGAAGTCTTCTCTTGATTGTTGACTTTGACACACATACACCTACCTCCTGGAGAATGTTCTTGATCTGGCCAGTGTAATAGCTCATACGTCACCCGTTGGGCTCCTTCTGCTAATTTCGTGTTTATCTCGTGTTAGTAGAAGTTTGGTGAGAGACGATTTGCGCTTTTCAGACTCGTGTTTTTCAGATCATTTAACTGTTGTTCAGTTTGTGCTTGTGAGGTTTGTAACTGCTTTTCAGTGCATGTAGTCAGTTCGTATTGATTTATCAGTGTACTATTGTCCGCTCGTTGTTGATTTTCAGCTGGCTCTTCGCAGGCCTTGCTGTACTTCAGTGCGTTCTGTTAAGTGCGTTCTGACCAGCCGACCGTTTTGAAGCCATGTTTTGCGTGTACGTACTCGTCGTAGAGCTCATGCATTGTATGTGCTTGGTGCTGTAGTTCATTCTTCAGCCCAAGCCCAGTCCATGAACAGGGCGAGGAGGAGTTCATGGACAAAGAATTGGTTGCTCCAGCATGACCAATTCTCTCACATACCTTTGATCCGTGAGAATAATCCTGAGGATTTCAGGAACTCTCTCAGGATGACGGATCCCATTTTTCACCGTTTGTTGGCCTTGCTGACCCCTTATATTAGCAGGCAGGATACCTGCATGAGGCAAGCCATCAATCCGGAGCAGAGGCTAGTCGTCACGTTGCGGTACTTGGCGACGAGGAGAAGCCTGCAGGACCTTAAGTTCTCGACAGGCATCTCCCCCCAGGCTCTGGGGATCATTATCCCAGAGACCTGTTCTGCCATCATCCAGGTCCTGCTGAAGGACTATATTAAGGTAATATTTTTATTTAACATCACATTTTATTGTATTTAATGTTTGCTAATGTAATGTATTTCTTTACTCAAACACTAATTACCATGATTGCAATATGCTGTGAATGTCCCCTTTGTCCTCATGCATGCTATAATTTTTTTAATGCTCTTTTTTGTCCTTCATGCATATTTGCCTTCACTAACCTCCCCAGCATGCTATGCTGGGCCCATATCCACCTAGTCTAGTCACTTAACAATGTATTTTGTCATTTCCATTGTAGTGCTTTACCCTACAATTTATCCAAATGGTCTGTGTGTCCTTAAATTGCTTTATAATCCCCCCCCAAAAAATGTATCCAAATGGTCTGTGTGTCCTTAAATTGCTTTATAATCCCCCCTAAAATGTATCCAAACGGTCTGTGTGTCCTTAAATTGCTTTATAAGCCCCCCCCTAAAATGTATCCAAATGGTCTGTGTGTCCTTAAATTGCTTTATAATTCCCCCCCCCCCTAAAGTTTATCCAAATGGTCTGTGTGTCCTTCAATTGCTTTATAATCCCCCCCCCCAAAAAAAAAAATATCAATGGGCCATCAGTGGGGGTGAGGAATCTGATAAGTGGGCCTTATATTTTAGTCTTTTAATTAATACTTAAAATTAAAGTTATACTGATGCTGGGCAAGAATGTTTTTTGTGTAATGTGCTTGCAATGTTATGTGCAAAAGTACGTATATTTTTTTTCTTGTTTGACTCCCCAGTTTCCTTCAACGCCACAGGAATGGCAGACTGTGGCATCCCATTTTGCCACCCGTTGGGACTTTCCCTACTGTGGAGGGGCTATAGATGGGAAACACGTCCACATCGTGCCACCACCCCATTCGGGGTCATACTATTTTAATTATAAGGGGTTTAATAGTATTGTGTTAATGGCCGTGGTGTCGGCACAATATGAATTTCTGTATGTGGACGTGGGAAAGAATGGCCGGATGGAGGAGTCTTCGCCCAGATGGAGTTCTACCAGCGTCTCCAGAGTGGTGGCCTGGGATTGCCACCTGATGCGGATAACGTGAGAGAAGAGAGGAGAAGAGTTGTGGAGAATGCCTTCAGGATAATGGCCAGCCGGTTCCACCTGTTTCAGACAGCCATCCACATGGCGGACTACAAACTAAATCACATTATCCTAGCGTGTTGCATCCTGCACAATTATTTACACAAACATTCAAGCAATTATCTTGCATCTGTCGGGCCTGAGGCCAGACTTACAGAGATAAAATCTCGAAATGTATTTATTGCTTGCCTTTCTTTTTGGCTGTCTCCTAGGTTCTCCTAGTGCACTTAAAGTGCCAAGTGTATTTTCCTTTAGTAAATAAGCCCCATTGTCACTGTAAACACTAAATAACTTTCAAAAATGGTATTGAGCATTGAAAGAAGAAGCCACACATTTTGTTGATTAAAACATAATTTTTAATCTGTGCACATTCACATTGTTCAAAATATATATTTTTTGTGTTTTTTTTTTTTTTTTAATTTTTGTTTGTTTTTTTTTACAAACAGGCTTTTTTAAATTTATTTATTTATTTATTTTTACAAACAGGCCTCATTTTTTTTTTTTTACAAACAGTCCTCATTTTTTTTTCTTTTTTAAACAAACAGGCCTCATTTTATTTTATTTTATTTTTTAAACAAACAGGCCTCATTTAAAAAAAAAAAACAAACAGGCTTTATTACAATTAAAAATTGAATATATTATTAATATTAATATATTATTATTAATATATTAATATTAAAGAATGTTTTTAACATTTTTAAAAGTCAAAGCCCAGAGTGGGGTCAGCAAAAAAGGAAATGAAGAACATGATCAATGTTTTATTTTGGAAAAAGGGATTAGATTCTCTCCAAAACATCGATTATGTTCTTAATTTCCTGCTGCATATTGTCCTGCCGATTACGCATGATGTCAATGGTATTGCGCATGGCATCAATATCCCGATTCCAGGCCATGATCTGGCCAATCAATCTTTGGGTGCTGTCCGTTGTAAATGCTTCCCCTTCCACAACCAGAACATCACCTAAAATTGATGAAAAAAATGTATTTAGAAATATGCAGGCATACATAGATTACCAGAAGCTGAGGTGTCAGACACTCACCTGGTGGGGTGCACATGTCGCCCACTTCCTCTACCTCTCCTTCATCAACATCCTTGGGGGGGGGCGCTGGTGCTTTAAACTGGTTCCACCGCTTCCCCTTCCACAACCAGAACGTAACCTACAATTGATGAAAAAAATGTATTTAGAAATATGCAGGCATACATAGATTACCAGAAGCTGGAGTGTCAAACACTCACCTGGTGGGGTGCCCATGTCACCCACTTCCTCCACCGCTCCTTCCTCCACATCCTCGGTGGGGCTTGGGCTGATTTCCCAATCCAGCAGGCGAGGTCGGGGGTCCCTGGGATCAGGTTGTCTGAGTCCTTTCTCCCCTATGAGAATGAAACAAAAGGTATACTTAGCACACAGATATTTGAGTCCAGGAATAGGAATATGAAACATTGTATTGAAGTGGTGTACAATTGTCTGTTTGGGCAGAGATCCAAGTTGAAGACATGATTAAAATCCACTTTGAAACAAGCCGGAATACTTACCTTTTTTGGCCACATTTCACAGATAGAGACACCCCAACAAGTATCCACTGGAGCACCTGTGTGGGTTACCCTAAAAAATGTATTCTGATGTCCCATACTAGTGCTTCTAAGTCCAGATGTGTAAACAGCTGCTGAGTGTCCTCTCCTTACATTCCACAGAATGAAATTTGCTATTCATTCTAGTTTCAAAGACAACTAGACAACAATGTCCTAAACTTCGTTTAAAATAAGACAAATTTCCAAGACCAAAATGTTGTTTCAACCCTGTATCAACGAAATACATCGTATATAGTAGCTAACGATGTTTCCAACGAACGAATAACGTTTAAAACTGTACAGTAAAGAAAAGCACATGGATCAGCATGCAAGTTAATAATCAGAATAGGAAATACACGACAAGTACTTACTTTTTTTAAGAACTTTCCTAATTCATCTGTACTGATCCGCCTCCCTCAATTTAAGGTCGGACCATCGTTTCGTCAGCTGCTCTTTAGAGCTTCATACCCCAAAATTCTGATGCAGGGACTTCACCACTTTGGACATTATGTATAAAAAAAAAAAATATATATATATATATATATATATATATATATATATATATATATATATATATATAAATTAGGCTGGGCAACGGTCCATGCTTCCCATCGTAATCTTTTCTCTGCAAAATTGCTACCATCTCCACCATCTCTTCAAAGGCCATATTGGAGGCCTTAAATCTCCTCTTCCCAGATCGGGACATTTCGGGCTCCGGGCTTTCCTCGTTACTGGAGTTAGTGCACACCTGCTGTGTCTCCGCCATTGTTACTCCTACTGCGCACCGTAGAGAGAAGGGGTGGAGAATATTCATGAAATAGAACGTCAGGGGCGGGCGATGCAGGCGGAGTTTCACGCATGTGCAGTGTATATAAAGCTAACCCGCATGTGCCGTGCGTATGTTCTGTGCACGGAGGAAGTGAAGTTACGAGTGTCCAAAACTAAGGTAAATTTTCTTTACTTTGTAGCGGCCTATACTGCTTAAAGAGTGATACTTATGTTTGTGATAACATTACGTGAGTTTAGGCTGACATTAGTGTTTTTGTCTTGTGTATTGTGTTACAGCAAAAATGAATAACAATTTTAAGGACCCTGAATTTCTGATATCATTTATTGATAAGTACAGGGAGATAAGACCTGACCAAGACCTGAAGCGCCAAACAGTATGTTGTCTACCGGGCGCTCGGGTTCGGCACATCACGGATCTTGTGGACAGATTACTGGGAGGGGTTGGGGAAGACCCAGCTGTCATGGTGCACGTTGGCACCAATGACAAAGTCAGAGGCAGATGGAGTGTCCTAAAGAACGATTTTAGGGACTTAGGAGCTAAATTGAGGAAAAGGACCTCCAAGGTAGTCATCTCAGGAATACTACCGGTACATCGAGCCACGCCAGAAAGACAGAGGGAGATTAGGGAAGTAAACAAGTGGCTGAAGAGCTGGTGTAGTAAGGAGGGGTTTGGGTTCCTGGAGGACTGGGCCCACTTCTCAGTCGATAACCGGTACTATAGAAGGGACGGACTGCACATAAATGAGGAGGGTGCAGATCTGCTGGAAATGAAGATGGCCAAAAAGTTAGAGGGGTTTTTAAACTAGGCGATGGGGGGGAGAGTCCAGAGGTAGAGATAGTCAGCGCGGAAGATATTCCAGAGGGTAGTATTGGGGGCATTAGTGGTAGGTTAACCAAAGCACAAAAACACAAGGTAAGTATAGTAGCAAGTCCTAGTTGCAATCTCGAAACACCCAATACAAGGACAATATGCGACCGGTCTAAACTATGTGGCATGTTCACCAATGCCAGGAGCATGGCGGACAAGATGGGTGAACTAGAGATACTGTTGTACGAGAAGGATTTGGATTTTGTGGAATTTCAGAGACCTGGTTCAATGGCTCTCATGATTGGCTGGCAAACATTCAAGGGTATACCCTTTACCGCAACGATAGAGAGGGTAAAAAAGGGGGAGGGGTATGCCTATATATCAAGAGTAATGTACAAGTAAATGTGAGAGATGACATCACTGAGGGAGCTAGGGAGGAGGTGGAATCCTTATGGGTAGAGCTCCAAAGGGATGAAGCTAAGGGGAAAATAATACTGGGAGTATGCTATAGGCCCCCTAACCTGAGGGAGGAAGTGGAGACAGATCTCCTATCACAATTTGGATTAGCAGCAAGGATGGGAAGTGTTATCATAATGGGGGATTTTAATTATCCAGACATAGACTGGGCGGAGGGAACCGCGCATTAATTTAAGGGTCGCCAGTTTCTTAATGTCTTGCAGGACAATTTTATGGGTCAGATGGTAGACGCACCAACTAGAAATAAAACATTACTGGATCTACTGATTACCAACAATACAGACCTGATCACGGATGTGGAAATACGGGGCAATTTAGGTAACAGCCATCACAGGTCAATTAGTTTCAGTATAAATCACACAAATAGGAAACATAAAGAGAATACAAAGACACTGAATTTCAAAAGAGCCAACTTCCCTAAACTACAAACCTTGCTAAAAGGCATAAATTGGGATAAAATATTAGGAACAAAGAATACGGAGGAGAGATGGGTTTGCTTTAAGAGCATATTAAATAAGGGCATTAGCCAATGTATCCCATTGGGTAATAAATTTAAAAGAGCATACAAAAGCCCTGGATGGCTTAACTCCAATGTAAAAATGCATATAAAAGCAAAGGAGAAGGCCTTCAAAAATACAAGGTTGAGGGATCATCATCGGCATTCAGACTTTATAAAGAATGCAACCAGAAATGTAAGGGTGCAATTAGGATGGCTAAGATAGAACATGAAAGACACATAGCGGAGGAGAGCAAAAAAATCCCAAGAAATTATTTAAGTGTGTAAACAGTAAAAAAGGGAGGACAGACCATATTGGCCCCATAAAGAATGAGGAAGGACATCTGGTTACAAAGAATGGGGAGATGGCAAAGGTGTTAAATTTATTCTTCTCCTCAGTCTTCACGAGTGAATCGGGGGGCTTCAGTAACCAAAACTGCAGTGTTTATCCTCATGACACAACACAGGAAGCACCTCCATGGTTAACAGAGGACAGAATTAAAATTAAACTTGAGAAACTTAACATTAATAAATCACCTGGACCAGATGGCTTGCATCCGAGGGTACTTAGGGAACTCAGTCAAGTGATTGCCAGACCGTTGTTCCTAATTTTTACAGACAGTCTACTGACTGGAATGGTACCAGCTGATTGGAGAAAAGCCAATGTAGCACCAATATTTAAAAAGGGCCCAAAATACATCCCTGGGAATTACAGACCAGTTAGCCTAACATCAATAGTATGTAAACTCTTGGAGGGGATGATAAGGGACTATATACAAGATTTTAGTAATAAGAACGGTATCATTAGCAGTAATCAGCATGGATTCATGAAGAATCGTTCTTGCCAAACCAATCTACTAACCTTCTATGAGGAGGTGAGTTGCCATCTAGATAAAGGAAGGCCCGTAGACGTGGTGTATCTGGATTTTGCAAAAGCATTTGACACAGTTCCCCATAAACGTTTACTGTACAAAATAAGGTCTGTTGGCATGGACCATAGGGCGAGTACATGGATTGAAAACTGGATACAAGGGCGAGTTCAGAGGGTGGTGATAAATGGGGAGTACTCGGAATGGTCAGGGGTGGGTAGTGGGGTTCCCCAGGGTTCTGTGCTGGGACCAATCCTATTTAATTTGTTCATAAACGACCTGGAGGATGGGATAAACAGTTCAATCTCTGTATTTGCAGACAATACTAAGCTAAGCAGGGCAATAACTTCTCCGCAGGATGTGGAAACCTTGCAAAAAGATCTGAACAAATTAATGGGATGGGCAACTACATGGCAAATGAGGTTCAATGTAGAAAAATGTAAAATAATGCATTTGGGTGGCAAAGATATGAATGCAATCTATACACTGTAGGGAGAACCTCTGGGGGAATCTAGGATGGAAAAGGACCTGGGGGTCCTAGTAGATGATAGGCTCAGCAATGGCATGCAATGCCAAGCTGCTGTTAACAAAGCAAACAGAATATTGGCATGTATTAAAAAGGGGATCAACTCCAGAGATAAAACGATAATTCTCCCACTCTACAAGACTTTGGTCCGGCCGCACCTGGAGTATGCTGTCTAGTTCTGGGCACCAGTCCTCAGGAAGGATGTACTGGAAATGGAGCGAGCACAAAGAAGGGCAACAAAGCTAATAAAGGGTCTGGAGGATCTTAGTTATGAGGAAAGGTTGCAAGCACTGAACTTATTCTCTCTGGAGAAGAGACGCTTGAGAGGGGATATGATTTCGATATACAAATACCGTACTGGTGACCCTACAATTAAAAAAAAAATAAAACTTTTTCGCAGAAGAGAGTTTAACAAGACTCGCAGCCACTCGTTAAAATTAGAAGAAAAGAGGTTTAACCTTAAACTACGTAGAGGGTTCTTTACTGTAAGAGCGGCAAGGATGTGGAATTCCCTTCCACAGGTGGTGGTCTCAGTGGGGAGCATCGATAGCTACAAGAAACTATTAGATAAGCACCTGAATGACCGCAACATACAGGGATATATAATGTAATACTGACACATAATCACACACATAGGTTGGACTTGATGGACTTGTGTCTTTTTTCAACCTCACCTACTATGTAACTATGTATAAGGAATCTGTGGGAGGTCAAACACCCTCAATATTACATTAAACCAGTAAGGAAGTTAACGCTGGAGAGACTTCTGGCATTTGTGCAGACTTTCATCCCAGAAGCAACTGTGGAGATTTTGGAAAAGAAAATTTGGATCTTGCGAAATATGTATAGGAGGGAGCATAACAAGATCCAGACTTCCTGAGATCAGGAGCATCAGTAGCTAGGGGTGCAATGGATCGTCACCGATCCATGATCCGAATGGTTCAGCCTGTTCGGATCGGCACACACGCGATCTGCGGAGCACTCCGCCGCCTCGGCCTTAGAAAAGGCCACGGCTTCAGCCTAGCTACGGAGCAGTGGCCATCTTGGTACACCCGTCGGCGGCCTAGGTGAGCGGCGCGCTGACGTCATCATCACCCGCCTTAAGCAAGCAGACAATCGTAGGGGAGATGTGTGGAGATGTGAATATTACAGCCTGGGGAGATGTGGATATTAGTGGGGGAGATGTGGATATTAGTGGGGGAGATGTGGATATTACAGTGGGGGGAGATGTGGATACTACAGTGGGGGAGATGTGGATATTACAGTGGGGGAGATGTGGATATTACGGTGGGGGAGATGTCCATTGCAGTGGGGAGATGACGTGGATATTACAGTGGGGAGATGACATGGATATTACAGTGGGGGAGATGACGTGGATATTACAGTGGGGAGATGACGTGGATATTACAGTGGGGAGATGACGTGGATATTACAGTGAGGGAGATGACGTGGATATTACAGTGGGGAGATGACGTGGATATTACAGTGGGGAGATGACGTGGATAATATATTACAGCAGTGGGGGAGATTGTGGATATTACAGTGGGGACTATATGGTGGTGGAATTTTTACAGGTTTTTGTAAATTCAATTAATTTTTTTTTTGTTGATCCGAAAATGATCCGATCCATGACTCCTGATCCGAGGAACGATTCGAACCGTGAGTTTTTTGATCCGTTGCACCCCTATCAGCAGCTGATGTGTATGTACCCAGGCTGTGGTACTTTGAAAAACCATGTTTTCTTGATGACCCGATTGAAGCCAGGGAATCACTTTCGATCCTTCCCTCCACCCTTCCCTCCACCCCAGCAGAGGCTGATGAGGACCAACCTGGGACTTCCATCCTGGAAGAACCGGATGCGAAAATCTGGAGCCAGGTATATTATTTTTAGACATATTTAGTGTCCTAATAATAATGATGTTAACTAGATGTTCTAATTGATTACCTATTAAGGATTTGATCCAAAAAATGATGTCTACATATCAATTGACAGTAGTGGCCAAAAATGTTTGTCACCAGCAATGTATTAACATTGAATTTGCAAGTCTTGAGCTGAAAATTGTGTATGATTGATGAACCAAAAACTAAAACAATGTCCCTTTTTTATACACAGGATGAGCTCAGCCAGGAGGAAGGTGTGGAAAGTGGCAGGCAGGAGGAGGACGGGCCCAGTGACAGCCAGGAGGAGGCAGAGGTTAGTGTCAGCCAGGAGGTGGCCGGGCCCAGTAGGAGCCTCACACAATCGCAGGTGCCTCCCCTCCGCCTTCAAACAAAAAGGCCCAGAAAGGGGACGGTGACAGAGGAGGCATCACTGCGCCTCATGAGAGAAGCTACAAATTTCCTCAAGAGCCCCCTCCCCCCGAAGCTGAAGAGGCCTATGGCTCCTATATAGCCAGCAGGTTGCTCGAAATGGAGAAAGGCCAACGCCTCCTGTGTGAAAAACTGTTTTCTGATGTCCTTCACAAGGGACTGAGGGGCAAGTTAACTGTCAACACCCAAATAAATGAGCAAGCCCCGCCTCCTCCTCCTCCTTCTCCTCCTGCCAAAAGTCAACCACCAGAGCCACAGCCTCCAAGGAACGCTGCAGGGCAGCGTGGAGGGAAGGCTGCAGGGAAGGGTGCAGGGCAGCATGGAGGGAAGGCTGCAGCGAAGAGAAGAACGTGATGACCTGGCTTCAGTCTGGTCTGACAGAAGATACAGGCTGGTGTAGTACCACAGCCTGGGGACATATATGTCATCTGCTGCTGCTCTTGATCTCTGGGATTCCTGAACCAGATTGTGCTCCCTATTATATGGACTCCTCAAGATCCCAATTTTCTTTTCCACAGACTTGATGTGTGCCCTGGGGCCAAAAGGCTTCACAAATTCCAAAAGTTTCTCCAGCGTTGACTTCATAGTTACATAGTTACATAGTAGGTGAGGTTGAAAAAAGACACAAGTCCATCAAGTCCAACCTATGTGTGTGATTATGTGTCAGTATTACATTACATATCCCTGTATATTGCGGTCATTCAGGTGATTATCTAATAGTTTCTTGAAGCTATCAATGCTCCCCGCTGAGACCACCGCCTGTGGAAGGGAATTCCACATCCTTGCCGCTCTTACAGTAAAGAACCCTCTACGTAGTTTAAGGTTAAACCTCTTTTCTTCTAATTGTAATGAGTGGCCACGAGTCTTATTAAACTCTCTTCTGCGAAAAAGTTTTATCCCTATTGTGGGGTCACCAGTACAGTATTTGTAAATTGAAATCATATCCCCTCTCAAGCGTCTCTTCTCCAGAGAGAATAAGTTCAGTGCTTTCCTCATAACTAAGATCCTCCAGACCCTTTATTAGCTTTGTTGCCCTTCTTTGTACTCGCTCCATTTCCAGTACGTCCCTCCTGAGGACTGGTGCCCAGAACTGGACAGCATACTCCAGGTGCGGGCGGACCAGAGTCTTGTAGAGTGGGAGAATTATCGTTTTATCTCTGCAGTTGATCCCCCTTTTAATGCATGCCAATATTCTGTTTGCTTTATTAGCAGCAGCTTGGCATTGCATGCCGTTGCTGAGCCTATCATCCACTAGGACCCCCAAGTCTTTTTCCATCCTAGATTCCCCCAGAGGTTCTCCCCCCAGTGTATAGATTGCATTCATATTTTTGGCACCCAAATGCATTATTTTACATTTTTCTACATTGAACCTCATTTGCCATGTAGTCACCCACCCCATTAATTTGTTCAGGTCTTTTTGCAAGATTTCCACATCCTGCGGAGAAGTTATTGCCCTGCTTAGCTTAGTATCGTCTGCAAATACAGAGATGGAACTGTTTATCCCATCCTCCAAGTCGTTTATGAACAAATTAAATAGGATTGGTCCCAGCACAGAACCCTGGGGGACCCCACTACCCACCCCTGACCATTCTGAGTACTCCCCATTTATCACCACCCTCTGAACACGCCCTTGTAGCCAGTTTTCAATCCATGTACTCACCCTATGGTCCATGCCAACAGACCTTATTTTGTACAGTAAACGTTTATGGGGAACTGTGTCAAATGCTTTTGCAAAATCCAGATACACCACGTCTACGGGCCTTCCTTTATCTAGATGGCAACTCACCTCCTCATAGAAGGTTAATAGATTGGTTTGGCAAGAACGATTCTTCATGAATCCATGCTGATTACTGCTAATGATATCATTCTTATTACTAAAATCTTGTATATAGTCCCTTATCATCCCCTCCAAGAGTTTACATACTATTGATGTTAGGCTAACTGGTCTGTAATTCCCAGGGATGTTTTTTGGGCCCTTTTTAAATATTGGTGCTACATTGGCTTTTCTCCAATCAGCTGGTACCATTCCAGTCAATAGACTGTCTGTAAAAATTAGGAACAACGGTCTGGCAATCACCTGACTGAGTTCCCTAAGTACCCTCGGATGCAAGCCATCTGGTCCCGGTGATTTATTAATGTTAAGTTTCTCAAGTCTAATTTTAATTCCGTCCTCTGTTAACCATGGAGGTGCTTCCTGTGTTGTGTCATGAGGATAAACACTGCAGTTTTGGTTACTGAAGCCCCCCGATTCACTCGTGAAGACTGAGGAGAAGAATAAATTCAATACCTCTGCCATCTCCCCATCCTTTGTAACCAGATGTCCTTCCTCATTCTTTATGGGGCCAATATGGTCTGTCCTCCCTTTTTTACTGTTTACATACTTAAAGAATTTCTTGGGATTTTTTTTGCTCTCCTCCGCTATGTGTCTTTCATGTTCTATCTTAGCCATCCTAATTGCACCCTTACATTTCCTATTGCATTCTTTATAAATTCTGAATGCTATGGATGATCCCTCAACCTTGTATTTTTTGAAGGCCTTCTCCTTTGCTTTTATATGCATTTTTACATTGGAGTTAAGCCATCCAGGATGTTTGTTCGCTCTTTTAAATTTATTACCCAATGTGATACATTGGCTAATGCCCTTATTTAATATGCTCTTAAAGCAAACCCATCTCTCCTCTGTATTCTTTGTTCCTAATATTTTGTCCCAATTTATGCCTTTTAGCAAGGTTTGTAGTTTAGGGAAGTTGGCTCTTTTGAAATTCAGTGTCTTTGTGTTCCCTTCATGTCTCCTATTTGTGTGATTTATACTGAAACTAATTGACCTGTGATCGCTGTTACCTAAATTGCCCCGTATTTCCACATCTGTTATCAGGTCTGTAGTGTTGGTAATCAGTAGATCTAGTAATGTTTTATTTCTAGTTGGTGCGTCTACCATCTGACCCATAAAATTGTCCTGCAAGACATTAAGGAACTGGCGAGCCTTAAATGAATGCGCGGTTCCCTCCGCCCAGTCTATGTCTGGATAATTAAAATCCCCCATTATGATAACACTTCCCATCCTTGCTGCTAATCCAATTTGTGATAGGAGATCCGTCTCCACTTCCTCCCTCAGGTTAGGGGGCCTATAGCATACTCCCAGTATTATTTTCCCCTTAGCTTCATCCCTTTGGAGCTCTACCCATAAAGATTCCACCTCCTCCCTAGCCCCCTCAGTGATGTCATCTCTCACATTCACTTGTACATTATTCTTGATATATAGGCATACCCCTCCCCCTTTGTTACCCTCTCTATCCTTGCGGTATAGGGTATACCCTTGAATGTTTGCCAGCCAATCATGAGAGCTGTTGAACCAGGTCTCTGAAATTCCCACAAAATCCAAATCCTCCTCGTACAACAGTATCTCTAGTTCACCCATCTTGTCCGCCAGGCTCCTGGCATTGGTGAACATGCCACATAGTTTAGACCGGTCGCATATTGTCCTCGTATTGGGTGTTTCAAGATTGCAACTTGGACTTGCTACTATACTCACCTTGTGTTTTTGTGCTTTGGTTAACCTACCACTAATGCCCCCAATACTACCCTCTGGAATATCTTCCGCGCTGGCTATCACTGTCTCTGGACCCTCCCCCCCTTCGCCTAGTTTAAAAACCCCTCTAACTTGGACAGAGGCTGGAGGGAGGAGTCGGATGTCGAGGCGGGGTTAGTGTGGACGCCGAGCTCGTCCTGGGTGCGCGCAGCACGGGCTCTCTCCTGACATGCGGCTGACCGGAGACACGGCCGTATAGCCCCCCCCCATGTACCCCCCCGCACGTTTTCCCGAGGCCGGCTGCAAACGGCAGGACACCAGCCGATCCCCCTGGTGAAAAGATTAAAGAACCGGAATTTAAGAGGGAGCTCAAGAGCAGCGCAGCGGCAGCAAGGACCGGACCATCCAACCGAAGGAGCTCCGCAAACAAGAGACGGCTATACCCACCACTTCTACTACCTGACTGAGATGGAAAACAACACAGGGTGAGATCTTTCCTTTTTGCATCCCTGATCTGGGACTGTCTTGCTTGGGTATCCACCGCATGTATGATTTGGCTTTCGTTCTACAGTGTCAGCTTACCATTCATCCTGCTTCCTCCATCCCAGCTGCAGGCAGGCGCCATTCACATACCTTGGTCTGAAGCCTTGTGAGCCATCCCCGGCCTAGATAGGCTCCGACCAACCAGCCCACAGACATACCTGTCCTGCAGTAACGTTGGTGTTATCTATTTCATCTCTCCCTGGTCATCCGCTCCATTACTATTTTCTGATATTACTGTCTCCCCCTACCACGGCCAGTCCTTTACCTTATCAACCGGTTATTTTACTCAGTGCCGACCAAAATCAGATGCCACAATCACATAGCAATTAATCTACACTTGCTGTCCCCCCCCAAGCTTTTCGGACTTTCAATTAATATTCTGCATATGTACAACTTGTCTGGACATCTCGGCTGTTCATCTGTCCATAGTATATAAAGCTTAATATTTATTATGAGTGTTTGGACACGACAGGTAGCCACCTGGGTCTGCACATGACAGCTAGCCCCTTTTAACGGGGATGGTACCTGATTAACCAGGATATCTCATGGATTGGTGCATATTCTGAGTGGGAGGACTGCTGCGCTGAAAAAGGCTGGAAACCGGCGGAAAGGTTAAAATAAAAAAAAAAAAA
Organism: Lithobates clamitans; assembly: GCA_037952925.1. Lineage (NCBI taxonomy): Eukaryota > Metazoa > Chordata > Amphibia > Anura > Ranidae > Lithobates > Lithobates clamitans. Next base: position 1,759,500 of record JBBGZY010001424.1, on the reverse strand, counting down.
AAAAAAAAATATATATATACATAAAACTTCTGAGGGACGGCCGACTCCAGGAGGAAGGAAGTAGAGGCAGCGCCCTGGGTGAGTTTGAAAAAAAAAAAAAAAAACAAATGTGACAGTTTTTACGGAACAGAAGTCCATGATCTAGGAGGTAGGATTGAGAAAGCCCATAGAGGAAAACGAGGGAGGATCCTTTCGCAGGACTGGGGAATTCTGCAAGGTATGCTGTGTCACTGTGGGCCTCCCTGCCGTAACTAGATCGTTTCAATAACTGCTGAGACACTTGACTTAGTGGACCTGCACGACGTGGGGGACTGAACCGCTTAGCCAAAGAACTACTTTTGCCTTAGTGATAAGGAAGTGGAGTAAAGTAGATAGACCCGGGCCCTGATAATAGATCGAGCAGATCCTCCACCCCATACATACCCACAATAAACATCAGATAATTATTGGAGGTATAGGAAGAAGAGACTAATCAGCGACCGGGACACCTATAAAACCTCCAGTTGGGAAACAGGAGGAGATGAAGGGTAAGGCCGGGAAAGGGACCCCAGGAATCCCACCTAGAGCGAGCGCCAGCCCGGGGACTATAAGAAAATATATGACACAAGAAGCGACAAAAGAAAACCCGGAGACCCTGTCAGGAACAAAAAATAAACAAATAACGAGCCCGCAGAGGAACGGAACAAAGAAACAACTGGTAGTGACGGAGACCTCAGTAGGAGGTGCGACGCCGCTAGACGAATCAACAATGGAGACCCGACAGAAAAAACAGCTACCAACAAAGGATGAAATGGCAGAAATGTTTGCAAAACTAGAAATGTCGATACAAGGCGAAATCGCATCAATGCAAGAAAGTTTGAATCACCTTCTGCAAAGGGTGGAGGCCACAGAAGAGAACCTGACGATACAAGGAGAGGAGATCAAAAGGCTTAAATCACAGATGACCGAGATGCAAAGAGACCAAAGAAATCTAATGTATAAAATCGAGGATCAAGAAAACCGAAGCCGAAGGAAGAACTTAAGGGTCAGAGGCCTACCCGAGACAAGAGGCGAAAATGACAATCTACAAGAAAAAATAAATAGCATCTTCGGGCATATAGTGAATAAAGCAGGTTCAGATAAAAAAATCAAGCTGGAAAGAATCCACAGGGTGAGGAAACCTGCCGAAATATCGGAAGAAGTGCCAAGAGACGTCATAGTGAGATTCCATAATTTCCAGGAAAAAGAAAAGATCAGGATTTTCATGAAAACAAACCAACCTTTAAAATATGGGGAAACCACCCTGCAAATCTTCCCTGACCTAGCGGTGGAGACCCTAGCAAGGAGAAGGACGTTAAAACCCCTGCTAGAGCAGATGAAGTCGCATGAGATTCAATACCAATGGGGATTCCCGGCATGTCTAACGGGGCGAAAAGAGGGAAGAACGTCAGTTCTGAGGTTCCCAGAAGACACGCCTAAATTTTGCAAATACTTCAACTTACCAATAATAGAAATACCCGGATGGTGGGAAAACCGGGCAACCGGGGGAATCGCAGACGAATCACAAACATGGCAACCAGTTAACCATCCCAGACGAAGATTAATTTAAATATTCAGCCATAGTAAAAGAAACAGGATCGAGACTGGTTCATACAATCCCAATTAGATGAAGGAGGCCTTGGGCGGTTGGTTGGGGGGGGTGGGGGGGGGAGGGGGGGACCGGTGCTGAGGTGGGACACTCTTCCCCCCAAAATCCATCTGGGAGGGAAAAAACGAGCCCCGTCAAGTGTCGGCATCGGAGCTCAACCTCAGAGGGGTTAACCGGTCAGTTCGAGATGGGAGAAGGTGACCGGTTTCTTCCTACGTCTTCTCTCTTGTATTCAATTAGGAGAACGAGGAAGGATAGCCCACCCCGGGCGAATCGGAGGGAGGGGGAGGGGGGGAGGGAGAGTGGGATGGGTGGGGGGGACTGGGTGGGTGGGGGTGGGGGAGGGGGGAAGAGCGAAGGATTGGGAGAGGAATGGGGGGTTGGGGAGGGGGAGGGGGGGGGCACTAGAGAGGAGGGGGTAAGGGCGACCCAGTTCCCTACTAAGTGTAGACGCCCGAAAGCTAAAAAAAAAAAAAAAAAAAAAAAAAAAGAAAGTAATTTATAATGTCTAGGGTCAATTTTATTTCCTATAATGTAAGAGGCATGAATGCCCCTATAAAACGGGCCAATATATTAAACGAACTAAAATTTTTAAAAGCTGATGTCGCTATGCTCCAAGAGACGCACTTATGTATTAATAATCATCAAAAAATATACTCCAGGGATTTTCCGATATGGTACTATGGGGACTCCCCGGTTAGGGGAGCAAAAGGAGTCGCAATTGGGTTTGCCAGAGGGGTTAGGTTCGAGTTAGAGGAGAGAAGGTCTGATCCGGAAGGAAGGTATATTTTTTTAAGAGGCAAAATAAATGGATCCGCCTGCTCCCTGGCAAACATATACTGCCCAAATCAGAACACAATAAAATTCGTACTGGGAGTCTTATCCAAGTTTGAGGAGTTCAAGAGAGAGGGCGCCATAATAGCGGGCGACTTTAACCTGTGTTTGGACCCAGGGATGGACAGTACGTCCCGTGTGCGTGAGCTGAGCGGAGGGTGGGGGTCAAAGTTAAAAAGGAAGCTCCACCAACTTCAGCTGGTGGATGTATGGAGGTCACAGCATTTGGACATCAGAGACTACACCTACCGCTCTCACGTGCACGGGACGTACTCGAGAATAGATTTTTTTCTTGTAGAACATAGACTGCTAGAGGGGGTACCAGAGTCGAGCATTGGCAGTATCACATTCTCTGACCATGCCCCGGTGAGCCTCCAATGGACTACAGAGATGCCCCAAATACAGAGTAGTGGCTGGAGGTTAAACGAGGAGCTTCTACACGATAAAGAGGTAGAAAAAAGAATCAAAGAGGAATTAGATATGTATTTTAAAATTAATGTACCAGGGGAGACATCTGAAGCCACAATTTGGGAGGCGCATAAAGCCTACATAAGGGGCATACTTATGATGGTGGGGTCTGAAAAAAAAAGGAGCAGGGCCAAGGAGAAGAATATCTTACTAAAGAATATTCATGGCTTAGAGCAACAACACAAGATAACGGGAGATGGGGAGATACTGGCCAGATTGATGAGGAGAAGAGAAGAGCTGAGGGATCTAATGGAGCAGGAAACACGTAAGACATTCAACCTAGTGAAAAAAGATAGATATATCAACGGGAACAAACCGGGGAAGTTATTAGCAAGGGTCCTAAAAAAAAAGAAAAATAACAACTACGTAGAGAAAATTAGGACAAAGTCTGGGGAAATCAGATTTAGATCAGGGGATATAGCAGACACCTTCCAAGAATTCTACGGAGGGCTTTATGCCATCAATACTGAAAACACGCAAGAGAACAAAAGCAGCAAAAGTGCAGGAACCAAAAAGTTTTTAAAGGAAGCAATGCTACCCAGGATAACAGACAGTGACAAATGTATACTAGAGGCCCCCATCTCGGAGTTAGAGATTAGGAAAGCTATTCAGGGAATCCCAAATGGTAAAAGCCCCGGGCCCGATGGCCTAACTGCTCTTTACTATAAAAAATTTCAGGAACTCCTGATCCCCAGGTTGTGTTCGTATATGAACGGAATAGGGGAGAAGTGGGAGATGAGGAATGAAGCATTGGAGGCCAGCATAACTGTAATCTGGAAAGAAGGAAAAGATAATACGCTTTGCTCAAGCTACAGGCCCATTTCTCTCCTGAACGCAGACACGAAGTTATTCGCTAAAATCCTAGCTGACAGGCTGAAAAGAATAATTAATGGGGTCATCCACCCAGACCAGGTGGGCTTCGTGCCAGGCAGGGAGGGGAGGGATAATGCCATCAAGACTCTACTGGCAGTCCAGGGTGTTCATGATAGTGGGGCCCCAGGTCTCCTCCTGTCAGTTGACGCCGAGAAAGCCTTTGACAGGGTTGACTGGGGCTTCATTTGGGACACCCTGGAGGAGATAGGCCTAGGAGACAGACTGATCAGCTGGATAAAAGCTTTATATTCACATCCTTCAGCGCGAGTGAAAATTAATGGATCCCTATCGAAACCATTTAGAATGTATAATGGTACGAGACAGGGGTGCCCCCTCTCCCCATTGTTGTTTGTGATTGCTTTAGAACCCCTCCTGGCAAAGATAAGGATCAACCCGGATATTAGAGGGGTAAAGGTGGGCGAAGAGGAGTATAAACTCGCCGCCTTTGCAGACGACGTACTGTTCTATATCACGCACCCGAGGATCTCACTTCCGAACTTGGTAGCGACCCTCAAAGAGTACGGCAGATTGTCCAATTTCCGAGTGAACCAGGCTAAATCAGAAACGCTCGAGATAATAAAGGGAAGTACGAGCGATACGGCGTATCAAACGTCATTCCCATTTAAATGGGGAGCAAAAGAACTCAATTACTTAGGTATTAAAATAACCACTACCAAGGAGTCTCTATTCCTCGCAAACTTCATACCACTCCTCAACGAAGTTAAAAATGATCTTAACAGAATATCACATACTCAATTATCATGGGGAGGGAGGATTAATCTATTCAAGATGTCAATTTTGCCAAAAATCATCTACAAAATGCAAATGATTCCAATCCCAATCCCTCAGACCTACTTCAATAAGTTACGCACTGTTTTCTTAAGATTTATATGGAGAGGGAGAAAACCTAGATTAAAATTAGCACAATTAATAAAGGACAGGAAGAAGGGGGGGTGGGAAGCACCTGATATTAGAAAATACTACTTTGCGATTGCTTTATCACGGTTGTTAGATTGGGTAAAAAATAATGAAGAAAAATTATGGGTGAAAATGGAAAAAAGTATGAGTGGAGCGGATTTGAGTAAGATGGTCTGGATCCCACCACAGTATAGAAAATTAGGCACAGAAACAACGTATATAACAAAGCATACACTTAATATTTGGGACAACGTACACAAAAAAGAGCACTGGGAGTTCAACTCACCATTAATTTTTTTAAAAAATACAGAGTATTTTGCACCAGGGAAGGAAGAGGTGTCTGGGAGGTGGATTATAAAGGAGGATTTGCAACTAAAAGATGTCATGATACAGGGGAAGATGTGTACTGAGGCTGAATTAAAAGCCAAAAATGAATGGCTGATAATAGATCCCTGGCGATACTACCAACTGAAACACTTTGTTAACTCACTCCCGCAACCAATCAGACCGATAGAGAATCTACTCCCCCTGGAGAAACTATGTATTGAGAAAAAAGGGAAAGGAGGTATAGCCAAGATTTATAGAGCGCTTGGGGAGCTGGAGGGAGTAGGAGACCTGAGATTCGTGGAGAAGTGGGAGGAAGAGCTGGGTATTAAGATCGACAGACAGGAGGTGGGGAGGATCATGAAAAGGGTGAACGCAACTTCAGTAAACCACAAGCTCACAGAAATGAATTATAAGATCCTCACAAGGATGTACATAACCCCAGACAGAGGGCATAGAATTATGGAGGGACGGTCACAGCTATGTTGGAGGGGTTGCGGAGGAATAGGGACTATGGCGCACATATGGTGGCAGTGCCCGGTAATCATGGAATTCTGGGGGGAGATTGGGCAAATCATCAATAAGATCCTTAAGATAGACATCCCTTTAGACCCCTGGGTGTTTTTGCACCACGGGAGGAAAGTTCCCACGAAGGCATATCTGAGGTCGCTACTCCCCCACCTCTTAAATGCTGCAAAAAGCCTCATCCCCAGATATTGGCAAGACAAAAGGAGACCTACGGTACGAGAGTGGCTAGGCAAGATAAACGAGATTTATAATCTTGAATACTTGAAGTATAGTGAAGGAGCAGAGATGAATACCTTCGAGGAGACATGGAAGGACTGGGCGAACTTTAGGTACTCACTTCAAGCGGCAGAATTGTGGGGAATTTGACGGCAAAAATGCAAAAAACTACCTAGGTAGTAACCTGCTAGACTTGGAATAGCACATCGACTTCGAACTCGCACCTGAGACACGGATGTAGGAGCTGGAGTCGGGAACGGGTGGGGCTACACGGGAGCAATGGGGGGGGGGGGGGGTAGGGGGAGGGTAGGCTTAGGCGGGTCACGGGGGAAGGGACTATGTTTCTTCTGTATTTCCTTTTGTCTCTCCTTTCCTTATAGGAGAGGTCTCTTCTAGAATTTGTCTTGGAAATTTTCTTTTTTTTGAATCAAATAAGGAAATATAGCCACAGTGATGTGAATGCTTATTGGGACAGACTTGAACTGTAAAGTTGAAAACATAGTCCCTAAAAATACTTCGCTGAAGTGGCAAAAAAAAAAAAAATAAAAAAAAAAAAAAAACCCCTCTAACTTTTTGGCCATCTTCATTCCCAGCAGATCTGCACCCTCCTCATTTAGGTGCAGTCCGTCCCTTCTATAGTACCGGTTACCGACTGAGAAGTCGGCCCAGTCCTCCAGGAACCCAAACCCCTCCTTACTACACCAGCTCTTCAGCCACTTGTTTACTTCCCTAATCTCCCTCTGCCTCTCTGGTGTGGCTCGATGTACCGGTAGTATTCCTGAGAACACTACCTTGGAGGTCCTTTTCCTCAATTTAGCTCCTAAGTCCCTAAAATCGTTCTTTAGGACACTCCATCTGCCTCTGACTTTGTCATTGGTGCCAACGTGCACCATGACAGCCGGGTCTTCCCCAGCCCCTCCCAGTAATCTGTCCACAAGATCCGTGATGTGCCGAACCCGAGCGCCCGGGTTAAACAATCTTTATTTTGTTACAACAGTGAGAAGGAGATGATTAATGCGCTACCTAAAAGAAACAAAACCAGCTGCTACAAACCATGTGACAAAAAGGAAAACAAATATTGAATAAATTGTAGCGCTAAAAATTCAAGTTAGACTTACCGGTAACTTGTTTTCCAAGAGTCTTTCAGGACAGCACATGAGAGAGAGTGGCTCCACCCACTAGGAAACAGGAAACACAAACTCCACCATATTTTAAAAGGAGGCTCCTCTCCACAGCTCGTCAGTTGTAGCAGAGTACCTCCGGCCCAAGCTTGAACACATACGGTTAATTTACAGCATATATATAAATACACACACTTCCATATACGTATAAATATGTATATATAAACATGAAGGGCGGGTAGTTTGCTGTCCTGAAAGACTCTTGGAAAACAAGTTACCGGTAAGTCTAACTTGAATTTTCCCTTATCGTCTTTCAGGACAGCACATGAGAGGATAATCGAGACTTAACAACTAGGGAGGGACAACAGCCTGCAGGACCTTTCTGCCAAATGACTGATCATCAGCTGACAGAAGATCCAATCTGTAGTGACGGACAAACGTAAGATAACTTGACCACAAATTTGGTCTGGGGTGGCACCAGCTTTTTCTGCCCATGTAGTGGCTAGAGCTCTGGTAGAATGTGCTCGTACTCCCTGAGGAGGAGACAACCCCGACTGGACATAAGCTTCTGAAATAGCCATTCTTAACCATCTGGCAATTGATCCCTTTGAAGCTTGCCTTCCTTTTCTGTTGCCAGAAAACAAAACAAATAAAGAGTCCGAAGACCTGAAGTCCCTTGTCTTTTCTAAATAATGTAATAAAGTTCTTCTTACATCTAACTTATGAAATAATTCTTCCTTACTTCCTGAAGGATCTGAACAAAAAGTTGGCAGCATGATTTCCTGCGACCTGTCATGGACTGATGCCACTTTTGGTAAAAACGCAGGATCTGTTCTAAGCACAATCCTGTCTGGGTAAATTGACATAAAGGGCTCTTTAACTGAAAGAGCATGAAGTTCTCCAATTCTTTTCGCAGTCGTAACTGCAACTAAGAATACTGTCTTTAGAGTTAAATTCTTTAACGAGATTGACTGTAATGGTTCAAAAGGATCTTTTGTGAGTACTTGTAAGACCACTGTCAAGGCCCATTTTGGAAAGTGTCTATCGGGAACTGGTCTGGATCTAGTAAGTGAACAAAGGAATCTCGTGACCAACGGAACTGAGGAAATAGGTTGATCCAGGTATACTCCTAGGGCAGCCACTTGTACTTTAAGAGTGCTAATTGCCAGCCCTTTGTCCACCCCCTTCTGCAGAAATTCCAGAACCGACACAATGTCTTCTAAATTTTGGTTTGCTGAGCGACACCAGGAATTGTAGACTTTCCAAACCTTAGCGTAGATATCTCTAGTCACCTTCTTTCTACTAGCAAGTAAAGTAGATACTAAAGGCTCTGACAAACCCTTGTTTCTTAACAGCTGTTCCTCAGATACCAAGCAGTGAGACTTAGTCTTGCTATATCCGGATGATACACTGGACCTTGAAGTAGTAAGTCCTGTCTGAGGGGAAGCTGCCAGAATGGTTTGACTGACATTAGTAGAATGGAGGAAAACCAGGCCCTTTTTGGCCAGTATGGGGTGATCAAGATTACCGACCCCTTCTCCTTCTGTATCTTCCTTAGTACTAAAGGAATTAGCTGAAACGGGGGGAAGGCATAACCCAGCTAAAAATTCCAAGGATGTGCCAAGGCATCTATCCCTATCGATCCGTTGTCTCGGTGCAGGGAGAAGAACTGAGGGAGCTGAGCATTTTCTCTTGATGCGAATAGATCCACCTGCGGGCATCCCCACTTCTGGGTTATTAGAGTGAATATTTCTGGATTCAAACTCCACTCTGCCTCCTGAATCTTTTGTCTGCTCAAGAAATCTGCTACTCCATTTAGCGTGCCCTTGAGATGTACTGCTGACAGGGAAAGTAGATGACTCTCTGCCCATATTAGGATCTCTGAAGATAGCAATAGAAGAGTCCCGCTCCTTGTGCCCCCTTGTTTGTTCAGGTATGCCACCGTGGTGGCGTTGTCTGACAATATCTGCACATGGGACCCCTGAAGGTTTGGAGAGAAGGCAACCAAGGCTAAAGCGACTGCCTTTAACTCCCTCCAATTTGATGACCTTCCTGCTTCCACTGGGGACCAAACTCCCTCAGCTATGTCTTGACCCCAGTGTGCTCCCCATCCCCAACTGCTGGCATCTGTCGTTATCCTTCTCTCTGTTGGGAAGGACCAGAGTAAACCCCTTGACAGCACTGCCTGATTTCTCCACCACCAAAGGGTCCTTTTTACCCTGGTGGGAAGCTTTACCTTTGAGTCTAAAGCTTCTGGACTGTGATCCCAGATCTTTAAGAGAAAACTCTGAAGGGGTCTGAAATGGAGTCTGGCCCATTGAATGGCCGGCATGGTTGAGGTCAAGGTTCCCAGTACTGATATAATCCTTCTGACTGAACCAGGTTCGTCTGAAGGGTGGATACTGCCTGCAATACCTTCACTTTCTTCTCTTCTGGAAGAAAGATCTTTTGATCCACTGAGTCTATCAGATACCCCAGAAATTGGACTCTTTGTGCTGGATTGAAATTTGATTTTTGGATGTTTATAATCCAATCTAAGCCCTCCAGATGACTGCGAGCCTTGATCAGATCCTCCTGTAACCTTTCCCTGGAAGGGGCAAAGAAAAGGAGGTCATCCATGTAAGGGATAACCGCAATCCCTTGTAGCCGGAGGGGAGCTAGGGCTTCCGCCATAATTTTGGTAAATATTTGAGGGGCGGAAGATAGACCAAACGGGAGGGCCCTGAATTGAAGGTGCAGAACCTCCCTCCCCATATTTACTGCCAGCCTCAGATATCTCTGGGACTGAACAGCTATGGGTACATGCAGGTACGCATCCCTTAAGTCGATTGATGCCATAAAGCATCCTCTGACTAAGAGATTTCTTACCGAAAAGATGGAGTCCATGCGGAATCGCCTGTATTGGACTGACCTGTTTAACGGTTTTAAATTGAGGATGAACCGAAAGCTTCCTGATGATTTCTTTATCAGAAAGATATAAGAGTAGAACCCCTGGCAATCTTCCTCCGGAGGCACCTGAACCTCAACACCCTGTTTTATCAGATCCCCTAACAGGTTCTTCATGGCTAGGGCTTTTGTTGTGTCTTTTGGCAGATTTGTTACACAGTACCTCTCTGGAGGAAGGTTCAACAGCTCTATCTTGTAACCCTGGGCTATTAAATCCAAAACAAAAGGGTTTTTTGTTATGTTTGCCCAGAGAGGAAGAAATTTTTGAAGCCTTCCTCCCACAGGCACCACCAAGTCATTGTGTTTTATTGGCCAGCATAGGAGGATTGAAAAGGACATTCCCTTTGCCTTTTCCTCTCTGCGCCGCCCAATTCTTTCTTTTTTCTTGGGGCCTGTTACTCTTTTCCTGATTTTTTTGAGGTCGAAAAAAACGCCTAACTGGCTGCTTTTTCTTTTTGACAGGAAAGGATTTCTTCTTATCAGCTGTTCTATCCAAAATAGACTCTAGATCGGGACCAAAAAGCTGATCTCCCAAAAATGGCACTCCGCATAACTTATTTTTGGAAGCTGTGTCCCCAGGCCATGTCTTTAACCATAACGCTCTCCTAGCTGCAATGGTCAGGGCCCCTGACCTAGCTGACATTCTTATAGAATCTGCAGAGGCGTCAGAAATATATGCTACAGCTGCTATAAGGGTTGGGAAGGAATCTAGAATCTCCTGTTTGGGTGAATCAGCTATAATATGTGCTTTTAGCTGATTCAGCCAGAACTCCATATTTCTGGAGACACAGGTCATAGCCATAGCAGGCTTGAGATTCCCTACAATGGACTGCCAGGCTTTTTTAAGCTGTTGGTCCGCCTTCTTATCCATAGGATCCTTCAAAGTACCCATGTCCTCGAATGCCAGATCTGTTGATCTGGATACTTGGGAAAAAGCTGCATCCAACTTCGGGACTTTACTCCAAAGTGACTCAGGATTATCATTAAATGGGAAACGCCTCTTGTGAGCTCTTGGGAAAAAGGGTTTTCTTTCTTGGTCAGCCCATTCTTTCTTAATGGTCTCCGAGATTACCGAATGTACAGGGAAAATGCGACCTGTTGCTTCACCAAGCCCTTCATACATTCTATCGTGCAGCGATAATTCTCTTTTTTCTTCCTCCATTCCCAATGTTGCATAAATTGCTTTCAACAGACTGTCTACTTGTTCCAAGGACAGTTTGTATCTAGAAGGTGCATTTGCCTCTTCCTCTTCCTCCTCCTCCTCTTCTCCAGAGTATGAGGGGGAATGCCCTTTTTGGGTTGTCGGGCCAGCCTCAGCCTCTACCGTTGGGGTTAAGTGTGAGTCCTGAGAGGGGTCTGAGGTAGTTGCCTGACTTAATGCTGGTGTTACAAGAGAAGAGCGAAAAGCCTGTATAGTAGCATCTAGCTCTTTCTTAACTGATGCGATTATGTCGCTGCACGCAGAAGAAGCCTCTTCCTTGACTAAGGAGTCAATGCAAATTTGGCATAAAGTCTTCTTCCAACCCTCCAGTAACTTTGCTTTACATGAGGGGCATCTCTTTTTAATGGCTGGTTCAGAGCTCTTAGCCTGCCAGAAAAAAATGACAAAAGAGAAAAAATACCAGCATTAATTAAGCCAAAGCTTCCTCCTAACGGACTCACCACAGGTGCACAGGAGGAACAACAGTTAACCCCATGTGCCCAGACAGGCCCCAGCCACCAAGGGGGAAAAAACATTTGTGAGAGGGGCACCAAAGTAACCAGGATATTCACTATAGCCTCTTACCTGGGCCTTGCTGGTGCCTGTGCCTGTCCCACATGCAGCTGCCACAGAATCCATAGTGGTGCTGCACCGATCGGTGGCTCTTACGAACGTCGGTTCCGGAGTCAAAAAACGCCGTTGCGCCCGACCGGAACCGGAATATAGGCACCAGGACCGCTCCTCCCTTCTTCCTCTGCGCCACTTCCAATCAGAAATGATGCGCCCATTCCTAGTACCTTCCCCTCGTCGGATACCTCACTTCCGACTGGTCAAGTCTGTACTCTTCCAAGATGGCGGCGGCCAGTAACGCCGACACGCGGTTAAAAAAAAAAAACGCGAACGGCAGCCGCCACCTAAGGAGCGGCTCCAGGAACGGTCCAGCTCATCATGAGCAAAGAAAAAGGAAAAAGGAGCCCACTTACCAGCAACCCTGTGGCGCGGTGTGGGAGGATCGGACTCTCTGGAGGAAAAAAATAGGTATGGTGGGGTAGGCAGCCTGGCCTCTCAGGATAGCACCATAAGAGACCCTGGCCCCTACTAGGTGTTCCCTTGCCGGAGGAAACACAAAAACTGACGAGCTGTAGAGAGGAGCCTCCTTTTAAAATATCCATTTTACGTCCTATTGACACATTATGTGCACATACACTGCACTTACGACACGGGTAGTAGCCTTGGCATTGCTGGAAGAAGGAAATTTTCTTTGGGGGATCTATGATGTTAGGAGCAATTTGTCCCTGTATAGTCCTGCGTTACCGGAAAATGCTGGGGTCATTTTCAGAGGGGCCCGTTCTATACAGGGACAAATTGCCCCTAACATCATAGATCCCCCAAAGAAAATTTCCTTCTTCCAGCAATGCCAAGGCTATTACCCGTGTCGTAAGTGCAGTGTATGTGCACATAATGTGTCAATAGGACGTAAAATGGATACCTTTAGTTCCACCATTACTTCACGTATTTACCATATGAATGAGTTTGCCACCTGTACCATTCAGTATGTGGTTTATTTGATCACCTGCCCATGTAAAAAACAATACGTGGGCAGGACCATTAGAACATTCACCATACGTGTAAATTAACACATTGCAGGTTATAAAAGGTGGCAAGGATAAACATACGGTACCCCGACACTACTTACTTCACCACAACAAGGATCCCACGGGAAGTACTTTCCAGGTGATTGATAAGTTTGTCCCCCATTGGCGGGGCGAGTCCCGCTTGCGGGGGGTGTCTGAGCTGGAAACGTACTGGATACACCAGCTCAGATCTTATTTCCCGTTTGGGCTTAACGTGGAATGGGATCTGAACTCGTTTATCAACCTTTCCTAACACAATTCTATTTTCGTTCATTCACCCCACCACCATCATCACCTTTTTTAGGTCACCATAGCAACTCTTTTTTAGCATATTTTCACATATGTTTCTTAATACACCTTAAATATATTTTTAGATATTTTTCTCTACACATGTATCAATACACATGTATTAACACTCATATGATTTCCATCCATTTAATACTTGGTATTTATTTTTATTTTTGTCTTGATCTTGAGTCACGACACATATTATTTTTTGTCTGTATGTGGTTCAGTGGGTTGGGCTGAGTTTGGGTCCGGTCCACTCACCGCATTTTTATTTTTATCATTAACTGATATTTCATTTTACATATTAATGAATATGTTTTTTACTTATTAGCTTCCCAGTATTTTTATTTTTATTTTCACATTTTCAGTTTCCCTCTTTTTCATTTTTTTTTTTTTTTGCACGCCCCCCCTTGCATTTTGAGTGTCACCAGGATTATTCGGTTTGGGTGCTCATTTCAGAATGTAACCAATCTCTCCCAGCACACTGACGTATTCCCTCATAGGCGATTTACGTCAGGGGTATGGGAGAGATCCTTCTTTGATCAGGTGACTGCAGCGCGGGTGCATCCGCATTGTTGCGGACTTTCCCGACACTGCGTTGCCGCTGCATGGCAACCTGCCCCGAGTGTCCACGTGTGAATGACGTCAGTCATCACATGAGGGACAACTTAGCGTCATGTGACGACCGCGCGGACATGCCCCTTGTGTTCGCGGGCTTTCGGGCGGCAGCGTGCATGGTTGCTAGGCAACCCTCCTGAACGGCCTGCACATTTCCGGCTACTGATATCACACGTTTAGGTTTGGCTGTGTTCCCGGGCTTCCTACACGTGGACGCCCACTCTGCAGTTATAACTATCTATATGGACATGGGGAAATTTCATATTTTCATTGGTCAAACAGATATAGCAAGCTTCATGTCACAGGTAAATTGATTTGACATATCTAGAGGGTGTGTTATATCCCAAAAGGTGATGCTCTCTGGGTCCAATCATGGTATCTATTGTTGTTCATATGTTTACAGCCCATTGGTCTTGCAGTATTTTAGATGGTATACATTATTTTATAAATGTAGGCAGTGTTATGAGGGTCCTACATGCCCCTATTGAAGGTCATTGGACCGAAATGCGTAGGGCGGCTTTTATAGACCCTATACACTGCTTTTTATTTTGTGATCACTTTTTACATGTATCGTGGTTTTTTTAGTAATAAAAATACCCTGAGTTACACTATGTGGAAGCATTCCTTCTTTTTTCCACATATCCTGGGGAACTTGGAAACCACTATGTTTTTGGAATCCATTTTGGCTCTGCTTCGGTGGATAAAGAGGGGACGTCCCGGCCTTGCAGAGGCTCTACCCTTGTCTCCAACACTTCTCCACTTTGCCCTGGGTGGCAGCAAGCTCCATTGATTCTATGCTCATGGCAGTAGAATCCAACCTCTCTGGTAAGCGTATTCCATCTATTCGCTAAAGTTGATGACATACAAGTTGACGGTTGGGAAACAGACAGGATTGATACACGGATTATTCACTTTCACTGTGGACTATCGTCCTTTTGGATTATATATTACTTTTGGGACATTACGTTTACGTGCACTTAGAACTTTTTATTTTTCTTCAGTGTATGTGTGTTTTTAGCGCTACAATTTATTCAATATCTTTATTTTGTTAACCAGAATAAATGGATATTTTATTTTCAGAAAATACTTGCCTATGTGTTTTTATTAAAATACATTTTTAAAAGACAATGTCAAATTAACAAGGGACAACCTCCTTGAGGTTCCAAAAAAAAACAAATATCTAATGTTCTTGTGGTAACTTTACACCAAAATATATATATATATATATATATAAATATATATATATAGTATATATCTATGGAGATGACTATAAATTAATTTTGTAACAATCCTAAAAAAAGATCTTGATAAAATAAAAAATAATAAAAGATGACTCCAAAAAACAAATGTGTAAACATTAGTATGGAGATGGGGCTTTTAAAAAATACAATATCATTCATGAGTTTAAAGAGAAATAATCTAGAAATCAGTTTGTGAGAACTCTGTGTGAATATGAGCAGCAAAACAACTTCATTCTTCTAGAATTATAAATAAGACAATTAATGCGCTGCATTCAACGATCACAGAATTTGCAGCGCGAGGAATGTGCTAGCTACAATACGAGCACTAGTTTTACCAGCCCGAGCGCTTCCGTGTCCTACTTGCTTCTGAGCATGCGTCATTTTTTTTGTCCATTGGACTAGCATACAGGCGAGCGGATTTCTCGATAGGAACAGGGTCCGAAGGAGTTACGGCAGAAAGATTTGAAGCATGTTCCAAATCTAAAGTCCGTCAGACTTTCGACAGAAAAAGTCAGCTGAAGGTCCGATAAAGCCCACACACGGTTGGATTGTCCACCGGATTCGGTCCGTCGGACCAGTCCGGTCGAAAAGTCCGCCCATAGGTACGCAGCATTAGGGCCACTTCACCTCTCCTGGTATTTTTCTAACATTTACTAAAATGAAAATACCACTTGCCACAGAACTGCACTGAGGAGGCTGCCCTGCAGGGCACAGCTACTTCTGAAAGCTTTGAATGTTGTGCCTCGTGCAATGTGTGGCCTGAAGTATATATACTATATACTTCAATGTGAAAGACCATCAACAGCTTGACAAGCTGTACAGGTTCTCTGTTAATGTGAACAGAGATTAACACATGCATGAGCTGACGGACAGGACAGTCAGGACTTAATAGTTTTAATTAATTGTTTTTGCAATGATTAATTGCAAAAATTCATTCTGGGGTAGAGGTCGATGGGAAAGATACATTCAAAATAAATATATATAAATCCCTTATAATAATAGTAATATTCTTGAACCCCTGAACCACCCTCCCACCGTAAACTAATGTCTTTCTGACAAATGCCCCATTCCAAGAGGGTGTTAATTTAGGTACTGCATTTTAAACTGCAGCAACCTCTAGAGATCACTGTGATCTCTATGGAGAAGTTGCAGACTGTGGCTACTGATCGAATTCAAATCCTGTGCATTGATTCTTTCACTGCTAACAATGTAGCTGAGTTACAGTGAGGCAGTGGAAGGAGGAAATTAAAGCCACCACCTGGTTACTTCTACATGTATGGAGGTGTGTGTTGTCTCAAGATCTCTGGGTCTTCCGTGCACAGAATAGAAACAACTGTTCCCATTCATCCCATCCTGAGATTGCGTTTGGAAGATCTCAGCACTGAGCGCTCCTTGATTCAAAGCTGTCAAAATCCTGCCACAAATGCCCAGTGTACAAACAGATTTGGGATCTATGTTCCTGGTCTGCCTGGACTAGTGGCAGGAGACATTTTTAGGGACTAATAGACACCTAATGTCTTTATGAAGAGTATCTGACACTACTTTTTCACCACCCTTGTGATAGTAGTAAATCAAATTAAAATGGAAAAAAATAGTAATATAAAAATGAAAGCCCACCCCAAACACACACTCACACATCGTTGGCATTTCACAAGTGCATACTTGCCTAGAAATATAGATTTTGTTTTTTGTTTTTGTTAAGTTAACACAATCTTACCTTTTTTTAATTTAAGTCATTCACAATAGCCCTGCTGTACATTATTGTTTTTGTAACCATACAGTACTGATGTATGCACTGATACCTACACATATTTGGTGTTCCTGTAAATTGGATACATAGGAAAAAATGATTTATTGAAATAATAATAATAATATTATTTATACAAACGATGCTATGCATCAAATGATCTAAAACTAGATTTGTTCACATTTTTGTCAGTTTCTATGCTTATTATAAAAACAAAACAAAATCAAGATATTTTTTTAAAGCGGGATTCCGGCCGGGAAAAAAAAAAATTAAAAGTCAGCAGCTACAAACACTGTAGCTGCTGACTTTAAATAAGCACACTTAACTGTCCAGGGTGCCTGCGATGTCGGCCGCCCGAGGCCGACCCGTCCCTCGGCTCTCGGGTCCTGGCACCGCCATCCTAACTAAGGGAAACAGGCAGTGGAGCCTTGCGGCTTCACTGCCCGTTTCCTACTGCGCATGCGCGAGTCGCGCATCGCTTTGTGAATGTGATGCAATATGTTGTGGGACACACACAGTTCCCATAACACACCGCGCCCCATTCCCCAGAAGACAACGCGGGGAGGAGAAGACTGAAGATCACCGCGGCGTAGGAAGAGGCAGATTAGGAAGACTGCCTAGCAACAGCCATTTCACGTAAGTTAAAGTGTTATTTTTTAATATTACAAAGTAAAAAGTAAAGTAAAACCAGTACAAACCAAAGCGTTAAAAAGTCACAAAGGTTTTAATTACCCAAAGACTGAAATGGGTTAAGGATTAACCTGACTACAGAAAATATACACTTTCATAGAAATTTATGTCTGTAATGAGAAAAGGAAAAACACATTATAGTTGGATAAGGGTATAGTGTGGGTATTAGACAATAGTCATATATTAGGAAATTAAATGCCCACCAGAATATCTTTCAGTCATCTGACAGGCACATAAGCATGCATACTTGAATTCCATGGAAATGTGAACCAGCTCTTATCTCTGGTGTAACTTTCTCAATGGAAAACAAAAGGTTGTTTGAATGAAAATTTACCCATACTAGTTTTTATCCTTTACCTCAATAAGTCTGTCATCAGGGCTTTAACAGATCCAGTTAATGATCTGCTAATATCTTTGGAATAACTATGATAAATAATCAGGAATTAAATTTAAATCTGACTCCCCTAAAACCTTGTGAGCATATTTAAAAAGGATTAAATCTGACATTCAGCAAACCTTCACTGCAGTTAAATTTTCCTGGTGCATGTGTTTAAACTAAAGTTTTTCCCCAGCAGTGAATGTTTCATTAAAGTAATTTTCAGTGCTTTATAAATATGCCCTTTGGTGTCTGTAGGCTCCTTTGTTTCAGCACAACTTCATACGGTGTAGGAAAATTCTTCATATGGGTAAGTGACATTTGTAGAGAAACACTTTAAATTCTCTACATTTTAGAACTTCCTGGATAACAGTTTCCCAGATACAAAGACCCAGAAGTGTATAATAACATAAAAAGAGAGTCTCCTATTCTGTTATTTTTGGTTCCACGACACACACAACTGTACCAAATACAGCAAAAAAATAGGTCTTCATTGTAACGTATTTGTAACAAGAGACATTTATTTGTTTGTGCTAGTTTAGACAATCTAAAGAAATACAGTAAATAATTTAAATACAATATCCTTATTTTAGGCATGTACCTGTGCTATGCTTCATTCTGTCTGTAGAGCAAGAGATAAATACACATAATGATTGTAGATTAGAAAACAATGGAATTTTTTGAACAAGAGACAAGATTCAATGATTGTAGGCATGCTGTCCTGTTTCTCATTTGATTATTTTTGATACTTTGATCTAGTCAATGAAAATGCACAGTCCAATCCACATCCACATAATATTGCACAGTAAGAATTGCCAGAGGCAATAATCAACAGAATGTGGCAGCTGCCCTCTAAAAAGCAATATATTGTTTCTTTGATTTTTTTTATTCATCTAAATTAAACAATGTCAGTGAAATAAAAATCCAACAAAAATAAATTTACACTCACTATCACAGCCATTAGAAGCTAGTGCATCCATAGACACATAAAATGGTGTTTATTTATTTGAAGGTTAGTTTAAAAACATATTTCAAATAAATCAGATTAGAAACCAGATTAAAGAGCCCCTAGGCTACATTTTACAGCCTTAAACAAGTATGGTGTGATTCTGAAAGCATCAGAAATCTATTGTCTTTTTACATCTTTCTAATTAAGGATTTCAGCTAAAATCAACAGATTGCTGTATGTAATTTCAATGCTGTAACTAATTTGTAGTATATCTGTTTTACTTAGACACCAGGCCACCTTAGGCGTGCTTGCTATTTGCTTAACAGGGTTTAATGCATGCAAGTCAGTGTTCTCCTGTTTGCCCCATTTATAAATTCATTACAAGGAAGTTAGTCTCCCACTGTGAGCAAACGTTCCTCATTCAGCCATGCACAATAGAATAATTTCACATTCAGTCAAGAAAAATGATAAACAAATCAATCCTCTCCAGGTGTTTAAATCTTGTTGCTTGTTCTTCCTATACAAGATTCCCTGATTTTCCTTTAAAATAAGGAAAGCACACAGGATAACAGCTTCCAATTTCACATAAACTGTGTACTGTAGGATAATTGCTAACAGAGCATTGCTGGTCTTGCTTCACACCTTGTTAGCACTGCAATTAGCTTTCTTTACATTTACTGATTGCTGTTTTGCATATTTGACTTAATTCTATCTTGTTTTAAAGCTTATAGGCAGCTGTCTTGTAGAATTGTTATAAATTGTGTCAGTAGGCCTACAGGCAATCATTTCAACACAAGTTTCCGGACAAAGCTGAACCTGAAGAGTTGGTACATGCAACAATGTTGGATTTGGTCTTCATAGTTATTTTTGTGCATGGATGTACTTCACGGCCAACTGAAAACTTAGGGGACATTGCTATCACAGCAGAGGATCCAACCCAAATAAGATATGAAGCTCTCAGAAGACTGTTAAAAGTTTTTGGAATTGATGACCCCCCACATTCTATACATCATATTAAGCAACCCCCTCAGTATATGATTGATCTTTATAACACCATTGCTGATGCAGATGGTGTTACCAAGGATCCCAATCTTCTAGAAGGAAACACCGTTAGAAGTTTCTTTGACAAGGGTAAGACTTGTTTTTTTTTGTATCTGCTGATTTATTTTCTTTACTTCTTTGCTTTTTTTTCAAAAATATAATTTAATATAGTTTTAAGTAAATGTAAATCATTGCTATGCTTTTGTTTAATGTCTTATTTAAAAAAAAAAAATTATGAATAAACACAGAGTTATAACTCAGTTAAACTCATAAATTGCAAAATAGAATGTAGTTATAAAATCAAAATCTCTAATCTCAGTTCACAGTGACCAGCTGTATTTTCTGTTCAACCTTTCGACCGTGACTAAAAACGAGAAAATTCTAACAGCTGAACTGCATCTCTTCAAACTGAAACCGAGGCCTACCGATTACTTTCATTTCAAAAGGCATCACTTCTGCCAGGTGAGGCTCAGCAATGGCGTAAAATAAAAGTTGAAGCATTTTTTTTTCTATTTTGGGATGCATTGATTAGAACCTCTATTGGGCCTTTTTTGCTGTCAGTTTTTCTATTGAAATAATTTCTTTTTACTACCTGTTTGTTTTGAAAGCACAACAATTGAGTTGAAATTTCTCCATTAAGAACAGAGACAGCCACAAATGTTTGTTTCAGCATTTTTTGCTGATGTGTGTCCCCATTGAGATGACTTATGAGTGAACAGAAAATGGGGAAACACCTTCCTAAAACACAGACTGCTGCTGTCTACAGGTTATAATTCTTCCTTTCTATCCAAAACCAAAAGAAAAGTTTTGGTTTGAGTTTCACAAAGTGTTTGAAATTATTAAGCCACAATAATAACATCCAGACTTTAACTACCAAACCCTTATAGTTTTTCCAAGCAAAAATAAGGCTAATATAACAAAATCAGTTAGAAATTAAAACATATTTATGCTTTAATTTCTAACTAAACGTGTCATATTACCCTTTCTTTTTGCTTGGAAAAAAATATGAGGTTGGTAGCCAAAGTCTGGTTTCTATTATTGTGGCTTATTGATGTGTATATACCGACGATTGCCCCCAGTGGTTATAGTTATTTTTTAATCTCTCTCTCTTGCTTTTATACTGGCCATAGATGAGTAGTTTTTTTTCGTTTAGCCAGCAGGCTGAATTAAAAAAAAAAAAATGTAAGACATTCTTACATTCACACAAATGAGGTGGATGGGCAAACCCTCCCCGCTGGGACAGGATTTCTGGATATTCTGACGAGGCGCTGTCACAATAAACTGACCAGCGGGTGCAGCTAACTGGCTTCAGATGCTGATTGACAAAAAATTTCCAAGGTGTTCATTTGACAGATCAAAATTCGGCCTGTTCCTGCTGAACCAGCCAAATTTCAATCTATCTATGGCCACCTTTAGTCATTGTTATGCTAACTCTAAGTTCCTTGTTTGTTTAAACAGAGTTTAACTAGTGTACTTTTACTCCATAGATAAGTGTGCATCTTGTTTTGGATAAAAATAAAATGCACTTGCCTCAAGGAAGAAAACTGCTGTCATCAAAACTTGTTCCAATCTATTCTCCTGGATGGGAAGTTTTTTCCATTACGCAAGCTGTGAGTCTTACATGTGTTATACAATAATGCATTAAATTAATGTGTTCATTTTCACAGTGTACAACTTTTAGCACATGACAGGCGTTTTATTTCTGTTGTATTTTTTGTAACAATTACAGCCTTTTCTTTGTTACAATCAGGCCATTGTTTAAAATGCAGTTCTGCAAACAGGTCCAAACTAAGTTTTATATTAATAGTGACATAACAAATTGTTGCTATTTTTATCTAACAGGTTCGCATTTGGAATGATGATAGCAACAATCAGGGCATTCTTGTAACAGTGAGAAATCTTGGAGGAGGACCAACTGATGTTAATAGTATCCACTTTGCTTCAGGAAAAGACCACCATGAAAGTAAACAGCCCATGCTTGTTCTTTTCACTGATGATGAAACAAGAGGAGCTGTGTCATTTAGCAACCAGCCAGGTAAAAAATATTACAATGATTCTGTTGCCATATTAGTTAATCTGCTTAAGCCTTGTCTAATATACTTTAATAAGCCTTTTACTGTATTTGTATTGTTGTTGTATTGTCTCCCTTTATGTTGTAAAGCACTGCACAAACTGTTGGCGCTATATAAATCCTGTATAGTAATAATACTTTTAATGTACTTTATATAATAAATATCTGGAAGTTTATATGTTAAATATATGATAAATCACTTATTTTTATTACATTGAAATTGAAATACAGTAAAAGCATTTAAAGCGGAGCTCCGCCTACCGCTTCAAAAATTAAAAGCCAGCAGCTACACATACTGCAGCTGCTGGCTTTTAATAATAGGACACTTACCTGTCCTGGAGTCCAGCGATGTCAGCACTGCAACTGATGTTTCCATCAGCTGTCAGGTGCATGCCCCTGCCATTGCGGGTAAGGGAACCCAGCAGTGTAGCCTTACGGCCTCACGCTGGGAACCCTACTGTGCATACGCAAGGCTCCGCTCCTCTCTCCTACTGGCTCTATGACAGGGGAGGAAGAAGGAGCCGAGTGGCCAGCTTAGCTGTGGCTCGCGGAAGTGGGAACAGGATACCTGTCAAAGACCCTCCCCAGCAAATGAACGGAAGTTCCACTTTCCGGTGGAACTCCGCTTTAAGCAGATCTTTATTTGAAGCATTCCATTAAAGTGGTAATAACCCCCCCCCCCCCCCAAAAAAAAAAAAATGTGTAATATATTGAAGCATATCAATACTTAAATGTTGTGACTACATTTTTTCTTAGCTTTTTTTCCTTTTTTTTCACATGGTGATTCAGCCAGTAACACAATTGCTTAGGGTGTCCGCAGTCTGGTTGGAGAAGCAACCTTAGGACTTCAAAATTGTCAATCTGGGCAGAGGGTAGTGTGAGATGCACTAGCAGATTTATATGGACTTTATATAAGTGACTAAGAAATTAAAACTGAAATCAGCTTAGACTTTTTAAAGTTGAACTAAGCCCTCCTATCCTTAACAGCCAAGGAAGTGGCCAACTTAGCCTCTGTTTGGTCTACAGTGGCCATGGTTTTGCACAGCTATGACACCAGCCATGAGATGCCTTGACATTTCTGAAAGCTAACATACACACACTAGCAATTGTGACAGTTAAACACAACATGCTTGAACATTTTTGGAAACAGTAAAATCAGTGGGTTTAATATATATATATATATATATATATATATATATATATATATACCAGGATAAAGTGATTATACCACCAGGGTCATGGCAGCTGGTGATCAGCTTTTCGGTAAAAGTGATCAGAGCGGCTATACTTTTACAGGGCTAATTACCCCCACCATTGCTGCCTGCTGCTGTTACTGGGCTCTCCCTTCACATCGGGCAGCCTGAGACTGCTGCAAGCGGTCAAGTCAGCTGTGCACAGTGGACAAGGAGGAACATCCATTTCTCCCCCTGCTCTGTGATAAATGAAGCTGGAAGTGATGAGGGTTTCCCCACTTCTGGTTTGGGTTCTTTGTTTACCTGGTTGGTACCTGCCAGAGAGGCAGCCAATCAAACTAATCTGTCTTTGTCTGCTGCCTAGGAGGGCAGAGGAGGGGTCAGGTGCATTTAAGACCACTGATCTAGCCATAAAGAGTACCTGTCACTGACTAAGCTATCACAAGGGATGTTATTTATCCCTTGTGATAGCAATAAAGTTTAATAAAAAATATGAAAAAAAAATGTTTTAATAAAATAAATAACATTTTAAAAAAATGTAAAGCGCCCCTCACGCACAAATTCAAATGCACACGTAGGTCCCACACACATCTATAAACATTGATTGCACCACACGTGTGAGGTATCACCACAAACGTCAGTGAGAGTCAGATTCTAGCACAAGAGCTCATGTTTTAACTGGTAACTTGTAAAGGTTTTTAAATCATTGCCCATGGAGATTTTTTATTGTAGTTTGTCGCAATATCATGGGTGCAACATCATCTTCTATATTTTACCAGTTGGGTATTATATTGTGTTTGTGTGCACTCAAATCCATTTAAGTGTATTTTTTCCTTAAAATTTGCATTTGATAAATAGCTGCACAATTAGGTTTTTACATAACTGAATAAAAGCTGACCATTGTCAAGCATCCCTGCCAGTGTTAAATGGTTTGTTTCAACTGTTACTTTGTCTGGACAGCCTGTTAAAGGAAGTTGAAAAATAACAGACTTACTAGCCATATCACCAGATGAAAAGAAAGGACAAAAAGCTTTAAAAAAGAAAACTGCAGCCACCACATTTAAAAATATATTACATTTTTTCTTTTGTGTTTAATGTCACTTTAATAGTGCCATTTGTGAAGTAATTTAAATTGGTGTGCTTTTGTCAACAATATTTTTAAATCCTCTTATATCTAGATAACAACCAATTGTCAATACCCAACGAACCTTATATCTCAGCTTCAAATAGAACCAGGATGGCTAGAGCTCTACAGGAAGATGGGCACATGCCCTGCCAGAGACATCCTCTCTATGTAGATTTTGAAGAGATTGGGTGGTCAGGATGGATCATCTCTCCAAGAGGATACAACGCTTATCATTGTAAGGGATTATGTCCATTCCCACTGGGAGAAAACATGCGACCCACCAACCATGCAACAGTGCAATCTATAATTAATGCTTTAAAACTAACACAAGGTGTCAACAGTCCATGCTGTGTTCCTGACAAACTTTTCTCTATAAACTTGCTTTACTTTGATGATGATGAAAATGTTGTTTTAAAACAGTATGATGATATGGTGGCTGGTAGCTGTGGATGTCACTGAAGAGGGAATATATGAAAACAACAGTACATTACAAGTAATAAATGAGCAAATCATTGTTCATACTGGGGCCCTTACAGAACTGGGCAGATTCACAGATATTCTCAAATCTTTTCTGATCAGCCTAGTGAACTAATGTGCTCATGCTAATAATTATATGTTTTACCTTTTAAATGGGTGAAGAAGAAAGACTGTTACCTCTTGAATGCACACTGCAAAGGGGCTATTTACCCCATGATATTAAGTGATTCATTTTACATGTGTGTATGTTACATTTTCACCCTCTGACTTCCAGCTAGAGTAAACTGGTGAGATTTAGGTTTCTGGAGATTTTCTGCATTGTCAGTCAAAATAACATTATTTATGCAGTAGGACATTATCTTAATTTTGGGTAAAAACACTGCAGTAATAAACACTAAATCTCAATAACTTGCTTACTCTCGGTCTGTAGGTCAAAGAATAAACATATATATGTGGAAAGTGTAGCCAGTGAGGAGTCATATTTCCATTCCAAGAGGTTCATAATAATATACAAAAGTGATAGTCGGATATCCAAGCCAGCTGAATAGACAGTATCAGTTAATGGGGGCAATGTTGCAGAGGAAATTTTCATATGTGTACTCACCTCTACTCATTAGTAAACTTTCCAAACATAGTGAAAAGTTCAGAAATGCTTATACAGTTTCAAAAATCAGGAAGTATTTTAAAATTCTTGTGGGTTATTTTAACAGATCTGCAAGGAGAAGCTAATTACATTGTTGAGATGACATTATTATGATAGACTGATAGCTGCAGAAACCAATATCTATCTATCTAGAGGTTCATCTCGCACCCTTACCAGCCTACCTCTTTGTCAGAGCATAGTTCTCCCTTTAAGACACACTCTGGATAACCATAGGTCCCTATCCTTGATTACTGGTCCAATGTAATAGCAGGTCACCAAATCAAAGGGCCAGAAAGTGTACTTATATGTTTAATGCAACACATAGCCTTCTGATTGCACCTTATTGTGATGACACATACACCCTTATTTGGACCTACCAAGGGGGCTTGGACAGTAAAGTCAGTTTTGTTTGGATGAAGTGAATTGGTAAGGGATCCCATGGTCCTCATTACAAGTTTTTGATTTACTATTTAGGCAAAGTACATCTTACTTACTCTACAACTATTAAAAAAAAAATAATTTTAATGTATAATATTGATGTAATATTTTATGTTTTTGCATGTTTTTTTATAATTTAAGACTGGAGTATAATGTATATTTTGTAAAGTTAATGAGTATAATGTATTCATTTATTTTTTTTAATTGCCACTGTGTGGCCACAATTATGCCACAGTATGCTTATGTATAATATGTACATAGAAAAAGTTTATTTAACAATAAATAAATAAATTATATATATATATATATATATATATATATATATATATATATATATATATATATATATATATATATATATTATATACACATATATAAAAAAACAACATCTTGGTCTATTTCATGAATCAGTTGAATGTGCATTAAGTTTTATGATGCCATGCAATTTTTGTATTTTTTTCCCTCCTTATCCATCCATCTTTGTTTATACTTATATAGCCATAGACCCTTCCCCTCTCTATACCCCTATTGAGCTCCAGTTCCGAAGCATTTTTTTTATTTTATAGATGTTTTAATTTGGTAACAGTTATGAATACATATGTTTATTTCCACATTTTATTTAGGATGAAAGAGTGAAAAATTAGAACAAATGCATTTTTACTGTTAATTTTCCTTATATATCATTTAATTTATTTGCACAGCCAAAACAATTACCCTAAAATATTATCAACAAAGTTTTTTGAGTAAAAGGCTATTACATGAGTATGATTTTTATGTAACATGGCAGAATGGTAAAGCTCAAAGTGAAAGTTTAATGGGTAACTGGGAGCATTGGGTACTGAGGACTGAATAACTGGGAGCATTGGGTACTGTGGACTGAGTAACTGGGAGTTTTGCGTACTGTGGACTGAGTAGCTGGGAGCATTGGTTACTGAGGACTGAGCAGCTGGGAGCATTGGGTACGGAGGACCGAATAGCAGGGAACATTGTGTACTAAGGACTGAGTAATAGGGAGCATTGTGAATACTGAGGACTGAGTAACTGGGTATTGTGTGTACTAAGGGGCTGTGAGTAACTGGAAACATTTTAAATACTGAGCACTTGTGAGAGCTGTGGGCATTGAGGTCTGAGAGTAGGGCTGTGAGATTAGCCAGCAAGGGGCTGGGGAGATTGGTTGTGAGATTGGTCAACAAGCAGGAGCAAGGGGAATAAGTTCAGGGAGCCAGGGGCCATGTGATCAGGGAGCAGGAATAGAGGAGAGGACATAGTGGGCCATGTGATCAGGGAACAGGAACGGAGGAGAGTGCGCTGGGAGCCGTGTGATTAGGAGCAAGAACGGAGAAGAGGACTGGGGGCCATGCGATCAGGGAGCAGGAACAGAGGAGAGGACACCGGGGGCCATCTGATCAGGAACAGGAGAAGAGGACGCTGGGGGCCATGTGATCAGGAGCAGGAGGAGAGGACTCTCGGGGCCATATGATTAGGGAGCAGAAGGAGAGGACACCAGGGGCCGTGTAACCAGGAAGCAGGAGGAGAGGACACCAGGGGCCGTGTGATCAGAGAGCAGGAAAAGAGGATGCCGGGGGCTGTGTAATCAGGGAGCAGGAGGAGAGAACACTGTGATTAGAGTCAGGACTTTCCAAACAGCTAGGGACTAGCCAGGGCTCAGAATAGAATCAGGAAGGAAAATTAGCACAAAATTGTGTAACGTATAATTCCTATTTTTCTAGAATTATCTCCATTACAATAGTGGGTACCAGATAAAACGTGAGTAGTGCTGTGACTCAGTGCACATCATGTGCCATGTATAAAAAAGTTACACAGAATGTGACACTACCTCAAAGTAAAACAGTGTACAATAATCCCAGTACACTCTATCACTAAAATGAGCCGAGATAGAAAATAGTGAAACAACTAAAAACAAGTACCGGTAAATACAACGCTACCAGGTAGTAAGCACCGTGAATCAGTGTTGCAAATATGATATAATGTGCATGAACCAAATAATAACATTCAATATAAAAAATCCATAAAAACATATAAATGTGAATTATGTAAATATAACCCTACTCGATGGTGATCACCGAGAACCAGTGCTGCAAATCTAAAAAATTGTGCATATAACCATACAGTGACAATAAATACATTTCATAAACATCTGGTTAGTGTCCCTAAATCAAATCACAAAAGTGGCCATAAATATTTAAATAGTGAAATAAAATCCAGTGATGACAAAGGTGCAATGTTACAACTTCTTGTGCAGTGTGATTATACTCCCATGTGCCATCCACAATCCACCACTGTGCACTCTAGCAGCTCACCTCAAGGAAAGACCATAAAGGTCTGACAGCGCTTGATGGTAACTTAATCCTCCACAGGAAATTGCTCTGAAGTAAGATCTCCCCTCTTCCGATCAATAGAAACCATATACAATGAGAAGAGTCACCATAGTGAAGTACTTTTACACAGCATTTTATTAAAATGTTGTAACTGACATTAAAATGTTCCACATATACAATCTCCAGGGAGAGCAAAACAACTGGGCTTCCGGTTGCGGCCGCATCCGGAAGCATAGTTGCCAACATTGCAAAAAAAAAATGTGGGACACTTTTTTGGCTGTAGGCGGAGCCGTACAATAATTAGGGGGCGGGGCATTCATTTGTAGGAGTGGTTTAGGGAAAAAATACAAGTGCGACGCGTGAAGCGCGGCGCGGCAAAAAATGGCCGTGGTTTATGCGAAATAGTGGGCGTGGCTTAATGGGCGTGGTTCAAGAGGGTGTGGTTAGAGTCTGAGATGAATGAGGGATGGAGAGGGAAAGGGGGAAAGGGGGAGAGGGGAATGACGGGACAGCAGCCCCAGATACTACACAATAAAAATATGTGTATTCTAGAAAGTTTAACAATCAGCAGATAAAGATACTCCAAACACCTGGTGTTAGCACTTCAATCATCCCGGCACCATGGTTGTTTTGGTGTCAGGATGATTGAAGCGCATTATTTCTATTATTACATTGTAATATAAAATGAAATTATTTAACTCACCATAATGCAGAAATCAGTGGGAACCCTGAGCTGTCACCTGCCACCAGATGCCATCAGGTGTCCCCAGGGGAGTCCCCCCCCTTACATCAGGCATTGCCAGCAGAGTCCCCCCTTACATCAGGCATTGCCAGCAGAGTCCCCCCTTACATCAGACATTGCCAGCAGAGTCCCCCCTTACATCAGACATTGCCAGCAGAGTCCCCCCTTACATCAGACATTGCCAGCAGAGTCCCCCCTTACATCAGACATTGCCAGCAAAACCCCCCTTACATCAGACATTGCCAGCAGAGTCCCCCCTTACATCAGACATTGCCAGCAGAGTCCCCCTTACATCAGACATTGCCAGCAGAGTCCCCCTTACATCAGACATTGCCAGCAGAGTCCCCCCTTACATCAGACATTGCCAGCAGAGTCCCCCCTTACATCAGACATTGCCAGCAGAGTCCCCCCTTACATCAGACATTGCAGCGGAGTCCCCCCTTACATCAGACATTGCAGCGGAGTCCCCCCTTACATCAGACATTGCAGCGGAGTCCCCCTTACATCAGACATTGCAGCGGAGTCCCCCCTTACATCAGACATTGCCAGCAAAGCCCCCCTTACATCAGACATTGCCAGCAAAGCCCCCCTTACATCAGACATTGCAGCGGAGGGGAGGGAGAATTTTTTTTTCCCCCCTCAAACAGAAGCTGGGAGCACTTTGACTTACTGAATGACACACTAGCTCCCCCCACGTGGCGCCGACTGTTCCCTGGTGGTCCCGGCCTTCGGGCTCCCCCGGACCTTTCACGTTCTCCTCCTTGGTGCTGTGTAAACAGGAGGAGGCAAACTTCTTCCTCCTCCGAGTGAGAGTCCTGGCACTGACACAGCAGCAGTCAGCGTGACACAGCGGTGCGCAACCTCCTCCCCCATCCATCCATGTGCTCCGACTGTGAAGTAGCCACGCCCCTGCTTGCCATACTTGGCAAATCAAGGCAGGCAGAAGGAGCAGGTGTCCTCCTTGTCCAATAGAGGACAAGGAGGACAAAATGAGCCAGGGGGGAGGATACCGAAGCTGCGGCGATAGTACTAATTAACTCAATAATACCCAAAAAAATGTACGATCTCGGGACAAGCAAGGAAATTCGGGACAAATCCCGGGAAATAAAAAAATCGGGACGAGGCTCCCAAATTCGTGCATGTCCCGGGAAATTCGGGACTATTGGCAAGTATGCGGAAGTGACGTCACACGACAGATCACTTGACTTCAGGGCTGGAGTCGCATGATTGCTGCCGGGATTAAATGCAGTACAGTTGCTATCTAGCTAGAGATATGTTTTTTATTTGTGATATTTTATAACTTTTTTATAATATTTTAATTGTTGCTACATTTTGGGTATCCATACAATTAATATATTATTAATATTATTGAGTGTTCTGACCATCTTATAACCATCCTTGCTATTATCATATCACTTTAGATGCTGTCTAACATTATATTTTATGTTGATCTTTATTTGCCCTTAATTTACTATTTTGTTATCGTTAGGACAGCCATTTAATAATAATTTTGAGTATTATTCATCTGTCATCTATAATCGGACTATTGCCTTACGTATTGCTTAGCATTATATCTGGAAGGGACTTTTTTAAAATGGCTGCTGTGACGTTACCATAGTAACGTGAACCGCATATACCACATTGATTATTTGCCACCTTTTATATGCGGGCCATTGATATATGGATTGTCCAGTGTTACTCATAGAAATATCTTTTGAAAATGGCTGCCGTGATGTTACTATAGCAACCGTATCGTAATTATTCCTGGCAGCGATCACCCGACTCCAGCCCTGAGGAAGTCACGTGATCTGAGATGCAATGCATCGGGAGGAGCCAGATGACATCACTTCCGGTCAGGGGCGAGACCGGAAGCCGAGTTGTTTTTCTCTCTCTAGAGATTGTATGTGGAACATTGCTAATGTGAGTTACTAGATTTTTAATAAAATGCTGTGTGGAAATATTTCACTATGGTGACTCTTCTTATTGTATATGGTCACTATTCATCGGAAGAGAGGACATCTTACTTCAGAGCGATTTCCTGTGGAGGATTAAGAAGTTCTCATCAAGCTCTGTCAGACCTTTATGGTCTTTCTTTGAGGTGAGCTTCTAGTGCACAGTGGTAGATTGTGGACGGCACATGGGATTGTAATCACATTGCATAAGAATTTGTAACATTGCATATTTGTCATCACTGGATTGTATTTCACTATTTAAATATTTATGTACCGTACACATTTGTGATTTGATTTATGGACACTTACCTGATGTTTATGAAATGTATTAATTGATTGTCACTGTATGAATAAATGCACAATTTTTGAGATTTGCAGCACTGGTTCTCGGTCCTCACCACCGAGCAGGGTTATATTTACATAATTGATATTTATATGTTTTTTTATGGATTTTGTATATTGAATGTTACTACTTGGTTCATGTACATTGTATCATATTTGCAACACCAATTCTCAGTGCTTACTACCTGGTAGGGTTGTATTTACTTGTTTTTAGTTGCTTCACTATTTTTTTATCGCTGCTAATTTTAGTGATAGAGTGTACTGGGATTATTGTACACTGTTTTACTTTAAAGGTAGTCCCACATTCTATTTAACTTTTATATCACTTGTGTGGGGACACATTGCAGTGTTGGCAGCTTCCTTTGATATTTTTATTATGATTGATTCGCTGTTAAATCATTAGTTAGTGCATAAGTGGTTTCATTCTTTTTATCCTAATGTGCTATGTCAATGTTCCTTGAGCATCCATTTGAGAGCAAATACTGCTGCGCAAAATGTGAGTAGGTTGTCTCCTTGAAAACCCAGGTCCTGAATCAACACTGCAAAGGATCTCCAACCTGAAAGCAAGTTAGGACTGTCCCCGTCAGGTGCTGGCAGGGGCCAGCACAGAGGTGGGTGGAGATTTGGAGGTGCAAGCACCAGAGCAGAGAAATTGGGTGACAGTTAGACAGGGTAGAGAGAAAAGTGTTAGGGAGGACAGTTCTAAGTGGACACATACTGTACCAATAAATACACCCAGCTGTGTGATGTTGGGGATGTCAGTAAAGACGTGGCATTACTGGAGCAGAGTGACTCCCCTAGCTGCCAGGGGAACAACTCCTCCAGTGAAGATGGGGGCAAGCATAAGGGTAAGGATAGACAGATTCTGGTTGTAAGGGATTCAGTTATTAGAGGGACAGATAGAACAATCTGTCACAAAGACCGTGATTGCTGAACATTATGTTGCTGACCAGGCGCTCGGGTTCAGCACATCATAGGTCAGATGGACAGATTGTTAGGAGGGGCTAGGGAGGACCCAGCTGTTTATAGTACACGTTGGTACCAATGATAAAGTTAGAGGAAGGTGGAGTGTCCTAAAAAATAATTTCAGGGACTTAGGGGCTATATAGAAAAAAAGGACCTCCAAGCTGGCATCGTCAGAAATACTATCTGTACCTCTAGGCACAGCAGAGAGGCAGCAGGATATTAAGGACATTAACAAGTGGCTTAGGAACTGGTGCAGAAAGGAGAGTTTTGGGTTCCCAGAGAACAGTTCTGACATTTCGGTCTGTTATTGGCTCTATAGTAGGGAAAGGCTGTACCTAAATGGGGAGGGCACAGCTCTGTTGGGCGAGAGGATGTCTAAAAAGCCATCCAACTTCCAACTTTGTATGACTATCAGAAACTTTGTTTGATAGATCACATGACTGGTTGACAACTGTCCAGGGGTATTCATTATATTGCAGGGAGAGGGAGGGTAGAAAAGGGGGAGGGGTATGCCTGTATATCAAGAATGATATGCTAGTGAACGTGAGGGACGACATGGCTAATGGAGCAAGGGAGGAGGTGGAATCCTTGTGGCTGGAGCGCCAAAGAGAAGAAACTAAGTCCGGCCATAGATGGTTCCAATGGATTGATAAACTTGGGTACAATCAGCCTGCTGGATTTACTTGCGATTATCACTACTCTTGAACACCACTACCCCCCCCCACCCCCACCCCCCACCCCCCAGCCGAGAGCAGACAATTGCTCAGCGGGAAAGAAATTTGCACCGTCTATGGACTGCCTAATGTGAAAGTACTAGTGGGCATAGGATACAAACCTCCTAACTTGAAGGAAGAACAGGAGTCTGATCTCCTATCACAG
Source organism: Lithobates clamitans (assembly GCA_037952925.1). Lineage (NCBI taxonomy): Eukaryota > Metazoa > Chordata > Amphibia > Anura > Ranidae > Lithobates > Lithobates clamitans. The sequence continues at coordinate 1,726,692 of JBBGZY010001424.1, read as the reverse complement.
TTAGAAGTGGTGGTAAGGCAGGGCAATGTTATTATAATGGGAGATTTCAAATATTCAGATATTGACTGGGCAGAAGGAACTGCTCACTCATTAAAGGAGCGTCATTTCTTAAATGTCTTGCAGGATAATTTCATGGGTCAGTTGGTGGATGCACCAACTAGAGATAATGCATTGCTAGATCTAGGAATTACAAATAACACAGACCAGATTGCAGATGTGGAAATATGGGACATCTTAGGAAACGGTGATCATAAGGTAATTACATTCAGTATTTATCACAGGAAAAGGAAGCAGGAGAGTAGTACAAGATATAGAAATGGGATAAAATCCTAGAAACAATGTACACCGAGGAAAAATAGGAGTGCTTTAAGAACATATTAAATAAAAGGTATTTAATTCCAATTCCAATGGGCAACAAATACAAAAGAGGGAAGGTTAAACCTGGTGGCTAAACTTCAACATAAAACTGCATATAAAAGAGAAAAAAATGGCCTTAAAAAAAATATAAAGCTGAGTGGTCATTGTCAGCATTCCAACACTAGAAGGATTGCAGAAAGAAGTGTAAGAGCACAATCAGGCAGCTAAAATAGACCACGGAAGGCACAAAGCAGAGGAGAGTAAAAAAAAAATCCCCAAAAATGTTCTAAATATATTAACAGTAGGAAAGTGAGGTCAGAGCATACAGGCCCCATACTGGATGATCAGGGAAGTTGGGTACAAAAGACAAGGAGAAGGCATCTGTACTAAATGCTTTCTTCTCAGTTTTTACAAAGGAAAAGGAGAGGTATAGTAATCAAGACTGTATTGTTAGTAATGCATCACAGAATGTACCTTCATGGCTAACAGAAGCCAGTGTCAGAAATAGACTTGAAAAACTTAAAGTGGTTGCAACCCTAAAAAAATGTTTAAAAAATATTCCTGTTCCTTTAAGGCACGATATATAGCCCAGTGTTTTTGCCATGTCAATTGTCCCTTACTATGTTGTACAATACCTGGCTGATCCTGTCTGTTCCTGACTTCCCCTCTGAAAAGTGACCACGTTTTTTTGTTTACAAAAGTTTTTATTTGGAAGATCAATAGTAAAATTTCGATACAGTGAAGATGATATCATTCAGTAATACAATGTTGTGCAGTGGTTATACAATAAGTGGTATTGATTCCTTTTGTTTTCATATCGTATTATCGGCACAACATATATAGTAGGTGAACTCTGTTAGGTTAAAAGAAGATATATAGCAGATAGTAATATAAGAATTGGATATACTAACGTGACTGTAATTGATTTTACATTAAAGGTGCATTTCATGTTTGTAAGTAATTATAATAAATCCCAATAGATCCACTTTCTATTGAACATGTGAAAAGAAAAAATGTCGCGCATGAAATGTGCAAAAAATATTAAGGTCAAGGAAATGACTGACAAACAAATGTCCATAAGTGATTAGAACGTTGGTATTGAAACTTATAAGTCTCTAAATGATGGTAGATGGAATCCAGTGAGTGGAATGGAACAGCATGGGATATCCCCCTAGGAAAGGTATATGGATGTAAGAAGACAGATATTCCAAATAGATGTATCATCGGATCTTCCCCAAAACTGTGTCTCGCAACTGCATATAACTTAGTGAAGATGGTGTGTAAGAAACTCTTACCAGAAATGGTGGACTCCCTTGTCAGCGACAGAGAGTCATACGAGCGGGTTGCCTCTCAGGGCCTGAAACACGGACATCACAGCTCTGCGAACCTTCTGGGTCAAACTCTGTGTGGATCTCCCGGGGCTGCCAGGTGGGTCCTCCCAAAGGATGGCCAAGGTGCGAATCAGAGGGAATGATGCTTCACGTGAAAAGTTGGGGTGAAGACGGGTTTGGTCTCTCAAAGGGTATGTGGAGAAAAAACAAACAGGCTCCACATGGCGTAGATAAACAAAGTGGGATTTTTATTGCTAAAAAAACCAGGCAATAATAAAATGTGATCACAGGGTATAAAAACAAAGTTTGGGCAACAAGAAGGATGCTGAAAGCGCCCGACGCGTTTCGATCGATGGATCGTCTACTGAACATGTGCATACTATCATATAGGGTATGATGAATTCTTTCAGATAGTTTGAGCATCTCCATCCTGGATAAAACCTGAGACCATAGAAGATTGTTTGATCTGCAATTAAATGCAATCATCCATTGAATAGAGCTAAATAGTGAATGGGACAATCTATTGCAAGATGTAGGCATATTTGGTATAGTAGCATATAGAAGGCATATCTGTGGTGCAAAATTTTTGCCTGACGCCCTCTCTATTCCACTAGCTGCAGCCCGCCATATTGGTTCAAGAGACTTACAGCTCCAAAAAATGTGTATAAAAGTTCCTTGTTCTGCACATCCCCTGAAACAGGCTGCAGGGTAGAAGGAGTGAATTTTTGTAAGTATCAAAAAATTGGAGGTGGGTTATGTCTGCTGGATTCGATGTAAATACAGATTTCCCCTTTGGAATGGGACTTTTTAGGCACAGATTGTGAACTGATTGTTTTATAAAAAATTCTTCAAATTTATTTAAGTATCAAAAAGAGTATCAAAAAGAATAACAATCATATACAGAAAATTGTAAAAACGTGGAATGTTAGATCATCATACATACACCATCAGATGCACATAATAAATCGAAATATCCATAATATAAGCATCCATAATAAACACAAAATACTAATTGTAATCGTAATTCCTACACTTTATGGAGCACACTCCTTCTTCAGGGATAATCTGATATGCAGTTATAGTGATAATGGTAGTCTAAAAAATATAAAGATATGCATTATACATCCATTAGATACTGAACCAACATGATGGTGACAGATGAAACAGCATATAATAGCCGCTCACATACTCACATGTCTAGTGATGGAACAAGGTTTAAGTGGATAGGGCAGAGGTGACCAAGATGGCCAAGGGATGCAGTATAGAAGGAGAAATTCAGAAGAAATCTGGTCAGTAGAGGAGTGGACTCCAAGCCACTGCAGTGCAAACCGGGACCATAACAGCGTTGCTAGGGGTGGAAGGACAACAATTAGGGTAAAAAAAAATGGAAAAGTAACTATAACCCCAGGCGTGTGCACACACACCCGCATACACATATTTAGTGTATGTGCGTATACACAGACAGCTGCGATTGATGGCCTATTAGTGTCTAAAGATGAAAAGAGGGTTCATAAAAAGCATACCTTAAAAGTCGCTATGATAGCTGCACATTATGCAGAGTATGTTGATATAGATTTAGATATCTGACATAATTTTCCATTAATTCCATATACGGCAAGAAAAGCCAGGAGGTAAGTAGCTGTTCAATATGGAAACAAAGGATTAAAGGCAGCTATTGAAATTAGTTTCTTCTGAAAGTTCTAATACAGCCCAGCATAGCAGCAGCAAAGAAAAAAAGCCACCTAAAAGACATTTATAGAGATGAGGAGTATCTGGTCTCAAGCAGCAGACAATATATAAAGGATATAATGAGCTGTGTGAAGTTGGCACCCCATGTTTGTAAAACCTGAATAAAAATATACCATTCGTTTGTGCCGCGTTTGTGCTGATTTGTGCCGCAAAAATGAGCGTTTGTGCCGGTTCGGTTTCTGAGATATTAAACATTCAATTTAATGCAAGCCCCGCCCACTTTGCACCCCATATTGCCGAATTTTAAAAACAAACGCGTCATTCGTTTGTACCACGTTTGTGCTGGTTTGTGCCGCAAAAATAAACGTTTGTGCCGCTTTGGTTGCAGAGATATTGTGCGTTATATTTGTTGAAACCCCGCCCACTTCGCACCCCATATTGCTGAATTTTTAAAACAAACACGCCATTCATTTGTGCCGCGTTTGTGCTGGTTTGTGCCGCAAAAATAAACGTTTGTGCCGCTTTGGTTGCGGAGATATTGTGCGTTATATTTGCTGAAACCCCACCCACTTCGCACCCCATATTGCTGAATTTTAAAAACAAACGCGCCATTCGTTTGTGCTGGTTTGTGCCGCAAAAATAAACGTTTGTGCCACTTTGGTTGCAGAGATATTGTGCGTTATAGTTGCTGCAACCCCGCCCACATTGCACCCCATGTTCCTGAATTTTAAAAACAAACGCGCCATTCGTTTGTGCCGGGTTTGTGCTGGTTTGTGCCGCAAAAATAAACGTTTGTGCCGCTTTGGTTGCAGAGATATTATGCGTTATAGTTGCTGCTACCCCGCCCACTTTGCACCCCATGTTCCTGAATTTTAAAAACAAACGCGCCATTCGTTTGTGCTGGTTTGTGCCGCAAAAATAAACGTTTGTGCCACTTTGGTTACAGAGATATTGTGCGTTATAGTTGCTGCAACCCCACCCACATTGCACCCCATATTCCTGAATTTTAAAAACAAACATGCCATTCGTTTGTGCCACGTTTGTGCTGGTTTGTGACTCTAAAATAAACGTTTGTGCCGCTTTGGTTGCAGAGATATTATGCGTTATAGTTGCTGCAACCCCGCCCACTTTGCACCCCATGTTCCTGAATTTTAAAAACAAACGCACCATTCGTTTCTGCCGCTTTTGTGCCGCTTTGGTTTCGGAGATATTGAGTGGTATATGTTGTCAAACCACATTGACTTTGCACCTCGTTATTAAATCTTACATACAACTAGATTTATTTGTTAGCAGTTTGTGCAGATTTGGTGGATATTGTACATGATGTTTTACTTCACATGCGTAGTTTTGCCACCCCCACAGGGATCCCCCCCTTTCCGATTCTCTAGTGCTGACTGGAAGAACAGACGGGGAGGGGGCGGGCACAGCTGGCTCTGGCTCTAGTGAATTTTTTTTTTTAACCGCTTGCTGCCCGCTGGCTGTCATATGACGGCCAGGCTGCACGGCTCTCGTTCTGGGAGGGCGTCATATGACGCTCTCGCCTTCCCGGCCCACCAGGCTCGCCTTCCTGGCCCACCAGGGGGCGCGTGTGCGCCGCCGACGGCAATCGCGCGCGCCCGTTGTGTCACTGGGGACACGATGCGTGTGCCCGGCGGCCGCGATGTTTGCCGGGCACCCGCGATTGCCCGGTAACACAGCAGGACAGTGGATCTGTGTGTGTAAACACACAGATCCTTGTCCTGTCAGAGGAGAGATGATTGATGGTGTGTTCCCAGTACAGAGGAACACCGATCGGTCTTCTCCCCTTGTGAATCCCCTCCCCCTACAGTTAGAATCACTTCCTAGGAACACATTTAACTCCTCGATCTCCCCCTAGTGTTTTTTTTTTTTCTTTTTTTTTCCTTTTCCTTTCCTTTCCTTTTTCTTTTTTCTTTTTTTTTTTTTTTTTTTATTTCTCGTTTTTCATAACAAATTTTTTCCCCCCAGGGGCAATTCAAAATACAAAACAATTTATAAATTCAAATATTGCACAGATTTGACCCCTGAAACCCCCCCTCTACCCTCCCCACCCTCCACCACCCTCCCCTCCCCCCCCCCCCCTCCCGCAGGACGGATCATATCCAAGTCGCTCCTATCAATCTGTAATTCCCTTTCTTGTTTTCGATTTATATAATCTCCTTTAGGTAGGACCATGATCTTTTAAATTTGATCCAACCTGACCACTTCCCAGTGTGCTCCGAGTCCTCATCGGGTTCTGTTCCCCGCCGATCTAGACACTCCACATTAAATATATCATTGAGGCCAAGAAGCCAATCTCTCACATTGGGACTCGATGGTTTCAGCCAATTTAAGGCAATCTGCCTCTTGGCCTCGTCCAATATTATAGAGACCAGCGAGGATCTATAACTCTTGACTGTTTCCTGAGTCCCATGAAAGAGGCAAGCCCATGGATCTTCCTCAATTTCCCTCCCCGTAATATCCTTTTTAAATGCCAGAATTCTTTTCCAGAAGGCCTTTATGGTGGGGCATTCCCACCAAATATGGGCCATTGAGCCCACAGTTGAGCACCCCCTCCAGCAGGTGTTAGCCTTTTTTCCGTCCATTTTACTGACTCTGTCTGGGGTGACATACCATCTTGCTAAAACTTTATAGTGGATTTCCGTTCTCCTATTATCTAGTGACGTGTAGTGGGCTAAACTCAAAATTTTTTCTACCATATTCCTATTGCACTGTGTCCCCAGTTCCTGCTCCCACCTTTTAACATATGGAGGCACTACCCCCTCCTGCTCTGCTTCCAAAATTCTATATATTTGGGCAATAACACCCCCTGCGTGTTCTTTCGTGCAGAGTTGCTCCAATGGCCTGAGCTCCTCCATACTTCTGAGAGGCTTCGGTAGGTTTCCAATAAAATGGGAAAGCTGGAGGTACCTCCATCTGTCAATCAGCCAGAGTTCTGACTCTCTGCTCAGTTCCGTGAAAGTGCGTATTTTACCCTTATCAGTGAAGTCATTCAGTTGAACGGAATCCTCCTTTAGCCAATTCCCCCCCACCTCCCTCCTCCCTGGTTCGAAAAATAAATTGTTTTTCATGTATATCAACGGTGAATTATATGTCCATTTGTGCTGTATATGTATTTTATCCCAATATTTAAAAGTGTTTTGCGTTAATATGGATGTGTTAGTGCTAAGTGCTCTAAACTTTGGAGGGTTCCATAGTGACTGTGCTAAATTATTATTACTTAAAGAGAACTCGATGTCCACCCACCGTTTATCCGTCCCTTTCTTACTCCATTCCGTGATCCGTGAGAGCACTACTGCAATATAGTATTTATTTATATCGGGAACTGCTAATCCCCCTTTTTTTTTCCCTCTACTCAGTGTTGAAAAAGCAATACGTGGTTTTTTGTCACCCCAGACAGCTTCACTGATTAATTTCCTTAAAGCCTTCAAATAGTATCTTGGTAAAGGGATCGGCAGCAGTTGGAATTTGTACAGGATTTTCGGAGTGATCATCATTTTGACCGTATTTGCTCGTCCGAACCATGAGAGAGGCCTAGACCGCAGTCTTCTAACCTCTTGCCTAATATCGTCTAACAATGGTATATCATTTTTTTTGAATAACCCTTTAATGGTATTGGCCAGCATAATTCCCAGGTACCCAATCTCTCTCTTCCAGGGAAAGGGAAATACTGTAGCTAGATGGGCTTCTTCCTGCTTAGGTAGACTGATGTTTAAAATTTCGGACTTGCCGGGGTTTATTTTAAAATTGGAGACTTCTCCATATGTTCTGAGGATACGGAGCACATTGGGGAGTGTTATCCTGGGGTTTGAGACAAAGAATAAGACGTCGTCGGCAAATGCCGACAACTTGTGCTCCTCCGTACCCACCCTTACCCCGCTACAGTCCGGACTGTTCCGAATGGAGGCCAGGAGCGGTTCCAGAGACAGGATGAACAGGAGGGGGGAGAGCGGGCAGCCCTGCCTTGTACCATTTACCATCCCAAAAGGTTTGGAAATGGCTCCATTCACCCTTACTACTGCTGTTGGACTACTATATAGGACCTTGATCCAAGAAATAAACCTAGGCCCGAACCCCATGGCTTCTAGGGTATTCATCAAGAACCCCCAGTCTACCCTGTCGAATGCCTTTTCGGCGTCTATCGACAGGAATAGAGCTGGGGGTCCCCTAAGTCTACAGAACTCCGAAAGCAGGACTGCCCGTACCCCGTTGTCCCTGCACTGTCTTCCCGGAATGAAGCCAGACTGGTCTGGGTGCACCAGATCTGTCATGTAACTCTTTAGCCTATTGGCCATAACCTTGGCGTATAGTTTGACGTCCGCGTTTAACAGGGAGATAGGCCGGTAGCTGGAACACAGCCCGGCATCCTTCCCTTCTTTCAGTATCAGAGTTATCGTAGCAGACAATGCCTCGCCTTCCATCTCATACTTAGTGACCAATTCATTCCAGTATTGACACAGCCTAGGGACTAATATATGTTTCATTTTCTCTAAGTAGATGGTGGGGAAACCATCAGGGCCGGGGCTCTTACCCTTCGGGGAATCTCTTAGGGCTGATATAATTTCCTCTTCCTCGATTGGTTTATCCAAGAGGTCCCTGTCCTCTATAGGCAACACCTTTAAACCTGCTTCTTTTAGAAAATCCCTGCTCCTAGCTGCCCGGGCCCTAACTTCCTCCTTCATTTGCCCTAGTGAATAGAGGTCAGCGTAAAATTTTCTAAACTCCTCTGCCATACCTCTGCTGGTCGCTATCTCTTTCCCTCCTGAGCTTTTTATTTTATCAATAAAATTCCGCCTCCTTTTTTTCCTTATTAATCTGGCTAAGTGTTTATTTGGTTTGTTTGCCCAAAGGTATTTATCCCTTGCTATTAAATTGAAGGTTCTCCTGGCATCCTGCTCCATCCTGTCCCTCAGCTCCACTCTCCCGGCAACCAATAAGCGGTAACAGTCCTGGTCCTGCCCATTGGTCTTTTTATGTGCTTGTTCCAGATTAAATATTGCCTCAATCAATTTTTCCCTTTCTTCCTTCCTTTTCTTTTTCTGACCTGCACCTATGGCTATAAGAGTCCCTCGGATGTAGGCTTTGTGTGCCTCCCATAGAATGGGGGGAGATACCTCTCCCGTATCATTTGTCTTAAAGAAAAAATCCACCTCCACCTCATTCTGGATCTGCTCTATCACTGCGGGATCCCTGAACAAGTCCTCATTCAGCTTCCACGAGAAAGGACTTGCCGCCACTTCTGGTAGTTTCAGCCTCATCGTAACTGGGGAGTGGTCTGAGAGGGACATTATCTCAATTTTGGTTTCTACAACCCTCTCCAATAAATTGTGGTCTACAAAAATGTAGTCTAGTCTGGAGTACGTCCCGTGCACAGGGGAGAAGAAGGTGAAATCCCTTTCTTTAGCATGTTGCACTCTCCACACATCCATTAACTGGCTGTGGAATAATTTTCGCCTTATTGCCCTTAGTGACACCTTCTTTATCCCCTGGGCACGGGACGTACTATCCAGGACAGGGTCTAGGCAAAAATTTAAATCTCCCGCTAAGACCATCTCCCCTTCCCCAAATGTCAGCAACTTCTCCAGTACTTGTCCCAGGAAGTTGGTTGGACTTTTGTTAGGGCAGTAGACATTGGCCAGCGTAAACAATCTAGGTCCAATTGAACCTTTTAGGAAAATATAACGACCGTCAGGGTCAACCTGTCTATCCCTCACCGAAAAATTAGATGCCTTGGAGAGCCCTATGGCGACTCCCCTAGACCCCTTGGTAGGGGAGTCCCCGTATACCCATTGAGGGATCCTAGAGGAGAACAGCCTGACCCCTGTCTCATGGGTCAGGTGGGTCTCCTGCAGGAAGACTATGTCCCCACGCATGAGACTCAGCCCATTATTTTGTGTCTTTTCCTTGGTGAGTTTAACCCTTTTACATTATAGGATATAAATTTAATCTCAGACATAATCAATGGAGCAACCGTTAACCTCTGTCCTCTGCTCCTCTCGAACACGTCTTGCTGACTCCTCCACCCACTTCTGATCCCACCCTCCACCTATGCCCCTCCCCCCCCTAACACCACTACCCTCCCCCCCCCCAATTTCCTCCTCCCCTATCCCCCCCCTCAACCCCACCCGCCTCCCCCTCCCTCCCGTCACCCCCCCACCACCACATGGCGCTCATTTCGCCGAAAGCCCGCCCGTATGGAAATTTTCCCATTCCACACTGCAGGACTTCTCTTTCAGGGGTTGGCTCCAACACCGGCCTCCGTCACCCCCCCCCCTAAGAGGGAGGGGGCGAGGGGGATGGGAACACCAAGCGCCCCCCCTCAAAGATGTACCCCAGCTCCCACCCCCCCCTCCCGCCAGGACCATGCATATGTTCTTCTATCCTTTTTAGCCTCCTTTCCCCTCCCTCTCTCACTTCTCCTCCTACATTCTGTCTATTCACGGCTGTCCGGCAGGCTGCCCGTCCCAGAACCCCCTCCACCTCTTGGTGTCGGCCATAGTCCCAAAATGCGTTAGTCTCATGCCCCTGAGGAATAAACGTCCCTTTAATAGTGGAGAGGGGAGGCGGAGAAGGAGAGAGGGAGGGGGCGGGAACAGTGACAAAAAAAAAAAAAAAGGGGTCCCTTCCCCACTCCCCCCCCCACCTGCCCTCTCCTCTCCTCCCACGCCCCCACCCCATTCCTTCTTCTATCTCTGTAACAAGTCAGGGATGGGAATGCCCAGACTGCCACAGAAGTCCTGCATTTCTTCCATGAATCTCATTCTGTATGATCTTCCGTCCTTGGTTACGATCAGGGATGTTGGAAACCCCCAGCTGTATTTTAGGTTTGCCCTCCTGAGTTGGTCGAGTATTGGTCTCATCCGTCTTCTCCTCTCCAGTGTACCAGCTGAAAGGTCCGTAAAGATCTGCAGCTCTCTGTTTTCGAAGTTTATTGGAGGGGCCCCCTTTAATTTTTTCCAGATTATTTCTTTGTCCTCGTATTGATGAAATTTTACTATGACGTCCCTGGGGGAGTCTTGCTTTATATGGGGGGGCTTCCTTATTCTGTGGACCCTATCGATCCTTAGTCTCATCTTCTCTCCCAAGTCTTCGTTTTGTTGTTCCGGGATGGATCTGATACGGAGATTTTGTCGTCGGCTCTGATTCTCCTGTTCTTCCAGTCTGTACGTCAGCAGGCGGTTTTCGTTTTGTACATTCCTAATTTGTTCTTTTAAATCTGAGATGTCCTTGGCTTGGAGCACTGAGGCCTCTTCAGCTTCCTCCAGCCTGCGGAGGAGGTGGCCCATGTCGGAGCGGACATTTGAGATTTCTGCTTTAATCACACTTTCTAGTTTATTTTCCAGTTTAGTGAGCATTTCGCTCATGTCTAATTTACTCGGGACTAGGGCCATCATTCTCTGCTCTTCAGTCGTGCTGCTTGCAGATGCCCCCTCCGGGACCGGCTCTTCATGGGTCTTGTCCCCCTGTCCCCCCTTTTGTTTCTGTTGCTCCTTCTTCTTTGTACCCGTGTGTTTCGCCTCCATTCCTGGGCTCTTTAAACTTGCTTCTTTTAAGTATTTTTGTATGGAGCTAGTATTTAAACTTTCTCTTGAACTATGGGGTTCTGTTGTTCTTGATGACCGGCCTCGCATACTTCCGATCTCAATCCTGATTTGCCTCTGCTAGTGACTGGATGCTAACAGATGTCACCGTCGTCCCGCTAGGCGCTTCACTCTTTTGGGATCTCCTTCCCTCTTCGGACCATATGGGAGAGGGTCCGCCGTACCGCTAGGATCTATAAACTGTGTTAGGTCTCTGCAGTGTCTGTGCCGTTTCTTTCTCCTTCCGGGCCACACAATACCTTCACCCCCACAGAAGAGGGAAGAGAGAGAAAAAAAAACAAGAAAAAAAAAAAAAAAAACAAGAGGGAGACAGGTGGGGGGGAAGGATTGGGCACTCTCTAGGCGTCTCAGCACCTCGGCTCAGGTGTCCTCTCTGATTTATATGGCTGGGGGGTGAGATCAGGGGGCTCACAGTAATCTAGTCCTTTTAAAATTGGGCTGATAGCAGAGGAAACATGCGCCCCAGTTAATCCAGTTATCCTGGTCTCCCAGACTCACTTCAGGTTTTCCCAGTTAGACCCGTACAGTTCATACCAGCTTGTGTCCACTGTCATTCAATTATGTCAGGGAAGCTTCTCCTACCTTGCTTCTTCTTGTGCAGCCGAGCGACACCCTGAATTCTTGGATCCGTGGATCTTGCTCTCTGTTGCGCACAAGTCCCGCGCACGAGTTTAGCGGTCGGCTGCAGCTCCGTCCTGTAACCTTTCTATGGGAGGCTCGTGGTTCACTGGGGCTGTCAGCTGCTCGTCACGCCAAGCTGAGGAAGGGGGATGACATACCCGTCCGGCCCTGCTTATTTTCCGTGGCGGATATGTACTGCCGCCATAGCTTCAGTGGTCCTAGCTGGGGGGGGGGAGCGGTATGAGATCGGTGTGAGAGGGGAGCCGGACGCTCAGTCGTATGCCGGCACCTCGCCGTCTCTCATCCCGCACGGCATCTCAGAGCTCCTGGACGCCTCGTCTCCCTCCTCCCGTGGAGCCGGTGCTAGGCCCCTCCCCTGTGCCGACGTCAGACGCGCATCACGTCAGCTCCACACATGCCTCTCCCCCTAGTGTTAACCCCTTCCCTACCAGTAACATTTATACAGTAATCAGTGCAATTTTATAGTACGGATCGCTCTATAAATGTGAATGGTCCCAAAAATGTGTCAAAATTGTCCGATCTGCCCACCGCAATATTGCAGATCACCGCCATTACTAGTAAAAAAATAATAAATAATAATAATAAAAATGCCATAAATCCTTCCCCTATTTTGTAGACGCTATAACTTTTGCGCAAACCAATCAATATACGCTTATTGTGATTTTCTTTTTAGCAAAAATGTGGAAGAATACATAATGCCCTAAACTTTGGAAAAATTTTGTTTTTTAAAAAAAAAATTGGATATTTATTATAGCAAAAAGTAAAAAATAAGGTTTTTTTTTCAAAATTGTCGCTATTTTTGTTTTTATAGCGCAAAAAATAAAAACCGCAGAGGTGATCAAATACCACCAAAAGAAAGCTCTATTTGTGGGGGAAAAAATGATAACAATTTCATTTGGGTACAGTGTCGCATTACCGTGTATTTGTCATTCATAATGTGACAGCACTGAAAGCTTGAAAAATGGCCTGGGCAGGAAGGAGGTGAAAGTGCCCAGTATTGAGGTGGTTAACCACTTGCCGACCGCCTACCGCATATATACTGCGGCAGAATGGCACGGGCAGGCAGAATCACGTACCCGTACGTGATCTGCCTCCCGCGGGCGGGGGGTCCGATCGGACCCCCCCCCCGGTGCCATCGGCGGTCGGCATTTGACTGGGAGCGTCGGGAGGCGAGGGGGAGACCATCCGATCGTGGCCCCCCCCTCGCGATTGCTCCCAGCCAATGGGAATCCTCCTCTGCCTGTGTGTCGTTTGACACAGGCAGAGGATGTGATGTCATCTCTCCTCGGTCTGGCAGTTTCCGTTCCAGCGCCGAGGAGAGAAGACAAGTGAGTGCACAACACACACACACACACAGTAGAACATGCCAGGCATACCTTACACCCCCGATCCCCCCCCGATCGCCCCCCGATCCCCCCCCAATCACCCCCCCCCGTCACAAACTGACATTAGCAGTATTTTTTATTTTTTTTCTGATTACTGCATAGTGTCAGTTTGTGACAGTTAGTGTTAGGGCAGTGAGTATTACCCCCCTTTAGGTCTAGGATACCCCCCTAACCCCCCCTAATAAAGTTTTAACCCCTTGATCACCCCCCCTCACCAGTGTCGCTAAGCGATCATTTTTCTGATCGCTGTATTAGTGTCGCTGGTGACGCTAGTTAGGAACGTAAATATTTAGGTTCGCCGTCAGTGTTTTATAGCGACAGGGACCCCCATATACTATCTAATAAATGTTTTAACCCCTTGATTGCCCCCTAGTTAACCCTTTCACCACTGATCACCGTATAACTGTTACGGGTGACGCTGGTTAGTTCGTTTATTTTTTATAGTGTCAGGGCACCCGCCGTTTATTACCGAATAAAGGTTTAGCCCCCTGATCGCCCGGCGGTGATATGCGTCGCCCCAGGCAGCGTCAGATTAGCGCCAGTACCGCGAACACCCACGCACGCAGCATACGCCTCCCTTAGTGGTATAGTATCTGTATGGATCAATATCTGATCCAATCAGATCTATACTAGCGTCCCCAGCAGTTTAGGGTTCCCGAAAACGCAGTGTTAGCGGGATCAGCCCAGATACCCGCTAGCACCTGCGTTTTGCCCCTCCGCCCAGCCCAGCCCAGCCCACCCAAGTGCAGTATCGATCGATCACTGTCACTTACAAAACACTAAACGCATAACTGCAGCGTTCGCAGAGTCAGGCCTGATCCCTGCGATCGCTAACAGTTTTTTTGGTAGCGTTTTGGTGAACTGGCAAGCACCAGCCCCATGCAGCGTCAGGTTAGCGCCAGTACCGCTAACACCCACGCACGCACCGTATACCTCCCTTAGTGGTATAGTATCTGATCGGATCAATATCTGATCCGATCAGATCTATACTAGCGTCCCCAGCAGTTTAGGGTTCCCAAAAACGCAGTGTTAGCGGGATCAGCCCAGATACCTGCTAGCACCTGCGTTTTGCCCCTCCGCCCGGCCCAGCCCACCCAAGTGCAGTATCGATCGATCACTGTCACTTACAAAACACTAAACGCATAACTGCAGCGTTCGCAGAGTCAGGCCTGATCCCTGCGATCGCTAACAGTTTTTTTGGTAGCGTTTTGGTGAACTGGCAAGCACCAGCCCCAGGCAGCGTCAGATTAGCGCCAGTACCGCTAACACCCACGCACGCAGCATACGCCTCCCTTAGTGGTATAGTATCTGATCGGATCAATATCTGATCCGATTAGATCTATACTAGTGTCCCCAGCAGTTTAGGGTTCCCAAAAACGCAGTGTTAGCGGGATCAGCCCAGATACCTGCTAGCACCTGCGTTTTGCCCCTCCGCCCGGCCCGGCCCAGCCCACCCAAGTGCAGTATCGATCGATCACTGTCACTTACAAAACACTAAACGCATAACTGCAGCGTTCGCAGAGTCAGGCCTGATCCCTGCGATCGCTAACAGTTTTTTTTGTAGCGTTTTGGTGAACTGGCAAGCGCTAGCGGCCTAGTACACCCCGGTCGTAGTCAAACCAGCACTGCAGTATCACGTGGTGACGTGGCGAGTCCCATAAGTGCAGTTCAAGCTGGTGAGGTGGCAAGCACAAGTAGTGTCCCGCTGCCACCAAAAAGACAAACACAGCCCCGTCGTGCCCATAGTGCCCTTCCTGCTGCATTCGCCAATCCTAATTGGGAACCCACCGCTTCTGCAGCGCCCATACTTCCCCCATTCACATCCCCAACCAAATGCAGTCGGCTGCATGAGAGGCATTTTCTTTATGTCCTCCCGAGTACCCCTACCCAACGAACCCCCCAAAAAAGATGTTGTGTCTGCAGCTAGCGCGGATATAGGCGTGACACCCGCTATTATTGTCCCTCCTGTCCTGACAATCCTGGTCTTTGCATTGGTGAATGTTTTGAACGCTACCATGCACTAGTTGAGTATTAGCGTAGGGTACAGCATTGCACAGACTAGGCACACTTTCACAGGGTCTCCCGAGATGCCATCGCATTTTGAGAGACCCGAACCTGGAAACGGTTACAGTTATAAAAGTTAGTTACAAAAAAAAGTGTAAAAAAAAAAAAAAAAAACACAAACAAAAATATAAAATAAAAATAGTTGTCGTTTTATTGTTCTCTCTCTCTCTATTCTCTCTCTATTGTTCTGCTCTTTTTTACTGTATTCTATTCTGCAATGTTTTATTGTTATTATGTTTTATCATGTTTGCTTTTCAGGTATGCAATTTTTTATACCTTACCGTTTACTGTGCTTTATTGTTAACCATTTTTTTGTCTTCAGGTATGCCATTCACGACTTTGATTGGTTATACCAGAATGATGCCTGCAGGTTTAGGTATCATCTTGGTATCATTCTTTTCAGCCAGCGGTCGGCTTTCATTTAAAAGCAATCCTAGTGGCTAATTAGCCTCTAGACTGCTTTTACAAGCAGTGGGAGGGAATGCCCCCCCCCCCAACATCTTCCGTGTTTTTCTCTGGCTCTCCTGTCTCAACAGGGAACCTGAAAATGCAGCCGGTGATTCAGCCAGCTGACCATAGAGCTGATCAGAGACCAGAGTGGCTCCAAACATCTCTATGACCTAAGAAACCGGAAGCTACGAGCATTTTATGACGTAGATTTCGCCGGATGTAAACAGCGCCATTGGGAAATTGGGAAAGCATTTTATCACACCGATCTTGGTGTGATCAGATGCTTTGAGGGCAGAGGAGAAATCTAGGGTCTAATAGACCCCAATTTTTGCAAAAAAGAGTACCTCTCACTACCTATTGCTATCATAGGGGATATTTACATTCCCTGAGATAACAATAAAAATGATTTAAAAAAAAAAAAATGAAAGGAACAGTTTAAAAATAAGATAAAAAAATAATAATAATAAAGAAAAAAAAAAAAAAAAAAAAAAAAAAAAAAAAGCACCCCTGTCCCCCCTGCTCTCGCGCTAAGGTGAACGCAAGCGTTGGTCTGGCGTCAAATGTAAACAGCAATTGCACCATGCATGTGAGGTATCGCCGCGAAGGTCAGATCGAGGGCAGTAAGTTTAGCAGTAGACCTCCTCTGTAAATCTAAAGTGGTAACCTGTAAAGGCTTTTAAAGGCTTTTAAAAATGTATTTAGTTTGTCGCCACTGCACGTTTGTGCGCAATTTTAAAGCATGTCATGTTTGGTATCCATGTACTCGGCCTAAGATCATCTTTTTTATTTCATCAAACATTTGGGCAATATAGTGTGTTTTAGTGCATTAAAATGTAAAAAAGTGTGTTTTTTCCCCAAAAAATGCGTTTGAAAAATCGCTGCGCAAATACTGTGTGAAAAAAAAAAAATGAAACACCCACCATTTTAATCTGTAGGGCATTTGCTTTAAAAAAAATATATAATGTTTGGGGGTTCAAAGTAATTTTCTTGCAAAAAAAAATTATTTTTTTATGTAAACAATAAGTGTCAGAAAGGGCTTTGTCTTCAAGTGGTTAGAAGAGTGGGTGATGTGTGACATAAGCTTCTAGATGTTGTGCATAAAATGCCAGGACAGTTCAAAACCCCCCCAAATGACCCCATTTTGGAAAGTAGACACCCCAAGCTATTTGCTGAGAGTCATGTTGAGTCCATGGAATAATTTATATTGTGACACAAGTTGCGGGAAAGAGACAATTTTTTATTTTTTTTATTTTTTTTTGCGCAAAGTTGTCACTAAATGATATATTGCTCAAACATGCCATGGGAATATGTGAAATTACACCCCAAAATACATTCTGTTGCTTCTCCTGAGTACGGGGATACCACATGTGTGGGACTTTTTGGGAGCCTAGCCGCGTACGGGACCCCGAAAACCAAGCACCGCCTTCAGGCTTTCTAAGGCCGTAAATTTTTGATTTCACTCTTCACTGCCTATCACAGTTTCGGAGGCCATGGAATGCCCAGGTGGCACAAAACCCCCCCAAATGACCCCATTTTGGAAAGTAGACACCCCAAGCTATTTGATGAGAGGTATAGTGAGTATTTTGCAGACCTCACTTTTTGTCACAAAGTTTTGAAAATTGAAAAAAGAAAAAAAAAAATTTTTTTTCTCGTCTTTCTTTATTTTCAAAAACAAATGAGAGCTGCAAAATACTCACCATGCCTCACAGCAAATAGCTTGGGGTGTCTACTTTCCAAAATGGGGTCATTTGGGGGGGGTTTGTGCCACCTGGGCATTCCATGGCCTCCGAAACTGTGATAGGCAGTGAGGAGTAAAATCAAAAATGTACGCCCTTAGAAATCCTGAAGGCGGTGCTTGGTTTTCGGGGTCCCGTACGCGGCTAGGTTCCTAAAAAGTCCCACACATGTGGTATCCCCGTACTCAGGAGAAGCAGCTAAATGTATTTTGGGGTGCAATTCCACATATGCCCATGGCCTGTGTGAGCAATATATCATTTAGTGACAACTTTGTGCAAAAAAAAAAAAAAAAAAATTGTCACTTTCCCGCAACTTGTGTCAAAATATAAAACATTCCATGGACTCAACATGCCTCAAAGCAAATAGCTTGGGGTGTCTACTTTCCAAAATGGGGTCATTTGGGGGGGTTTTATGTCATCTGGGCATTTTATGGCCTTCAAAACTGTGATAGGTAGTGAGGAGTAAAATCAAAAATGTACGCCCTTAGAAATCCTGAAGGCGGTGCTTGGTTTTCGGGGCCCCGTACGCGGCTAGGCTCCCAAAAAGTCCCACACATGTGGTATCCCCGTACTCAGGAGAAGCAACTAAATGTATTTTGGGGTGCAATTCCACATATGCCCATGGCCTGTGTGAGCAATATATCATTTAGTGACAACTTTTTGTAATTTTTTTTTTTTTTTTGTCATTATTCAATCACTTGGGACAAAAAAAAATGAATATTCAATGGGCTCAACATGCCTCTCAGCAAATTCCTTGGGGTGTCTACTTTCCAAAATGGGGTCATTTGTGGGGGTTTTGTACTGCCCTGCCATTTTAGCACCTCAAGAAACGACATAGGCAGTCATAAATTAAAGGCTGTGTAAATTCCAGAAAATGTACCCTAGTTTGTAGACGCTATAACTTTTGCGCAAACCAATAAATATACACTTATTGACATTTTTTTTACCAAAGACATGTGGCCGAATACATTTTGGCCTAAATGTATGACTAAAATTGAGTTTATTGGATTTTTTTTAGAACAAAAAGTAGAAAATATTATTTTTTTTCAAAATTTTCGGTCTTTTTCCGTGTATAGCGCAAAAAATAAAAACGGCAGAGGTGATCAAATACCATCAAAAGAAAGCTCTATTTGTGGGAAGAAAAGGACGCAAATTTCGTTTGGGTACAGCATTGCATGACCGCGCAATTAGCAGTTAAAGCGACGCAGTGCCGAATTGTAAAAAGTGCTCTGGTCAGGAAGGGGGTAAAACCTTCCGGGGCTGAAGTGGTTAAATAAGGATTTTTCAAAAACCTGTGTTGTGTTGTTTTTTTTTTCCAATAAAGGACTTTTTATATGGTGTTGTGTGTTTGACGGGCTGGAGCATGTTCGTTCGCCCCAGCTACATGCGGTCGTTACTTTGGTTGCCTTCGACTGCTGTAGGTGCTTTTTGGCATAGTGCGTACAGCAACCATTCAGGGTTTAACCAGGCTCAGCAAGCCGAAAGCTCATTATGTAATACTCACCTGGGATCAAAGCCCCCGCTGCGGTGCTGGTACACAGCACAGGCCGGCGACATGTTGTCCTGGAGTTACTTACGGGTATCGTGGCTCCGGCGCTGTGATTGGCCGGAGCCGCGATGACGTCATTCCCGCGTGCGGGAGCTGCCAGTCATGACCTCCTTTTGAAACGGCATGCGCACGTCTTTTTTGTAATAATTGTAATAATTCTTTTTTCTTGAAACTTGGCTTACCACACTCACAAGCAAGCACTTATAACTTGCAACATAAAGCATGCTAATAGAGGCTCAGATGTGGCAAGTGCATTAAAGTCTACAATGCTGCGGCCTGTCACAGACATGTTTACATGTTTAGAAATAAAACAATTTAAATATCAAATTTTATACGTCCTACCATAGGAATAATACTGAATTTCAAATTAAGTCAATGTAGTGTAAACTGTGCAATATTTTATGAAAAGCCACTTATATTTATTTATTGTAGACCCTGTTTAAGGCCTCATTCACACAGGCAAAACATTTTGTACTAATTTGTGTAGTGTTAATTTCTGTGTGCATCTGTATGCTGCACGTGCAAATACATGGCTCCATGCACACAGCTGCATATAGGACTGTGTTTTTGCATTGCTAACAAATGTGCACAGAAAAAGCAACAAGGGTGCATCTGGGTCTGCAAATCATGCACGTTTTCCATATGTACGCATGTGTATTTGCCTAAACACACATATGCATTTAAAGTTTGCTATACATTCTGGGCCTGCAAAGTGCTAGAATGATTATCCCCTTAGCGCTGACCGTACGCACATACGACTTTAGGGGGTTATACCGGGATGATGCCTGCAGCTGCATGTATCACCCCAGTACCATTTTTAAAGCAGGCGGTTGGCTCTTCGGGGATAGCAACCCATGCGGCTAAAAGCCACTCGTCTGTTATCTGGAGAACCAGGAGGAGACTACCCCCCTCCCGCCGCCTTTCGCCGCTCTTCCCAGGTCTCCCATCCCACCGGGAGACCCGAGCCATGATCCGGCACTTCTGCCGGGTAGAGTGAGACTGGAAGGAAGCCATAAACGGCTTCATACTAGTCTCCTATGTGTAAACAACATCACTTCCGGTTTACTCGGCTGCCAATGGCGCCATTTTAAAAAAAATAAAAATATTCAGAATCGCCGTTTTTGACGATCTGAATACTTTGAAGTAGCAAAGGAGAGATTTGGGGTCTTTTAGACCTCCGATCCCTCCATAAAGTGTACCTGTCACCACCTATTACTATCGCAAGGGATGTTTAGAATCCTTGTGAGTGACGATCTAAAAAAAATAAATAAGAAAAAACATTTTTTTTTTTTTTTTAAAGCGCCCACCCGTCCCTGCGAGCTCGCGCAACAAAAACACACACGTCAGTCACGCCCGCATATGTGAATGGTGTTCAAATCACACATGTGAGGTATTGCCGCAGTCGTCAGAGTGAGAGCAATAATTGTAGCAAAAGACCTCCTCTGTAACTCTAACCTGGTAATCGTTATTTATTTTTAAATTTTTAGGTACCATAGTTTGTTGTCATTCCACTAGTTTGCGCAATTTTAAAGTGTGACATGTTAGGTATCTATTTACTCGGCGTAACATCATCTTTCACATTATACAAAAAAATGAGCTAACTTTACTGATTAGTTTTTTTTTAATTCATGAAAGTGTATTTTTTCCTAAAACAAATGCGTTTGAAAGACCACTGCGAAAATACAGTGTGAAATAAAATATTGCAACGATCGCCATTTTATTCTCTAGATTCTCTGATAAAAAAAAAATATATAAAATGTTTGGGGGTTCTATGTAATTTTCTAGCAAAAAATACGGATTTTAACTTGTAAGCAACAAATGTCAGAAATAGGCTTAGGCATGAAACGGATTATGTACGAACTGACAGTAAGTGCATATACACATTTGCAGTACAAAGATGCATATTTTGTGCACCTTTGTAAACTCGTATTTTGCAAATTCTGCTCATGCGTTGTGTGTTGAATTTAGGCCTCATGCTGTTGGTGCATTGAAAATAAAAAAAATAGTCACACAGTCACTTCAGCACATTGGTGTGCAAAGGCAGAAATTTTTACTGCCATGTGTGACACATTCTGAAAAGACTCCGCCCCCGAGCACTGGAGATCATCATTATTTTCTAAACACATTTTGCTGGGTGCATACCTAGAATAAAAGGTGTTTAATGTACCCTAATGCCCTTGATTACCCTGTGTGTAGACAGGAAAGGTTTAAAGCATTTCTGCATGTTACTACAATGATTTTACATTCTGGCTAACCCTGAACACAGGATGTTTACAGTACATGGGGACATCAGTTTCTGCAAAAAAATAGTTTGTATACACACAGCAAACACACAATCATCTATTCCAAATGTATTATTTTCATTGCAATTGCATACATTGAATAATTATTAATAATAAGTAAAATTAAAGATGTTAAAAATGAATTTACCCTTGATTCCCTGAGCTAGAAGTGAAACCATCAAGCAAAAAGTTGTTTGAGCTCCAATGCTGCCTTTTTCAGGGTACAATATGAAGTGCAGTGCCGGTACAGTGGGAGGAGCTTTACATTAAGGAAACCCAAGCTGAGTTTAGGTTCTGTATGTAAGCTTTAATAACAAGGTGTAAAGTCAATGTGGTTTGACAACATATAACGCACAATATCTCCGCAACGAAAGCGGCACAAACGTTTATTTTTGCGGCACAAACCAGCACAAACCCGGCACAAACGAATGGCACGTTTGTTTTTAAAATTCAGGAACATGGGGTGCAATGTGGGCGGGGTTTCAGCAACTATAACGCACAATATCTCCGCAACCAAAGCGGCACAAACGTTTATTTTTGCGGCACAAACCAGCACAAACCCGGCACAAACAAATGGCTCGTTTGTTTTTAAAATTCAGGGACATGGGGTGCAATGTGGGCGGGGTTGCAGCAACTATAACGCACAATATCTCCGCAACCAAAGCGGCACAAATGTTTATTTTTGCGGCACAAACCAGCACAAATCCGGCACAAACAAATGGTGCGTTTGTTTTTAAAATTCAGGAACATGGGGTGCAATGTGGGCGGGGTTTCAGCAACTATAACGCACAATATCTCCGCAACCAAAGCGGCACAAACGTTTATTTTTGCGGCACAAACCAGCACAAACCCGGCACAAACAAATGGCTCGTTTGTTTTTAAAATTCAGGGACATGGGGTGCAATGTGGGCGGGGTTGCAGCAACTATAACGCACAATATCTCCGCAACCAAAGCGGCACAAACGTTTATTTTTGCGGCACAAACCAGCACAAACCCGGCACAAACGAATGGCACGTTTGTTTTTAAAATTCAGGAACATGGGGTGCAATGTGGGCGGGGTTTCAGCAACTATAACGCACAATATCTCCGCAACCAAAGCGGCACAAACGTTTATTTTTGCGGCACAAACCAGCACAAACCCGGCACAAACAAATGGCTCGTTTGTTTTTAAAATTCAGGGACATGGGGTGCAATGTGGGCGGGGTTGCAGCAACTATAACACACAATATCTCCGCAACCAAAGCGGCACAAATGTTTATTTTTGCGGCACAAACCAGCACAAATCCGGCACAAACAAATGGTGCGTTTGTTTTTAAAATTCAGGAACATGGGGTGCAATGTGGGCGGGGTTTCAGCAACTATAACGCACAATATCTCCGCAACCAAAGCGGCACAAACGTTTATTTTTGCGGCACAAACCAGCACAAACCCGGCACAAACAAATGGCTCGTTTGTTTTTAAAATTCAGGGACATGGGGTGCAATGTGGGCGGGGTTGCAGCAACTATAAACGCACAATATCTCCGCAACCAAAGCGGCACAAATGTTTATTTTTGCGGCACAAACCAGCACAAATCCGGCACAAACAAATGGTGCGTTTGTTTTTAAAATTCAGGAACATGGGGTGCAATGTGGATGGGGTTGCAGCAACTATAACGCACTATATCTCCGCAACCAAAGCGGCACAAACGTTTATTTTTGCGGCACAAACCAGCACAAACGCAGCACAAATTAATGGGGCGTTTGTTTTTAAAATTCAGGAACATGGGGTGCAAAGTGGGCGGGGTTGCAGCAACTATAACGCACAATATCTCCGCAACCAAAGCGGCACAAACCAGCACAAACCCGGAACAAACAAATGAATGGCGCGTTTGTTTTTAAAATTCAGAAACATGGGGTGCAAAGTGGGTGGGGTTGCAGCAACTATAACGCACAATATCTCCGCAACCAAAGCGGCACAAACGTTTATTTTTGCGGCACAAACCAGCACAAATGCGGCACAAACGAATGGCGCGTTTGTTTTTAAAATTCAGGGACATGGGGTGCAAAGTGGGCGGGGTTGCAGCAACTATAACGCACAATATCTCCGCAACCAATTGTATGCTTGGCCTTAAGCTAGAAGGAATCCTCTAGGACTACCTGGCTTCCCAGTCTCATAGGCCATTCATGCGACTTTCCTGTTTCAGCTTCCTCATCTGTTCTCTTGCACGAGACAGTGTATGTTTTCAGATATTTTATATATATAAGAAATACGCGCTGTCACTGTACTAATGACACTGGCAGGGAAGAGGTTATCAGGGGCAATAAAAGGGTTAAATGTGTGCCTAGCTGGTGATTCAGTGTAGTGGGGGAGGTGCTTTCACTAGTGGAAGGCATGGATTGGTGTTTCTGCTTTACAAGAACAAAGGATCCATGCCTTCTGTACTGACAAAACAGCAATCTGCCTTGTTTACATAGGCAGACTGCCATTCTGCCTGTGTACTGAATGAACATCGGGTCCGCGGGACCTGCTGATCAGCTCCGATACCCGGAAGTGCAGGATCACGTATGTATACACATGTGATCCTGTGCAGCGCGGCCACCCCTCAGCAGTAAAAATATGAGGCGGTTGGCAGGTGGTTAAGTACTGTAGTTTGGCGCCGTTCCATGAGCATGCACAATTTTAACTACTTTGCGCCCGTGCTATAGCCGAAAGACAGCTACAGTGCAAGCATAAAATGCCGGGAGGGCATCCATGTGCGTGTTCCCGGGAACATGCTTCTCTCTGCACATCTGGGAAAAATTGTGATGGCCATGTCCCTCGGACACAGCCAATCATTGATTGTGATTAAATGGCCAATCACGGCAGCCTTTTACCACATAATCACCGTGTCCAATGACAGGCGATCTCAAATGTAAACATTTAGGATTATCTCTCATCGACGGCTCTCCTTTCCTCACACAGAGATGATGTGCGGAAAATGCAAAATGATGTGCAAGTGAATGTGAGGGACGATATTACAACTGGAGCAAGGGAGGAGGTGGAATCCTTATGGGTAGAGCTTCAAAGGGAGGAAACTAAGGGGAAAGTAACACTGGGTGTATGCTGTAGGCCTCCTAACCAGAGGAAGGAGGGGGAGGTGGACCTCCCATCACAGTTTGGAATGGTGGCAAGGATGGGAAGTGTCATTATAATGGGGGATTTTAATTATCCAGCTATAGACTGGTCGGAAGAAATCTTGCATTTGTCTAAGGCTTGTCATTTCCTAAGTATCTTGCAGGACAATTTCCTGGGATCAGATGGTGAATGCACCAACAAGAAACAAAGCGTTATTAGACCTACTGCTTACCAACAATATAGTCCTGATCACGGATGTGGAAATACGGGACAACTTAGGAAACAGCGACCACAGATCAATTCATTTCAGTATAAATCTCAGAAATAGGAAGCACAAGGGTAATACAAAAACACTGAATTTCAAAAGAACCAACCTCCCTTAACTGTGCTCTTTGATAGAGGATATTAAATGGGATACAATCCTAGAAACAAAAAACACAGAAGAAAAATGGGAGTGCTTTTAGAGCATACTCCAACGTAAAAATGCATATAAAAGCAAAGGAAAAGGCCTTCAAAAAAATACAAAGCCGAGGGGTCATTGTCAGCATTCCAACTTTACAAAGAATGCAATAAGAAATGTAGAGCCGAAACAACTAATGGATTAATCGACAACTAATCGATTATGAAAATAGTTGACAACTATTTTCATAATCGAATAATCGGTCAGCCGATTAGTTGGCCTGCATACAGAATGCATTATTTGTTTACCTATCAGACAATACAGTGCAGAACACATACAGCTCAGTACACTGTCCATACATGTCAGTAAGTGCCTGACAACTTGTGAATGTGAGAGGAGCAATGCATCATGGTACATGTAGTCCTGGGCAGGAAGTGAGTGGTTCTAAAGGCAGATTTTTTTTCCCTTGCTATAGGGGCGCTCTATACTACACTTTGCCGCTTGCTATTGGGACACTCTGAAGGAAGGAGGAGCCAAAAGCGTCGGTGGGGGAGGATCAGGGCTGCTCTGTGCAAAACCATTACACAGAGTAGGTAAGTAGAACATGTTTGTTATTTAAAAAAAAATCACTTTAAAGACTCTGTGCAGGGAAGATCAGCATCTGAACCCGGAGACGATGGAGGCTGATAGACTGGAGCTAAATATAAGACATTACAATTACATTTAGAGTAAACTTTTACCAGTATTGTGCATTAGAAATAAAACGATCATATCCATGAAAAAAATTCATAAATAAATAAAATAAATAATAATAATAAAAAAATAATAATAAAAATAAAAAAAAAATAAAAAGTCTTAGCTTTCAGTACTTCTTTAACCACTTCAGCCCTGGAAGATTTGGCTGCTCAATGACCAGTTCATTTTTTGCGATACTGCACTGCGTCGCTTTAACTGACAATTGCGTGGTCGTGCGACGCTGTACTCAAACAAAACTGAGGTCCATTTTTTCCCACAAATAGAGCTTTCCTTTGGTGGTGATCGTCTCTTTGGTTTTTATTTTTTGCGCTATAAACAGAAGAAGAGCAACAAGTTTGAGAAAAAAACATTCCTGACACAGCATGACAGCATATACACATGGGTAGGCTCCGTCCCCTGCCCTATCACAGGACCGGTTATACTATAAGATTAGGTCTCCTCCCTACCTGCCTCATTCTCTTTTTTTTTTTCCTCACTGCTAACAGCCGGTTATGCTGTTGCTGAAAGAGCAGGATTTTTAATTCTTTTCCTCACCTGTCAGACATTTCTGACCGAGCCGCACAGGTTCAAGCCTCTCCTGTGATGAAGCCCCCCGCTGTAAAGGCTGACATGAACGCCTATATGGGGGAGACCTCACTCCACAAGGATCCTGGAGAGGGGTGCAGGTATCTGGTCTCTAGGGATTGCTCCTTTATCATGACGCCATGGATGGACATTCATTGGACTTTCTGTTTGGACTGGAAGCATGCAAGTGGTAAGGCACCACCTGGTGCACAAATCAATAATATTCAGTTACTGCTGCAAGTATGTTGTTAAGCCTTCATCTCTGAAAGGTTGTAGTTTGTGTCTGCGTTTGTTTACTAAAGTTTCACAGGTTGAAGTCTGTGTCTGCATTATTGCTAATGCTTGGACTGATAACAGGTGATGCTGAGCCCTTATTTATTAATGCAGGGCCTGGCCCTGCAGACTGGGCTCACTGTGTATTGATGTTTGGTTGTGGTATGATCCTTGGCGGTACATGTGTCTAAGGTAGGTTAACCTACTAGTGCTAATTGTCAGATGACTATTAACTTGCGCTGCTTACCTGTGATTACATTAACGCTATAGTATCAATGACTGTTTTATGTGTTTTATTTTTATGCATTAACATGCTGACCTTGGTGCTAAAATAAAAGTCAGGATCTGTTTAGTCACATTCCTTAGTACTTACCTGTTAGCAAGGTGTAATTGCTTGTGTTATTTGGGGTACCCCCACAAAGAGAGATGTGGTTTGTTGTGGTTACTACTTATGGCAAATACTCCCACTCATGACTCCAGGCTTTCAGCTCATCTGTAAACCAGTAGCAATCAGCTATCCTAGAGACCAGCAACTTTAACTAAAAGGTGAGGGCAGGTAGGTATATGCTATATCCTAAAAGAGTGCACATTATGGGCATAATGAGTGTAATCTCGCCAGCCCTCAACACCAACACCAGTCAACCTGCTCCTGCCACAAGGGACAGGCCCTTTGCAGCCCTGGGGCAACCACTATGTATTTAACTGCCAGAAGAGGCAGATCAAGAAAGCTCTACAGTAATCAGTGGTCTGGTGGTAAATGGTGTGTTGGCCAAAATGCCAAACAAAGGCCAGAAGCAGTGACAAATGGGCAGAGACTGAGAGAGCCTACAGTCACTAATGGTTCCATACCAAACCTAATCAAAAAGCTGTGTTTATTTAAAGGCAACCTCTACCACAGAGGCACTTCACCAGGGAGTCTTTATCAGACTGGCCAGAGGGGTCAGCCTTAGCTTGCTTCTGGGAAATTGCTAATGCAAGTTGGCATATCAGAAGCAAAGGTGGATACTTTAACCCCCGTCCAAACTGACTGTGTGGAGCTCATGTACTAAGCTATTCAAACAGTCATCTAAAAGGTACTTCTGCCTCAAAAGCAGCCGGACAAACAGGCTTCATCAGATTAACCAAAGGTGCCATTCTTCCAACAGAAGAAACAATATCCTTTGCAGAGACCCTGGGACAGAAAATAGAGCCAGAGATGAAGAAGGTTCATACCACTGTTAAGTAGTGTTTTGTGACCTGCAACTGAGCTCACTTCGGTAGCCAGACTGTCAGGACCCCAGACAGGATGAAAGCAGAGCTCTGGTCCGTGATAAACTCTCTATGATGGTGGATCCTAGATTGAAAATGGAGTAGCCAATAAAAGACTGTATGATGTTTCTCCAGTAATCATTGTGGTCAGTGAACCCTTATGGCTCATCCCACAAACACATGCCTCTTTAAGTCAGAGTGGTGACTGTTCAAGTCGGATCTGGTGATATCTAGAAGGAGGATTAATCCCTTATGTTGATCGCCAATGACCAGAGGATAGCCAAAAAAGCAAAGTAACAAAGAGTGAATGACAGGCTATACCTAGGAGAACTATAGCAGAAAATAAAGAATCAATTATCATCTTTATTTGCCTAAACCCAAGCCGCCCAGTAGGGCAGCTGACAGTTCTATGTAAATTTGAGCTTGGGATCCGTGGGTCCTTTGCATTAAGGAAACCGTGACACAGCGTGGGCGCTTCTGTTCCGAGATGGTTCATCATCACCTACAATCCACAGTGCCTTCTCTCCTGCCTGGGATGCATGTAAGTCCATACATGGCCATTCTATCCACCTCTTTTGCTGGTTGTAATCGGTGTTACCTCTGCTGCTTGCTTCAAATTCCTTTATTTGTGTATATACCACAGTCCACTTTGTTGGATGTGGATACTTTTGATACTCCAATTTGATTTATATCTTTTTTTTTTTTTTGGCACAGACTCCCATATTTCACCAGGCTCATTAGAGCGATATTATTGGTCCCTTTTACCAACATCAAATTTGACACATTGCTTTAATTTAATTTCTCTCCCAGGCAGTTCATACTGGCACTCTTTGTCGATATTCTATCCATGTCGGTTCTGTGGTTCCTGCGCTGCCCCTCGGGGGGGACTCTGTGTACCCGGCTCGCCAGCGCGCATTCCGCTGCACCTCAGCTTCCGGGAGAGATGCCTGTTGGTCTGGGCTCTGTACCTGCCATGTCCCACTGTACCATTCACATGTAAGTGTTTTAGGGTGACCCACCCCTCTTTCGCTGTGAGTATGAGCTACCAGTTAGACTCGCTTTATGTTGTATTACATTTTTAGAAATCCCTGACCATCCGGCCCCTGATGAGTGTGTCCTACACGAAACGCGTTGGGCTTTTGGGATACCAACATATGTTGACGTTACAAAAGCTCAAGAATAATTTTTATGGTTTTCTTATATTATATTACATTATACTATTTATTTCTTTCGTTGTGCTGTGGTACTGTTACTTGTACATATCATGTAATCTTTGTACATGCACTAAATTTCTCAATTAGACCACTATGTGGCGCCAAGTGGATTGTACCCTTGATGCCGATCGCATATGCACAAATACATGTGTTGTGATTTTGGAATGATATTTATTACAATGTCTTTCTCCACAGTATATGGTTCTGTCTTGAATTGTTTTTATGCATGTTACTTAACCACTTCAGCCCCGGAAGGTTTTACCCCCTTCCTGACCAGAGCACTTTTTACAATTCGGCACTGCGTCGCTTTAACTGCTAATTGCGCGGTCATGCAATGCTGTACCCAAACAAAATTTGCGTCCTTTTCTTCCCACAAATAGAGCTTTCTTTTGATGGTATTTGATCACCTCTGCCGTTTTTATTTTTTGCGCTATACACGGAAAAAGACCGAAAATTTTGAAAAAAAATGATATTTCTCAAGTCGTCTTCCAGGACGGCACCCTGAGAGATGACTGGTCCACCTGACAGGAAACACAATCAAGAAAGAGGTTAAAAACCCCGCCCCTCCCTGCACTCCTCAGTTTTTTGATTGTGTTTCCCCACAGCGAAACAGTTTGTTTTTTTCTTATAGACCTAAGGCCGTGGGCTGGAAGTCTCCCCCTGGGAACCAGACTGCAGGTTTTTGGAAAACCTTTGGGTCTGGTAGGGTTTACCCTTCCCGGGGGGTTCGTTTCCCCTATTTTCTCAGGGGGGCAATGAAGAGCTCCCCATGAGAACTGGAGGACCCTGGGCACTGTGAGTCTCCAGAACTCCAGGGACCATTTTCCTGCTCCCCCCTCTCCTTACCTGCCGGTTTTTGGAGAGGATTTGCCAGCTCTGCCGTTTGCTGCAAGATGCAGGTGTTTGCTGAGTGTCCTGGCCGCCTCAGCGCCGGCGGCTGTGTGTGTGTCCGGCGCCATTTTGCGGTGGATCTTTCCAGAGGAAATGACGTCACGGCGGCCCGGACACTAGAGCGCGATTGCTCGAGACCTCGGCAAGATGGCGGCGGCGTTCGGAGCGCCATGAGGAGCCTGAAGCAGCACAGGGACTACAGGTACCAGCTGGGCAGGACCCTTTGTATATAAAGGGGGGTAGTTCCGGGCGGCAGAGGCAGCAGCGCAACAGGCAAGGAGCAGGCGTCCATGACTCACTGACTGCAATGGAGCAGGAGGAGTCTGCAGCTATTGTGGAGGCCACCGGGGGTGAGTCTACCAGGCTGGAGGAGATAAGGGAGAGGGTGGCCCTCTAGCCTTTAACCTCATAAGGGATCTCTGTTTTATTGTTACTAGCTAAACGGGCTTCTTGTTTTTTGCAGACACAGAAACCCAGAGTGTTGCCAGTAGACCGAGACCCAAAAATCCTTCCCGAACTAAGAGGTGTGGGTACTGCAATGACAAACTAGCTGCAGAGCACACCAAGCCGTTCTGTTACAAATGCATCCACAAATTGTCAGGGAAGGAGACTTCAGAAGTTATGAGGGATTTTCTCTCAGTACAATCTGAAATGCTGTCCACACTTAAAGCCTTTCAGGCTAGCCTCAATTCTAGGCAGGATAGCAGAGAAGGCTCATCCTCCCAGGATAGTGCCTTTTCTAGTGTGAGACAGGTAGGCACCATTCCGCAGAAACCGCCATCTTCTCAGGATTCGGAGGAGGAGGCGGATGAGGTGGAGGGCCCCTGCCGTAGTCTCCTTGAAGAAGGGGAAGACGCAGATGATAGCCAGGAGGAAGGGGAACACTCCAGGCCAGGCAGACATATCTTCTCAACAGATGATATGGAGGGCCTCCTAGGGGCTATTTATGCTTCTGAGGAGATCCAGGAGCCGGAGGCTCAAACTTCTGTACAAGATAGGTTGTATCAGGGGTTGTCTAAGGCTCAGTCTAAAGTGTTACCTATCCACCAGTCTCTAAAAGACATTGTTTTAAGAGAATGGAAGGAGCCAGAGAATAAACTTCAGAAGTTTAAAACCTGGAAACGCAGGTGTCCGTTTAAGGAAGAGGAGCAGGAGAAGTTTTTTAAACTTCCCAAACTAGATGCATCTTTGGCCCAGGTGTCTAAACAATCTGACCTGTCTTTTGAAGACGCAGGTAACATCCGGGACCAAATGGACCGTAGGTCAGAGACCCTTTTACGCAGGGCCTGGGAGGCCAATGCGGCTACTCTAAGTCCGGCTTTAGCTTCAGCTTGTATAGCCAGGAATACTAACATGTGGCTAAATAAGCTGACTGACCATGTGGCGAGTTCTTCCAAGTCCAAGGATCTTTTGGACTCCTTGGAAGTAATTGGTAAGGCAGTTGCCTTTCTTGCGGATGCGGCAGTGGAGTCGGTGCGGACTTCAGCTAAGACAGCAGCGCTTCTCAATTCTGCCAGAAGAGCCATATGGGTTAAGACCTGGGATGGGGATCATACCTCTAAGACCAGGTTATGCGGTCTTCCTTTTGAAGGATCTCTCCTGTTTGGTACAGGGTTGGACCAGACCCTCTCCAGGTCTACGGAGAAGGGAAAGAAGTTTCCGGTTAAACCTAAAAAGGCCAAAAAATTTTTTCGAGGCCCCCAGGTCAACAACCGGTTTAAAGACCGTAAGGAAGGAAAGAAGTGGGGTGTTGGTAAAGCCAAACAGAAGGGAACTCTCCTTTT
Source organism: Lithobates clamitans (assembly GCA_037952925.1). Lineage (NCBI taxonomy): Eukaryota > Metazoa > Chordata > Amphibia > Anura > Ranidae > Lithobates > Lithobates clamitans. The sequence goes on along the minus strand of JBBGZY010001424.1, from coordinate 1,695,361 downwards.
CTCCGGCCCTAAGGTCGCAGACAAGGATCCTAAGTGACGCCAGCACCAAGGTGGGAGGGAGGCTGGCACAATTTATCCCACAGTGGGAGCGGGTAGCCCAGAGCCCTCTGGTCCTTCAGTGGATAAGAGAGGGCTATGGGCTAGAGTTTGCTTCCAGGCCTCCTCAGACTTTTCTACTGACCTTTTTACCCAGAGAAAGGCCAAAAGCCATAGGACTCATGGAAAATATCGAGCAGTTGGCGAGTCAGAGAGTCATTTTCCCAGTTCCGGCGGATCAACAGGGAAGGGGTTTTTATTCCCACGTCTTTGTTGTTCCAAAACCGTCCGGGAAATTCAGGTTAATCCTGAATCTAAAGAAATTAAATACCTTCCTGCGATACAAAAGGTTTCGCATGGAATCGGTCTATACGGTCAGAAAACTTCTGTTAAAAGAGGTCTTCATGGCTACCATAGACCTGAAGGATGCATATCTGCATATTCCCATTCTACCACAGCACCAGGTGTTCCTTCGCTTTGCTATCCGCACGGATCTGGGTACACAGCACTGGCAGTTCCAGGCCCTACCATTTGGACTGGGTGCCAGTCCAAGGGTGTTTACAAAGATACTTGCAGAGGTCATCTCCTACCTGCACCTTCAGGGGATTTCCCTGATTCCATATTTAGACGATCTGTTGGTCTACAACCTTTCCAGAGAATCCCTTCTCCGGGATCTGGACAGGGTAATATCCACCTTGGAGTCCCTGGGGTGGTTGATAAGTCAGGAGAAATCCTCTCTGATTCCTTCCCAGACCAAACTCTACCTGGGTCTGTGGGTGGACTCGGTAAGGCAGAAACTGATCCTTCCGCAGGAGAAGATAGAAGCACTGATTACTTCAGTGTCTTCAATCCGGCACCAGAAGGTAGTATCCAGAAGAGTGATCATGAGGATTCTGGGTCTTATGACCTCATGTATCCCAGCAGTACCTTGGGCCCAGTTCCATTCAAGACCCCTGCAAAACTTCCTTCTATCCTCATGGGATGGAAAGAAGGAATCCCTAGATACTCTGGTGACCATCCCTCTAAGAATAAGAGATTCCTTACTTTTGGTGGCTCAACCCCCAAAGGTTGGGGACAGGCCATCTTTGGTTCCAGCTTCAGCCGGTCAGAATAACGACCGATGCGAGCTCGTGGGGATGGGGGGCCCATCTAGAAGAACTGCAAGCTCAGGGTGTGTGGGACACACGACAGAGAATTACGTCTTCCAACTTCCGGGAATTGTTAGCTGTCAGGGAGGCTCTAATAGCCTTCGAGGACAGGATCAAGGGGAAGGAAGTTCAGATCCTCTCCGACAATTCCACGACAGTGGCCTTTCTGAACCGTCAGGGGGGCACACGGTCGCTTCCCCTAATGAGTCTGACACAGGAGATTCTAGAATGGGCGGAGCAGAGAATTCCGTCCATTTCTGCGGTACACATAAGGGGAGTTTTCAATATAAAGGCAGACTTCCTCAGTCGTCAGACAGTACAGCAGGGAGAATGGGAACTAAACCCCGAAATTTTCACCATGGTCTGTCAACAGCTGGGTACACCGGAGATAGATCTCTTTGCCCGCAGGGAAAACAGGAGAGTCAAGAGATACTTTTCCCTCTGCAGGGAACGAGGGTCCGAGGGGGTGGATGCATTGGCTCAGGAATGGGATTTCAGTCTGGCTTATGCGTTTCCTCCCTTACCTCTGATTCCAAGAATCCTTCAAAGACTGAGTCGGGCCAGGGGCAATTTGATCCTGATTGCCCCCTGGTGGCCCAAAAGGTCCTGGTTTCCCACGTTGTGGAACTGGGCGGTGGTGCCTCCGGTTCAGCTCCCAGAACGTCAGGATCTTCTGCTTCAAGGCCCTCTTTACCATCCGAACCCCGGGTTCTTCAGGTTGACAGCCTGGCTGTTGAAAGGGAGTGCCTGCGCAACAAGGGGTGTTCAGAGAAGGTGATTGACACCCTGTTACTGAGTAGAAAGCCGGTAACTAGACGCATTTATGCTAGGGTCTGGAGGGCTTTTTCCCGTTGGTGTGAAGCGAGAAAAGTTCCCCAGAAGCAAATACCTGTTATTTTAGACTTCCTACAAGAGGGAGTAGACCGAGGTTTAGCCACCAAAACTCTGAAGGTTCAGGTGGCAGCCCTGTCTAGTTTTCTGGATGTCAGATTAGCCCTAGATCCTTTAATTAAGAGATTCTTGTCGGCTAGAGAGAGACTTTCCCCGGTGCAAATGAAGGAATTTCCACCGTGGGATTTATCTTTAGTCTTGGAAGCCCTGACCAGGGCACCTTTTGAGCCGTTGGCTCAATCTTCAGTCAGATTGATTTCTTTTAAAACCGCCTTCCTTCTGGCTGTTACTACAGCCAGAAGGGTGGGCGATTTACATGCTCTTTCTATGAAGGAGCCTTTTTTCCGCCTGTTAGAAGACCGAATTATTCTCAGGCAGGACCCTTTGTACCTTCCCAAGGTGGCTTCACGCTTCCATAGGTCACAGGAGATTATTTTACCCTCCTTCTGTCTCAATCCACAGAACGAGAAGGAAAGGGCCTTCCATACGTTGGATGTCAGGAGGTGTCTGTTGCTCTACCTAGATAAGGTTAAAGAGTTTAGGAAATCTCAACATTTGTTGGTTAGTTTTTGTGGAGTTCGAAGAGGCGAACAGGCCTCTAGAACGACCATTGCTAGATGGATTAGACAGGCTATTACCATAGCTTATGAGCATTCAGGTCAGACGGCTCCAACTAATCTTAAAGCTCATTCTACAAGGTCTCTGGCAACCTCTTGGGCAGAAAGAGCCGGAGCATCGGTAGATCAAATCTGTAAGGCAGCAACGTGGTCAAGCCAGAACACGTTCCTGAGACATTACAGAGTGGAACTGCTGTCACCCCAGGATCTGGCCTTCGGCAGAAAGGTCCTGCAAGCGGTGGTCCCGCCCTAAGGTAGGCCTGAGCTACTTGCTCCTCTCTCAGGGTGCCGTCCTGGAAGACGACTTGAGAAAATGACCAGTTACACTTACCGGTAACAGTGTTTCTGGGAAGTCTTCCAGGACGGCAGGCCTACTTCCCACCCGGTTTGTATTTTTTATATAGTGGTACATTGGAGGTGTTTTTGTTTCACTTTCATGCACTGGTGTGGGTCAATACTTTTGCACAACTGAGGAGTGCAGGGAGGGGCGGGGTTTTTAACCTCTTTCTTGATTGTGTTTCCTGTCAGGTGGACCAGTCATCTCTCAGGGTGCCGTCCTGGAAGACTTCCCAGAAACACTGTTACCGGTAAGTGTAACTGGTCATTTTTCTACTTTTTGTTCTAAAAAAAAATCCAATAAACTCAATTTTAGTCATACATTTAGGCCAAAATGTATTCGGCCACATGTCTTTGGTAAAAAAAATGTCTAAGTGTATATTTATTGGTTTGCGCAAAAGTTATAGCGTCTACAAACTAGGGTACATTTTCTGGAATTTACACAGCCTTTAATTTATGACTGCCTATGTCGTTTCTTGAGGTGCTAAAATGGCAGGGCAGTACAAAACCCCCACAAATGACCCCATTTTGGAAAGTAGACACCCCAAGGAATTTGCTGAGAGGCATGTTGAGCCCATTGAATATTCATTTTTTTTTGGTCCCAAGTGATTGAATAATGACAAAAAAAAAAAAAAAAATTACAAAAAGTTGTCACTAAATGATATATTGCTCACACAGGCCATGGGCATATGTGGAATTGCACCCCAAAATACATTTAGCTGCTTCTCCTGAGTATGGGGATACCACATGTGTGGGACTTTTTGGGAGCCTAGCCGCGTACGGGACCCCGAAAACCAATCACTGCCTTCAGGATTTCTAAGGGCGTACATTTTTGATTTTACTCCTCACTGCCTATCACAGTTTCGGAGGCCATGGAATGCCCAGGTGGCATAAACCCCCCCAAATGACCCCATTTTGGAAAGTAGACACCCCAAGCTATTTGCTGAGAGGCATGGTGAGTATTTTGCAGCTCTCATTTGTTTTTGAAAATAAAGAAAGACGAGAAAAATTTTTTTTTTTTTTCAATTTTCAAAACTTTGTGACAAAAAGTGAGGTCTGCAAAATACTCACTATACCTCTCATCAAATAGCTTGGGGTGTCTACTTTCCAAAATGGGGTCATTTTGGGGTTTTTTTTGCCACCTGGGCATTCCATGGCCTCCGAAACTGTGATAGGCAGTGAAGAGTGAAATCAAAAATTTACGGCCTTAGAAAGCCTGAAGGCGATGATTGGTTTTCGGGGTCCTGTACGCGGCTAGGCTCCCAAAAAGTCTCACACATGTGGTATCCCCGTACTCAGGAGAAGCAACAGAATGTATTTTGGGGTGTAATTTCACATATTCCCATGGCATGTTTGAGCAATATATCATTTAGTGACAACTTTGCGCAACTTGTGTCACAATATAAATTATTCCATGGACTCAACATGACTCTCAGTAAATAGCTTGGGGTGTCTACTTTCCAAAATGGGGTCATTTGGGGGGGTTTTGAACTGTCCTGGCATTTTATGCACAACATCTAGAAGCTTATGTCACACATTACCCACTCTTCTAACCACTTGAAGACAAAGCCCTTTCTGACACTTATTGTTTACATAAAAAAAATAATTTTTTTTGCAAGAAAATTACTTTGAACCCCCAAACATTATATATTTTTTTAAAGCAAATGCCCTACAGATTAAAATGGTGGGTGTTTCATTTTTTTTTTTCACACAGTATTTGCGCAGCGATTTTTCAAACGCATTTTTTGCATTAATGCACTAAAACACACTATATTGCCCAAATGTTTGATGAAATAAAAAAGATGATCTTAGGCCGAGTACATGGATACCAAACATGACATGCTTTAAAATTGCGCACAAACGTGCAGTGGCGACAAACTAAATACATTTTTAAAAGCCTTTAAAAGCCTTTACAGGTTACCACTTTAGATTTACAGAGGAGGTCTACTGCTAAACTTACTGCCCTCGATCTGACCTTCGCGGCGATACCTCACATGCATGGTGCAATTGCTGTTTACATTTGACGCCAGACCAAAGCTTGCGTTCGCCTTTGCGCGAGAGCAGGGGGGACAGGGGTGCTTTTTTTTTTTTTTTTTTCTCATTATTATTATTATTATTATTTTATCTTATTTTTAAACTGTTCCTTTCATTTTTTTTTTTAGTCATTTTTATTATCTCAGGGAATGTAAATATCCCCTATCATAGCAATAGGTAGTGACAGGTACTCTTTTTTGCAAAAATTGGGGTCTATTAGACCCTAGATTTCTCCTCTGCCCTCAAAGCATCTGACCACACCAAGATCGGTGTGATAAAATGCTTTCCCAATTTCCCAATGGTGCTGTTTACATCCGGCGAAATCTAAGTTATAAAATGCTCGTAGCTTCCGGTTTCTTAGGCCATAGAGATGTTTGGAGCCACTCTGGTCTCTGATCAGCTCTATGGTCAGCTGGCTGAATCACCGGCTGCATTTTCAGGTTCCCTGTTGAGACAGGAGAGCCAGAGAAAAACACGGAAGACGTTGGGGGGGGGGCATTCCCTCCCACTGCTTGTAAAAGCAGTCTAGAGGCTAATTAGCCGCTAGGATTGCTTTTACATGAAAGCCGACCGCTGGCTGAAAAGAATGATACCAAGATGATACCTAAACCTGCAGGCATCATTCTGGTATAACCACTCAAAGTCGTGAATGGCGTACCTGAAGACAAAAAAATGGTTAACAATAAAGCACAGTAAACGGTAAGTTATAAAAAATTGCATACCTGAAAAGCAAACATGATAAAACATAACAACAATAAAACATTGCAGAATAGAATACAGTAAAAAAGAGCAGAACAATAGAGCGAGAATAGAGAGAGAGAGAACAATGAAACGACAACTATTTTTTTTTATTTTTTTTTATATTTTTGTATGTGTTTTTTTTGTTTTTTTTTTTTTTTTGTTTTTTGTTTTTTACACTTTTTTTTGTAACTAACTTTTATAACTGTAACCGGTTCCAGGTTCGGGTCTCTCAAAATGCGATGGCATCTTGGGAGACCCTGTGAAAGTGTGCCTAGTATGTGCAATGCTGTACCCTACGCTAATACTCAACTAGTGTATGGTAGCGTTCAAAACATTCACCAATGCAAAGACCAGGATTGTCAGGACAGGAGGGACAATAATAGCGGGTGTCGCGCCTATATCCGCGCTTGCTGCAGACACGACATCTTTTTTGGGGGGGTTTGTTGGGTAGGGGTACTCGGGAGGACATAAAGAAAATGCCTCTCATGCAGCCGACTGCATTTGGTTGGGGATGTGAATGGGGGAAGTACGGGCGCTGCAGAAGCGGTGGGTTCCCAATTAGGATTGGCGAATGCAGCAGGAAGGGCACTATGGGCACGACGGGCCTGTGTTTGTCTTTTTGGTGGCAGCGGGACACTACTTGTGCTTGCCACCTCACCAGCTTGAACTGCACTTATGGGACTCGCCACGTCACCAAGTGTTACTGCAGTGCTGGTTTGACTACGACCGGGGTGTACTAGGCCTCTGGTGCTTGCCAGTTCACCAAAACGCTACAAAAAAAACTGTTAGCGATCGCAGGGATCAGGCCTGACTCTGCGAACGCTGCAGTTATGCATTTAGTGTTTTGTAAGTGACAGTGATCGATCGATACTGTACTTGGGTGGGCTGGGCTGGGCCGGGCAGAGGGGCAAAACGCAGGTGCTAGCAGGTATCTGGGCTGATCCCGCTAACACTGCGTTTTTGGGAACCCTAAACTGCTGGGGACGCTAGTATAGATCTGATCGGATCAGATATTGATCCGATCAGATACTATACCACTAAGGGAGGCGTATGCTGCGTGCGTGGGTGTTAGCGGTACTGGCGCTAATCTGACGCTGCCTGGGGCGACGCATATCACCACCGGGCGATCAGGGGGCTAAACCTTTATTCGGTAATAAACGGCGGGTGCCCTGACACTATAAAAAATAAACGAACTAACCAGCGTCACCCGTAACGGTTATACGGTGATCAGTGGTGAAAGGGTTAACTAGGGGGCAAGCAAGGGGTTAAAACATTTATTAGATAGTATATGGGGGTCCCTGTCGCTATAAAACGCTGACGGCGAACCTAAATATTTACGTCCCTAACTAGCGTCACCAGCGACACTAATACAGCGATCAGAAAAATGATCGCTTAGCAACACTGGTGACAGGGGGTGATCAAGGGGTTAAAACTTTATTAGGGGGGTTAGGGGGGTATCCTAGACCTAAAGGGGGCCTAACACTCACTGCCCTAACACACTAACTGTCACAAACTGACACCAATACAGTAATCAGAAAAAAAAAAAAAAAAAAAAAAAACCTGCTTGGTGTCAGTTTGTGACAGGGGGGGGGGTGATCGGGGGGGGGGGGGGGGATCGGGGTGTAATGTGTGCCTGGCATGTTCTACTGTGTGTGTGTGTGTGTGTGTGTGTGTGTTGGTGCACTCACAGTTCACTCTTCTCTCCTCGGCCCGGAACGTAAAAATACCGAGCCGAGGAGAGATGACATCATTTCCTCTGCCTCTGTGTACAATACAGAGGCAGGGAAATGATCCCATTGGCTGGGAGCGATCGCGAGGGGGGGGGCCACGAATGGATGGCCTCCCCCTCACCACCGATCGCCGGGGGACATTTGCCGACCGCCGCAGGCACCGTGGGGGGGTCCGATCGGACCCCCCACCCGCGGGCAGGCAGGGACGTACAGGTAAGCCCTTTTGCCTGCCCGTGCCGCTCTGTCGACGTACATCGTCGTGCGGCGGTCGGCAAGTGGTTAAATAATTAAATTGCACTGTTACCCCTGGTACCTGCATGGTTTCCATGACCTCATTCAAAGTCCCAACTCTTATTAATTTTCGCATACTGTGATGTACTTGGGACCATGGACATCAAGAATACACAGGCATTGATTCAAGTCGCATAGAAATCGCAGTAGAATCGCACAATTTTTAGGTCGTAATAGTGGAAACCTAGGCTAAGACTGTAGATGGTCTTTGGACCTAGCAAGTTGCATAATCGCATGGTTGCAAAGTGGGTGAGGTTGAGGATAGACACAAGTCGATCAAGTCCAACCTATGTGTGTGATTATATGTCGGTATTTCTTTGTGTATCCTGTATGTTGTGGTCGTTCACAAGTGTTTCAGTGTATACTGTATGCACACTTCGAGATGCCCATGTTTCAGCAAGTGCCTTCGCTTGGCTGTTAGAGTTCACTACGAGTTCATCGGGCCGACTGTGACCTCTTCACAAACTCCGGGCATTTCCCGGGATATTGGGTTCAGTATGGGCCGACTTGCGGGAGCAAGGTTTTCTGGTGAGCCTTGTTTGAGCAACAGACTGGCGCAAAGACTTCCAGGTTCTGGGAAAAGAGTCCTAGTACAGATTCTGATCAAGTCAGGAGGCGTCCCCATCTAGAGACCAACTAGTCTCATTACAACAATGACCTATCAGGAAGCAGTTCTGAATCTCTGAAAAAAAATACAATAAAGTTACCCTCGGAGAGAGCAACAGTATAAGTGTCTCACTTGAGCAAATGGCTCTTTTCCATTGGTTGCATCCCACGGTCGCAAGAGGGATAAAGTAACCTGTAGTAACCCAGGTGGTCCAAAGGGCCCAAAGGGAGGTTGACAACTGTAATAACTGGTTTTTCGTAGTAAGGAAAGAATTACGTCCTGCACCAGAAACAATGAATCCAGAGGAAACAAGTCCCCTTTTAAGGAGGTAGCTAAGCTAACTAATCTTTCAGCTTATCAGCTACTAGGCATATCGATCATCACAAGTTGTTACTCATCGGGTATTCATGCCGATGAAGGACAAGGTGTCCAAAAGTCAGAGTTGCAGTGGTCGCAGACTGAAGTCTTTCCAAAATGCAACAAAGAGCCTCAACTATGCTGCAAAGACTCAGCAAAATGGGGAAGGCCTATCTTTGCTGTCAAGAATAAATGCAGAACTAGTCAATTTCTGTCAGAGGTATCTCCCAGTCAGGTCTACCAGCCCATTAGGTAGGGTTTCTAGAATTGGCAACAAGTAAAGGCTATCAAGATATTGGTCTGACAATAACCTGGGTGGCTTCCCAGAGCTGGAAGCAGAGAAACTAATCACAGCCAGCTGGGCATGCAGACTGGCCAATATGTATATTGAACAAACCTAACAGTCTCCAGGATGCTTATCTGGATTTGCAGCCGTTCAGTGGTGATAACAATAGTGGCCCTGTGGCTTGCAGGCCATGATATACACGGATACAATATCATCCTATTCTCCTTCCAGAGGTCCAACACCTCATACAGTGTGGCCAACGGTATCTTCCAAATCCATAGATGCTGGAGACCAAGAAGTGGAGGTCTCACCTTTAGTGTTTGAAATTCTATGGAGGTCAGAACGCCTACTCCAGACTTCAAGTACATTAGATACGAGAAAAACCTACAGAATTTAAAGGATGGAATTCTGTTTCTTGCTGTAAGAATTGAATTTTGTGCAAGTAAGCCTAGAGACGGCATTAAAGGATACATGAAACTCAGTCGTGTCCTCAGCCTCTGGCATCCAGTAACGGTTGCATATCTTGGCAACCAATGCCGAAAGAACTGGGCAGATTATTCTTTTCCCCCATGGGGTCTTCCAAATAGTGTGAGACACATGGTCTCACTCTCCCATCCAGAAGGATAAAAAATCCCCAACATGGCCGGTAACACGGACTAAGTATTCTGTATGGCTAATAGGTCTAGAAGCATCTCAGACATCCAAGTGTCAAGCCATAAACTACCTTATTGCTGAAATTATCAGGCAAAATGGCTCTAGTCTCTTCCAACACTATATACAAAGGTTAGTGTCTTTGCAACCTGGGTTAGAACATCATCCTTCTGGCATATCCAAACTAAAGTGTTTGAAGTACCACAAACATTGAAAATAGATTCAAGGTTGAAGATGATAAACATAGAATTGGCCCTTCCTCAAGAAGCAAAACGATAGGCTCGTCAGGCCTAACAACATCAGAAGACAAGCACTGTCCAATAAAGACAATCGCAGGAGTGCAGATCAAGTCAAAGGGCTTAGATGGCTAGGACAAATCTATAACATAAGGGCAGAGACCGCTCTTCCAAACTGATTGCGCATCCATAGGCGGAAATCCAAAGGAGTCCCTTCAGAGTTAATATGTAAACTAAGACCTGGTCTACATTCAATACACTGGAGGTCCATTCTTATGGACCAGCAGCCTTAACTATAATACATCTCAGTTGTTAGTGGGGATAGATCTAATCCTCAAACACTCCAACAGTACCCACCCTTATCGTCTGGTGATTTTGTACATCCCATGCGTATACGCTGTCATGCTGTGTCAGGAATGCGGTAAATTTTATACTTGCCTAAGGGTAATTTGTCCTTTTCCTGATGCAAGCATGACAGCATATAGCCCCTCCCATTTAAAAAAAAAAAATTAAAGAAAGAGAAAAACAAAAGGCCTCGCAGTGATACTAAAATTACGAGAATGAGGCAGGTAGGGAGGAGACCTAATCTTATAGTATAACTGTTCCTGTGATAGGGCAGGGGGCAGAGCCTACCTATGCGTATATGATGTCATGCTTGCATCAGGAAAGGAAAATTACCGTTCGGTAAGTATAAAATTTTCCTTAATATCCTTTTACTTTTTGCTATAATATCCCACATTTTTTTATCAAATCACATTTTTTTTTTTTCCTCAGTTTAGGCCGATATGTTTTCTTCTAAATATTTTTGGTATTAAAAACAAAAAAAAAATCGCAATAAGCGTATATTGATTGGTTTGCGCAAAAGTGTCTACAAAATAGGGGATAGATTTATGGCAATAATAATAATAATAATAATAATAATAATATATTTTTTACTAGTAATGGCGGCGATCTGCTTATTTTTTTTTTTTTTATATCTGGACTGCGATATTGCGGCGGACAAATTGGACACGTTTTTACACATTTTTGGGACCACTGGCAGGGAAGGGGTTAACACTAGGGGGCTATCAAGGGGCTAACTGTGTTCTGAGAGAGAGGGTCATCGCTCCCGCCAAGCAGTCGCATCGGCTCCGGGCACACGCTGCGGGCGCGCCCAAAGTGGCCAAAAGGCGAAGCGACGTAAGGTGACGTCATTTCGCCCAGCCGTGCCATTCTGCCGCAGTAACACTGCAGCGGCTGGTTGGCAAGCAGGTAATAGTAACGATTTATATCTCCCTTCCACCCTTCATATAGCTTCATGTCCTTCTCCTAGTAATAATGCCCATATATCCTACATCTGGGTGTATTTATTAATACATATATATATATATATATATATACGTAATATATATTACTTTCACTGCTCTTATCTGCTCTTTTTGTACTATAAAGGGCTCATTTTAATTTTTTTAACCTCATGATGACAGGTGATACAAAAAAAAGCATGCTACTGTATTAGGCCTGGTTTACACCTATGCGTTTTTTGGTGCTTTGTGCAGAAATGCACTACAGTTCATTTAACATGGTTTCCTATGGGACACGTTCACATCTTTGCTTTTTTTTTTTTTTTTTTTTTTTTTTTTTTTTTTTTTTTTTTTTTTAGCTGCTGCGTATTTGGAAAGAGGCAAGGACTTTTTTCAATGCAAAATGGTGCTTTATTTGCTTGTTTGGTTCAATAGACTTCAATGGAGAAGCTGCAGAAAAGCATGTTGTGCTTTTTTGCTGCAATCTGCATTTTTTTTTTAAAACTGCCCAACAACAAATTGGCCAAAAAAAAGCATAAAAAGATACAAAATGCAAATCACAGCAAAAAGCACTGCAGAAACAAATCAAAAACAAACTGCATAGGTGTGAACTGAGCCTTATGAGAATATTCATAGAAAATATCTTTGTACATTCGCTGAATGAAAAAAATGTTGTTTGAAAATTTCACTTGCTTTTAACATTCAGTCCTGATTCACACCTGTGCGATGCGGGAACCCTGCGAATCCACTGTGGGTTCCTGCATCACTCCTGACTCGCAAGGCAGTTCACACTGCCATATGCGAACTGCTGGGAGTGTCAATACAATGCTAATGACACCCCCATTTCAGCTTGCATATCGCACTGACAGTTCTGGTGCAGAACCAAAAAAAAGGGCCCTGTGCGAGTTTGGTCTGAATGCGATACGAATTCAGCCATACTAGCGGTATGGTTGAAATTGCGGTACAAATCGCATGCGATTTCAGAGAGCACTGATGTGAACCGGCACTCAATTTTAAAATGAAAGTAATTTCTGAACAAAAACCACATACACTGTCTGGAAATTCCTTTGACCAAGAAGTTTTCTATTCTGCTGAATTTTCTCATCACTGTGGTCAAAAACGATCGATTTTGACTCCACTATCGATTAGAAAATCGAACGAATGTTCTTAAAACAAAAATTGTTTTTGAAGGAAGACATTTGTTTTTGTATGGTAGGCATAAGTGACAGCAGGTGCAGGAATTCTTCTTTTTCTTCTTTTTTTTTTCTTTTTCTTTTTCCTATGACAAGGGAGTCTGTCATACATAATATATTACAGTTCTGTCTGAAAATCGGCAAAACAGTCTTTAATTTTTTTTTCTTTAAATAAAAAAAGAGTGATATTTACCAGATTCAACCTCTAATAGTATATACAGTACATCTCTTCTGTCTGTTATTCTCAGAGTGGATTAGAGATTTTGCTCCCTAACCATATACAGTAGTTGGTTATTTATATTTACGACTACATAGAAATATTAAGGAATAAATTGCTTTTTTTTTTTTTTTTTTTTTTTAAACTTTTACATATTAACTAAATTTATACATCACACTTTTTTTTTAAGGTTATTATCCGATTAATCTAAATCATAAAATCAGAAAACTAATCGATTATGAAAATAACCGTTAGTTGCAGCCCTAAAGAAATGTAAGGGTGCAATCAGGGCGGCTAAGATCGAACACAAAAGACACATAGCGGAGGAGAGTAAAAAAAATATCCCAAGAAATTATTTAAGTACCGTATTTATCGGCGTATAACACGCACTTTTTTCCCCTTAAAATCAGGGGAAAGTCGTGGGTGCGTGTTATATGACGATCCCCGCTATCGCTATGTGAATGTCGGCGATCGCCGCCGACATTCACATAGCGAGTAGTTTCAAATATGGCGCCGCGGAGTTCGGAGGGACTCGGCGGTGCTGAACGAGCGCCGCCGAAATCACAGAGCCGAGATACACATAGTCGGGTGTATTCGGCTCTTTTCGACGCCGCTCACAGTCACGCCCAGTCCCGCCATTGGACCTGTGTTATGTCCATCATAGGGCGGGACTGTGAGCGGCGCCGGAAAGAGCCGAGAACCCTCAGCTATGTGTATCTCGGCGGCGTTCGTTCACTTCCGCCGGCGCCGAGTCCCTCCGAACTCCGCGGCGCCATATTTAAAACTACTACCATGTGTATGGAGGCGGCAGGAGGCATGTGCACTGGGGACAAGGCTGCACTGACAAGGCTGCACTGGGGCAAAGCTGCACTGACAAGGCTGCACTGACACTGAAAAGGCTGCAATGACACTAACAAGGCTGCAGATGAACACTGATGAGGCTGCATTGATGGGCATTTTAATGTAAGTTTCTTTTCCTTAAAATTCTCTCCTAAACTTGGGGTGCGTGTTATACGCCGGCGCATGTTATACGCCGATAAATACGGTATATAAATAGTAAGAAAGGGAGGCCAGTACATATTGGCCCTATAAAGGATGATAAAGGGAATCTGGTTACAAAAGATGGAGAGATGGCGAAGGATTTGAATATATTCTTCTCCTCAGTCTTCACAAGGGAGACTGGGGGATACAGTAACCAGGACGGTAATGTTAACTTTCATAGCATGTCACAGGAAGCACCCTCATGATTAACAGTGGACAAAATTAGAAATAGACTTGAAAAACTTAACATAAGTCACCCGGACCAGATGGCTTACACCCAAGGGTCCTTAGGGAACTTAATCAAGTCAAAGCCAGCCCATTGCTCCTAATTTTTGTAGGCAGTTTACTGACTGGAATGGTACCAACTGATTGCAGAAAAGCCAACGTGGCACCAATATTTAAAAAAGGGCCAAGGTATATCTCTGGGAATTACAGGCTAGTTAGCCTAACATCAATAGTCTGCAAGCTATTGGAGGGGATGATAAGAGACTATATACAAGATTTTAGTAATGAAAACTGTATCATTACCAGTAATCAGCATGGATTCATGAAAAATTGTTCTTGCTAGACCAATCTATTAAGCTTCTATAAGGGGAGGTTTTCATAAACTAAAGGGCTATGCAGACTGCTCCACAACAGGCATTGTTTATCTTGCCACGTGCCGTTGTGGAGCCTTCTACATTGGCAAAACTAAACGTCCTTTCGCCAAAAGGATCCAGGATCATCTTTATTATCTGGATGCCGGACTGCTATATACCCCGATCTGCAAGCACATTGGCCTTCATCACAGTTTTGATCCTAGCTATATCTCCTTCTTTGCTCTGGAGGTCATATCTGACTTTGAGAGGGGAGGAGATGTAGATAAACGTATACTTCAAAGGAAATGGATTTTTGGCCAGCAGGCTACCCATCCACCTGGCCTCAACACAGCACTCTCTTACAAACCATTTTTGTAATATTAAGCTATGAGCCTCAGTCGAGACCCTCCTAATCTCCCTCTATTTTCATCCTCCACCTGTCTCAAATGCCCTATGTCTGGTTCCACCCCTTTTATTCCTTTAGGGAGGTTTCAGACATATGGTTTATTAGGGGACATCTCTCTCCTTCTATTCACAATGTCAAATAAATTGGTTGCCGCAAATAATATAGTTATATACTGTGTTGGGCACACCCATGCATACCTGTTTGGTCTGGAGGGGAAAAGATTCCTGCATGGGTGAATGTTTCATCGTTTGTCAGGTTTATTTTCATCATTAAGATACTAATGACTTATTTTTACTTATGTACCTTCCAATTATTATGTTTAAAACATGTGTGTACATATAGTCATCTGCGGGACTATATAATAATGAAGCTTCCTCCATGCTGGACTAGTCAGGTGCCGTGCTGTTGCTTTTGCTATAGATAGGGGGACTCGGACGTCCCCGCGCATCGGGGCGGAGTTTCTTCTTATCCGCCCCCTCTGCCCTCACTTCCTTTTGTGGTGTGGGCAATGCGCGCGCATCCGCCAGGAGTGGTGACGTACTTCCGCTCGGCGTGATGCGCGCGCATCACATGCGGGGACGTCCGGACCGGAAGTGATGCCGGAGGCTATCACTGGCCTGTTCACTTCCGGTGGGACCGTACAAAAGATGGAGGGGCCGCTGTGCTTCCAGACGCAGCTGGCCCAGATCCGTCTTTGCTGACAGGACGTTTCCTGTGACTGAGGAATTACGATTCTTGAGCCTTTTGCAGGTAAAAATCCTAACATTTGATCTGTATGACCACTAGGAAAGGTACTTGTCTTGTACTTGTCTTACTCTAGGTATGCACCTATATGCACTCTCTCCTTCTCATGTATCTTGGGGAGGATGGGGGGTGCTTTATTTGTTTGGAAGCAGACTCACTGACCGTTCATTTGTCATCTCCCTGACATGGATTAATCATGCTAAGCTATAGGGCCGTTGGCTCTGGTTTGGTGCATATGAAACCATTGTATTCCTTTTCAAGTTTGTTATCCCTATACAGCCTGAAACCCTAATATTTAATATTTAATTAATCCTCCCCTCTAGCCTTTTGTTAGAGGTTATACAGGGACCATGTTACTAGGCACGTACCTATGATCATTCAGGGCAGTATACATTGTTTGTAACATTATTTTGGAATATATTGCCAACCACCCATTTCTAGACCCATTCCCTAACATGCATGGCCATGTACTTATTTTACCTGTCCATACTATGCTGTTGCTAAGCGAGATGAACTATATGTCGTGTTAACTATTCTTTTGAATAGATTATACATGTATTATTGCTCCAGATTGGGTAAGCGATTTTATTATCGATATCTTTGATCTTTATATATCTCATTAGATTCTTGTCCTGCAACTGTGCGGTCCAGTCCCTCTATTGGCAATATCCGGTGGGATCTGGCACCCCTGGAGTATCTGCACCAGCTGGCACAACGGACGATGCCTGGCAATGGTGGAGTATGCTTTTAACCTCAGACTTGTACTAGTAGGTGAGATTACCAGATTAAATGTCTAGACCAATTGTTATATGTTCCTCATGACATCTGCATGTATATGACCATCATACAATTCTAACTCTAGTATATTTATCTGTTGTTCTTATAGTTTAAATGAACCAATGATGCCGATCTATGCCCTGATGAAGCAATTTTTCTTTTGCGAAACTTGTTGGCTGACAGGCATGAATAGAATTTGAACACATTACTGGATGGTCTTATTTGATGTCTATTTATATTGACATTTCTTGTTTACATCCTTTTTCTGTTTTTTCTTTTTTGTAATTTAATAAAAATCAACTTTTTTAATACTTTATGTGTCAGTACCTACTGTGAATAGACGTACTTTCTCCCTACAAAAATCCCATGTTTCTTGATAGAAATTTATCCTTTGCTGCATAAGCTTCTATGAAGAAGTGAGCTGCCATCTGGATAAAGGAAGCGCTGTGGATGTGGTGTATCTTGATTTTGCAAAAGCATTTTATACAGTTCCCCACAAACGTTTACTGTACAAACTAAGGTCTGTCGGCATAGACCATAGGTTGAGTATCTGGGCTGAAAAATGGCTACAGGGGCGAGTCCAAAGGGTGGTGATTAATAGGGAGTACTTAGAATGGTCTGGTGTGGAAAGTGGGGTCCCCCAGGGTTCTGTCCTGGGACCAATCTTGTTTAATTTATTTATAAACAACCTGGAGGTTGGAATAAACAGCTCAATCTCAGTATTTGCGGACGATACGATAAGCAGGGCAATAACTTTTACGCAGAATGTAGAAACCTTGCAAAAAGACCTAAACAAATTAATGGGGTGGGCAACTACATGGCAAATGAAGTTTAATGTTGCAAAATGTAAAGTAATGCATCTAGGTGCCAAAAAAACGTGAATGCAATTTACTAGCTAGGGGGAGAAACTCTGGGGGAATCCAGGATGGAAAAGGACCTGGGGGTCCTAGTAGATGACAGGCTCAGCAATGGCATGCAATGCCAAGCTGCTGCAAGCAAAGCCAACAGAATATTGGCATGCATTTAAAAGGGAATTCACTCCGGAGATAAAATAATTCTCCCACTCTACAAGACTCTGGTCTGGCCGCACCTCAAGTATGCCGTCCAGTTCTAAGCACCAGTTCTCAGGAGGGATGTGCTTGGAACTGGAGAGAGTCCAGAGAAGGGCAACAAAACAAATTTAAGGGACTGGAGGATCTCGGCTAAGGGGAAAGACTACAAACATTGAACTTTTTCTCTCTGGAGAGAAGATGCTTGAGAGGGGATATGAAATCGATGTATAAATACCGTACTGGTGACCCTAGTATAGTGAAAGGGTATTTAAAAAGACATGTGGCCATTCACTAAAATTAGAAGAGAAGCAGTTTAACCTTAAACTGCCTAGCGGGTTCTTTACTGTCAGAGCGGTGAGGATGTGGAATTCTCTTCCACAAACAGTGGTATCAGTGGGGAGCATTGATACTTTCAAAAAACTATTAGATGGGTACCTTAACGACCACGTCATACAGGAATATACAATGTACTATTAAACATAAAAGCACAAACAGATTGGACTGGATGGACTTGTGTCAACCTCACCAACTATGTAAAAAAAATTTCAGAAAAATTTGCCCAGTTATTTATCCCAGACCAACATATCTGTGTGGATGAGTGGCTTGTCCACTTTACTGGCAGGCTGGGCTTCAAGCAATTAATCCCTAGCAAAAGGACCGGATATGGGATGAAATTTTACAAATTATGTGACCGAGCCACAGGGTACACTTATGCCTTCATAAGGGAAGAACACCCAGTTGCATCCCCCTGGATGCCCAGACTACATAGGATCAAGCGAGAAAGTCGTTTGGGACATATACCCCCTCCTGGAAAAAGGTTACCACCTGTATGTAGATAACTTTTACACCAGTTTGCCCCTTTTATGCAACCTTCACCGGAAGAAGACTCCAGCATGTGGCACAGTGAGAACTAGCAGGAGGGGCTTCCCTCAAAGGTTTTGTTTAATATGAAACTAAGAAGAGGGGAGTCGGTGTGTCCGTGAAGTGGAGGGTCAAAAGGGAGGTCTACATGCTGTCTTCAATCCACAATAACGCCTACATGGAAATCCCCAGAAGGAATGACCCAATCCAAAAACCATCCAATGTCCACAAATACAATTTGTTCATGGGGGCAGTCTTCTTCTACTTCTTCTACTTCTTCTACTTCTTCTTCTTTTTTTTATTATTTTTTTTTTTTAAATAATCTTTATTCATATCTATATAAAATACATCTTAATACGAAATGTACATAGATCCAGCCCACAAACAAACAGAAATAGAGAAAAAGACAGACATTATAAAACATTGCGAGACATGTATATACGCCCCACAGAGGATTTATTTCTAGTTTTCTCCCATTTTTACCCTCCCGCTTTACCCTAGTACCTAGGCCTGGAGCCAAGCCCACTCTTTGTCATATTAAATACACACACATTTTAACTCTTATCTTTGGGTCTTCACATTTCTACTTCCCCCTTCTAATACCTTTTTCTAAATGGGGTGGTCCATTTTCAC
This sequence comes from Lithobates clamitans, assembly GCA_037952925.1. Lineage (NCBI taxonomy): Eukaryota > Metazoa > Chordata > Amphibia > Anura > Ranidae > Lithobates > Lithobates clamitans. Next base: position 1,676,615 of record JBBGZY010001424.1, on the reverse strand, counting down.
TAGCCAGGGCTTCCAGATTTTTTTTAAATTCCTTTATATTACCTCCCCTCACATATACCACCTTTTCGTTTCCTATTGTTTCTAACACTGTTCTGAGCCAGTCTTCTACTGACGGGGGTTTTTCAGCCTGCAATCTTTTTGCTATTGCCTTCCTTGCCTGAAAAAAGGCATCTTCGCACTGCTTTAATTTTACCCCTCTCACTACCTAAATTCCCCCCATCCCCCAGGATACACAGCATCGGATCCACTTTGAGACTCAGGTTAAAAGTCTTATTTATACTCTCTATAACTTCTGACAAATACCGAAATAACTTGGGACATTTCCATAGCATATGCAACAGCAGGGGAGGGCTGGCAGCCTTAGGCCTGGGGGGGCAAGTCCAGTCAAGTGGCCCATAGAACCGGTAGTGGCAAAGTGATGGATCGGGAAAACCATCTCTAAGGTTTTTCATGATCACAAAGGTGGGGGGGGGCAAGTCCCTGTATGAATCCCTCAGTGCTGAGGACCTGACCCCCCCCCCCCCCGCAACTAGTGACAAACTACAAGTCCCAGCATTAACCCCTGAGATCTAAGGATGTGTCCCCTTAGAACCCATGGGTTCATGCTGTGCCCTGTAGTCCTTCACTTCACGAGGGGTTTAAGCTGGGACAGTGGGACCTGTATTCCTTCTCTAGTAGGGGGGGCAGGGGTGTGTGACACATCCTGAGCTCTGAGGGGTTCATGCTGGGGACTTTGGGACACTACAAGTCCCAACATGAACCCTGGCTGAGATTCAAGGATGTGATCTCCTCCTCTGCTGCCGGCTCATGCTATCATGACACACACATATGTTCTAATTCATTCACTGCTCCCAACCTCACCTCAGGCAGCTTGACCAGAGGCTCTAATAGGCTCCAAAATAGGGTGGACTTGGAGCACAGAGCATTGTGCTCAGAGCCCACCCAGGTGTGTTAGAAAAGCAAATGAATATTTGCTTTTCTAACACTGAACCGCCTCTCCGCCAATCAGGAAGAGCAGGTCTGATACCCGTCACCCGATTGGCTGAAAGGACAGGCGCTCCTATTGGATGTTTAGCAGGAGGAAAAGCACGGAGGAAGCATAGAGAACACAGGAGCCGCTGCCTGTCCCACAGCTCCCCACCGTCACTCGCTGCCTGACCCGCCACCAAGATGGGGTAAGTATCAGTCAGACAGTGGGCAAGGTGGGGTGCTGGTTAAATGCTCACAAGGGGGTAGCATTGGCTGCATCTGATGGGCACAGTGAGGCTGCATTTGATGGGCACAGTGAGGCTGCAATTGATGGGCACAGTTGCTCCTTTTTAATGGCAGAGTGTAGCTGCAATCAATAGGGTTTTTTCAGTTTGCACCCCCCCCCTTTCCCCCCCAAAAAAAAAAACATTTTGAGCACCAGCCACCACTGACAGAGAGAGACATCGCTCCAAATTGTCCACACAGATAGACCACTCCTCAAGAAAATTGCTTGATTCCTTTATCAACCTAGTAAAGCCTTTACACACCACTAGTATTATTATTTTTTTTTTTTTTTTTTTTTTTGCTCAATCAAGTGAGTTGAACAAAAAAAACAAAAAAACTGACAGCTCTGGTTGGAGCATGAGCAAAAGTGACCTGAGCATTGATCACTTTTCAGCAGAGTGGCAGTGCCTGCTGCAAGTGTGTACAAGCCTTTGGGCGCACACTGGTGTGCTGCGGTTTGGCCGCAGTGCTTATGTACAGTTTTCCTTAGCTGCAGTCCCATAGGCTTCTTTTAGGTTGTGCGTTTTTGCTGCAGGGTTTTTTTTTTTTTTTTTTTTTTATAGTGCACCAAAGATGCAGCTGTTTTTGTGCACTTTCAGAAAATGCAGCAACAATATGCAAACTAATAGAAGTCTATGGGACATGCAGGAAGACAGTGAGATTACCAACACTGCAGCAGACCAGTGTGAGCCCACATCATAGTACATAGGAGCAGGTACTGCACTGGCTGCTGAAAGAAACTTCCTTATCTGCAGAGGGAGGAGGGGGAGAGGAATTTGGGAGAGAGGAGGGGGAGAGGCCGGTCACAGCTCACTCACTTGGAAGGAAGGAAGGACCCAGCAGGCAGCAGGCTCAGTTATCAGCTTCCAGAGCGTCCCATACAGACCTCCGACCGGTCACAGTTTGAACATTCCAGCCCGCACGTCCTATTCACAGTAGGGGTGCTGAAATTAATCGTTGCATCGATGCATCGCGATTCGGGTGTCCCCGATGCGGCATCGATGCATAAAACCCCGAAAATCGATGTTTGGTGACGTCATTAGTAGCCCCGCCCCTCCCGGGAAAGCGCTCGAGAAAATTTTTAAACCGTCTTTATTTTAATAATTATATTACAAAGGATGGTGTGCACTGTGCCCCCGCTGTATGTGCTTTTTTAAAAAACAATTTAACTTTATACCGAACTTCGCCGGTATACGATCATGTGACTCCCGGCCCGCCCCGCCCCTCTCCGCTCTTTTCTTCGCTCTCCGCTTCCGTCTCCTGAGTCCTGACGTCAGCGGGGATTTCTCAGTCCCGCCCGCCTCTCTTCTGATACGATAACTATAGTCAGCGGGCGGGACTGAGAATTCCCCGCTGACGTCAGGACTCAGGAGACACGTGAGCGGAGAGGGAAGAGGAGAGCGGAGAGGGGCGGGACAGCCGGGAGTCACATGATCGTATACCGGCGAAATTTGGTATGAAGTGACATCGTTTTTTAAAAGCACATACAGCGGGGGCACACCATCCTTAGTAATATAATTATTAAAAGAAAGTAATTGGGGGGGGGGGGGTCAGTGATGGCTGCGTTTGGCGGGCACAGGTGGCTGCGTTTGGGCACAGGTGGCTGCGTTTTGGCACAGGTGGCTGCGTTTTGGCACAGGTGGCTGAGTTTGGCGGGCACAAGTGGCTGCGTTTTGGCACAGGTGGCTGAGTTTGGCGGGTACAAGTGGCTGCGTTTTGGCACAGGTGGCTGAGTTTGGCGGGCACATGTGGCTGCGTTTGGGCACAAGTGGCTGCGTTTGGGCACAAATGGCTGCGTTTGGGCACAAGTGGCTGCGTTTGGGCACAGGTGGCTGAGTTTGGCGGGCAAAAGTGGCTGCGTTTGGGCACAGGTGGCTGCGTTTGGGCACAGGTGGCTGAGTTTGGCTGGCACAGGTGGCTGAGTTTGGCGGGCACAGTGGCTGCGTTTGGGCACAGGTGGCTGCGTTTGACGGGCACAGATGGCTGCGTTTGACGGGGGAGGTCCAGTATTTTTCAGTTTGTTTGCACCCCCCAAAAAAATTTTGAGCACCAGCCGCCACTGGTCAGCACAGAGACAGTACAGGGAACTTCACAGGGCTGTTTGTCATCTGTGGATTCTTTCCCTTTTGACCTCCCAGCAGCCGTGTGTGTGAATCTCTGTACCCTGTAGTGCACCGGATTACTGCACTTTTTAGGGAGTGAGGTTATTTTTAATTCAAAGCGGAGTTCCAGTTTATTAGAAGTCAGCAGCTACAAAAAAAGTGCATCTTCTGACTTTTAATAAAAAAACACTCACCTGTCCCACAATCCAGCGACGTGGCCACCCAAACCCTCCCTTCTCTCCCCTGCCTGTCCACAGCGCTGGCAATACTACTGTGGGCATCCGGCTGTGACAGCTTGCAGCTTCACAGCCGGGTGCGCATGTCTCACTGCGCTGTCCTGCATAGCCGGGCAATCTTTTGGGAACTGTGATGTGTCCCAGAAGATTGCAGGGTGGAAGGGCCACCTAGGCGGCCCAAGCGGAAGTGGGAGCTCCTCGGTAATCGTGATGCATCGCGGAATCGAATCGAATCGTTGACCAGATAATCGTAATCGAATCGTGAGACCAGTGAAGATGCGCAGCCCTAATTCACAGAAGCAGCACACAGGCTGCCCGGAGTGTGGGCGGGCACAGTGAGAGAGGGGGCTGGAGGAGGCAGAGCGGATCCGCCCTCTTCCATTCAGCTGTGCTCTGAAGGGACACAGAGTGTCAGCTCAGAAGCCAGGAACAGCACTGTGACAGGACAGATGTCCGGTCACAGCACAAACGTTCCTGCAGCTTCTGGGCTGCTATCCAGCCCTGCCAGCCTCCCTCTGGAGTCAGCAGTAACACTCGGCCAACTGCACATGCTCAGTTCCCAGCTGGCAGCACATCGGCCTTTTTACTGGGAATCAGAGCGGCCTGGGGGGAAATTGCATACCTGCCCCCCGGCCCAGCCTGCCTGTGTGCAACAGGTCCCCTGTGTTCTGACACCTGGGACAGTTGGCATCTGCCCTTCTCCCAAATTTAAACAGTCTTTTAGGGGTATAATACGCCCTATGTAGAAGCATTAGATGTGAAAATTTCTGGGCAGGTGAGACCGAGACCTGGTGTCCCCCTTCCAATATCGCTTTCCATTGGTTATCCGACATTCTACCCAGGTCCCTTTCCCATCCCCTTCTACATTTAAGTTTTTCTGGCCCCTCTGTACTGTTTTTACAGATATATTGATAGAATTCCGCTATAAGCCCCTTCGCTCCCTCAGTACACTCTATTCTTTTAGGAATTGGAGAAAGACACCAACTCTTGTTCCCCAAATTGGGCCCGCAGTGCATGTCTGATTTGTAGGTAATTAAAATATGACTGACTCGGGACACCATATTCCTCCTTTTTAAAGAGGCAAATGTTTTTAAGGTACTTCTATTATATAATTGAGCTAGTTTACCTATCCCCTTCATTTCCCATGTCTTAATTTTCCCTAATCGTGTCAGCCCTTTTAGGTTCCTATTATCCCAGAGAGGGGAACACCCCACTACCCCCTCCATACCCTTCAGGCCTTTAATGGAATTCCATGTCTTATCAATTTAACCGTGGGGGCCCTGTAAGCGAACGAGTTCGCCTCAAGTACCTCCAGAACCTGCTTATGAGGTGCTCCCGTCGTCACTATTCCCACATTATCATTACCAGTATGACCACTACCCGACATCAAGTGCTGCAACTGAGCTGCCAGAAAATGGCACCGTGGGTGCGGGACCACCATGCCCCCCTCACCTGTTGCTAATTGTAAAGTTTGTAGACTTATCCTCGAATGTCCCCCTCTCCATATGAGGCCTCTAAACAGCATATCTATTTTTTTAAACCATTTTCCGTAGATCCACACTGGCGAATTGTGCAATATATACAATAGCTGGGGCAGCCACAGCATTTTAACTAAATTGCACCTTCCAGCAACTGACAAAGGGAGTCCCCTCCATATATGTTTATTTATTTATTTATTTTTCGCCAGTGGGGCTAGATTATTATTCAGAAAATTATTCGGGTCTTTTGTTATATAAATACCTAAATACTTTGTTTTCTCTGCTATCTTTAATGGAGTTTTGTCTAAAAAGGTGCCTTTCTTAATAGTCTACTGGCAGTTAAACAGATATCTCCCAGTTTATGGAGAGACCAGAGAGCCTCCCAAAAACTGAGAACACCTCCATCACCTGTCTAAGTGAACCCTCCGTATCCCCCAGGAAAATAAGGACATCATCCGCGTATAACGCGATCCTCTCCTCTCTAGGTCCTCTCCGGAAGCCCTCCATACACTTATTTTGCCTCACTGCGGCGGCCACTAGTTCCATTGCCAAGGCAAAGATCAGAGGCGACAACGGACACCCCTGTCTCGTGCCTCTCTCAAGACGGAACTCACTAGAAAGCACATTGTTAACTCTGATCTTTGCCTTAGAGCTATTGTATAGGATTTTCACCAATTTAATGAACGAGGGGCCAAAACCTAAGACCTTCAGTACATGCCAGATGAATCCCCATTCCAGGCTGTCAAATGCCTTCACCACATCTAACATCATAATAGCTCTAGAATCTGAGTTTTCTATTGGGATTTGTACGTTCAAAAAGAGCCTCCTTATGTTCTCACTTGTTGATCTTTGAGGAATAAAACCTGTTTGGTCCGAGTGAACTAACTTATGAATTATTTTTTGCAGCCTGATGGCAAGGATCTTTGCCAAAATTTTTGCATCTGAACATAACAAAGAGATAGGTCTATAGGATCCCGGTTTTAAAGGGTCTTTCCCTTCCTTAGGCAGCAATATGATTGTGGCCTCGGTCATTGATTCAGGTAGTTTCCCCTCCTCATATGCCCCTTCAAACACCCTGAGAAGCTCTGGTATTAGAATCTCCCCATAATTTTTATAAGTCTCCGCAGACCATCAGGTCCCAGGGATTTCTGGTTGGCCAGCTCCTTTTACTGCTGTTTTAATATCTTCTAATGTAATCGGGGGGCCTCTAATACCTCACAATCCACCCCTGAGAGGGAGGGCAGCTCTATATTCCTAAAAAAATTGTCCCTTTCTGCCCCCTCCAGTCCCCCGGGTTTTATATAGTTCTTCATCATAATTTTTAAACGTTTCATTAATTTTATCTGATTGCGATGTAATCTCACCATCACTAGATCTAATAGCAGGGATCGAAGATGGGGGGGGGGGGGGTCAGATCTAACAATATGGGCCAACATCTTCCCCACTTTTTCCCCCTCTCCGAATACTATTTGTTTTTAAAATAGCCTTTTGTTTTCTGATTTCTTAATCCTTACCTCTTTATATATTAACTGTTTTATTCTCCCCTTTTTTTTTTTTTTTTTTTTTGAAACCTGCTGGATCAATAAGCCCCTCAAGTAAGCTTTCAAGGCATCCCACATCACCCCTCTTGATGTAGAGGCCTCATTAAAGACTATGAACTCCCTCAGCCTGGTTATGATCTCATTTGGGTCCTCAAGTATCTCAAGCCATATTGGGTTCAGCTTCCATATGCCGCAGCGTCTTTCAAACCCAGTAGACATCATAGCTGTCACCAATGAATGGTCGGAGATCCCCCTGGGTTGGTAAGTTTTATATCTCCTACTACTTGAGCGGCCAAATCATTACCCAGTATAAGGTCTATTCTTGAGAGTGAAGAATGAGTACCAGAGTAGCACGAAAACTGTTGCGCCCCCGGGTTATTCATTCTCCAAAGATCCATCAGCCTGGCCTCTTTCAAAAATTGGCCCATTCGATTTCCTTGTAGACCCTGTCCCTGTTTTCCTGGGGGCAATCTATCTATTTCTTTATTTATTACCACATTAAAATCCCCAACTGCAATGATCGGGATATTTGGTTTGTCAACTATAAACTCCAATAGGCAGTATAAGACTTCTAATTTGAAGGGCGGAGGGTTATATATATTTGCTAGTATGTATTCCTGGTTCCCTATTGTGCAGTGCAAAAAGACATAACGACCCCCAGCATCTACCTTGCACTGTATGCAGGTAAACACCACCCCTCTCCCAATTAGCACCACCACCCCCCTGGAATAGGAGGTGTGTACCGCATGAAACTGACACTCGTATTTTTTATTTCTTATTTGAGCTTTGGTGTCCCTAGTCAGGTGCGTCTCCTGCAGACAGGCAATATCCACTTTAAAAATATCAAACGTGTCAAAAATCAATGCTCTTTTGGCGGGAGTGCCCATCCCCCTAACATTCCACGAACCTATCTTTACTCCCATAGATTATTCTTTGGTGAGGCTATCATGGAGAGAAAGAAAAGCCCTAACAAGAGACCAGACATAGGCCCTTTGTACCAGTGAGGGAAAAGAATCCCCACTAAACTTAATATTCTTGCAGGACTCCCTATCATATTAAATACCAATATCCATCTCCGTCTCTCCCTATACCCCTTTTCCCCAGGTGTAGGGATGCTCTTCCATATTCAAAACAATGCTCCCCCCAATTTAACTCAAGAAAAGCAAAAAAAAGAAAAAACAAAACATTTGTGCCCCAATTTTGTCAAACACACCAATTTTCTCACAACAACCATTAATGTAATACCCATATTTATCTGTATCCTACGTGTCATTGTGTAATCCAGCGTGCCATACCTTATTATTTCCCTTTAGTGTGGAACTTAATATCTTGTGTTTTTGTTCTATTACTCCCGACCCCTTTACCCCCCCATATATTTATATATATTGTGTGTGTATGTGTTTTTCTTTGTATATGTATTAATGGGACTATATATCTTCTAATGTATATATTTCAGAGGATGTTTAGGGACTATTTTAGTCCCGTTATTTGTTCAACACTTGGGATGCATATTTGCACAGAGGTTATATAACCACTAGTTTCTTTTTATTTTATTTTTGAGATTTAGTTTTTTCCTCTCCCTGGTTGGAAGGACACATTTGAAGTTATGTAGTAAATAAGTTAATTGCACCCTCACGCACATTCATGTACTAGTGCACATTCACCAATTTATTTATTCAATTTCATTTTGCATACATTTACAGCTATTTGTTTTATCAAGGACAGGTGCATAATAGAACAGTGCCACATCTATTTCATTTTCTTTTCATTCACGTACTCCACCTAGTGGTAGTAACCAGTAGAGGCAGCAGTTCTTTTAATTAACTTTTCTTTGCTAGTACTTACTCTCCTTTGCGTGGAATCATTTACATTTCCTGCTCTGGAACTGACCCTGGCCTGTTATTCGACCACACTTCTGCATGCCGCTCAAACTGTACTTACCTCTGCCTGCTCTGGAACTGACCCTGGACTGTTTGACCATATTTTTTGCCTGATCCTGGACTGATTTTTTTTTTACCCTGATACTGCAGAAGTGGGATTCATAACACAGGGGTCTCACATATGTGAGGGTAGAGCTGCACAATTCTGGCTAAAATGAGAATCACAATTTTTTTGCTTAGAATAAAGATCACAATTGTCGTTCCGCGACATCATTTTTCACATTATACAAAACAAATGGGCTAACTTTACTGTTTCGTTTTTTCGAATTCATTGAAGTGTATTTTTTCCCCAAAAATTGCGTTTGAGAGACCACTGCGCAAATACAGTGCAACATAGAACATTGCAACAACCGCCATTTTTTTTTTTTCTCTAGGGTCTCTGCTAAAAATATATATAATGTTTGGGGGGTCCTAAGTAATTTTCTAGTTGAAATTACGGATTTTAACTTGTAACCAACAAGTGTCAGAAAAAGGCTTATGCCGCGTACATGACCGGTTTTGCCGTCGGAATAAACTCCAAAGGTTTCTCCGACGGAATTCCGCTCAAGCGGTCTTGCCTACACACGGTCAAACCAAAGTCCGACCGTCCAGAACGCGGTGACCTACAGCACGTACAAGGAAGTGCAATAGCGAGTGCGACACCCTTTCGGCTCCTTTTTGCTAATCTCGTGTTTATCTTGAGTTAGTAGAAGTTTGGGGAGAGACGATTCGCACTTTTCAGCTTTCGTGCTTTTCAGTCCGTTACTGCTCTTCAGTTTGTGCTTGTGGGTTTGTATCTGCTTTTTAGAGCGTGTAGACAGTTTATATCTGTTTTTTTCAGTGTGTTCTTGTCCGCTCGTTTCTGATTTTCAGCTCGCTCTTCACAGGCCTTGCTGTTCTTCAGTGCGTTCTGTTAGTTCGTTCTGACCAGCCGACCATTTTGAAGCCATGTTGCGGGTACGTACTCGTAGAGTTCGTGCTATGCAGGTGCTTGGTGTTGGGGTTCATTCTTTGACCCAAGCCCAGTCCATGAACAGGGTAGGGAAGGAGTTCATGGACCAAGAATTGGTTACTCCAACATGACCAATTCTCTCATATGCCTTTTGCTTCGTGAGATCCAGGAGAATAATTCTGATGATTTCAGGAACTTTCTCAGGATGACAGACCCCATTTTTCACCATCTGTTGGCTTTGCTGACCACTTATATTAGCAGGCATGATACCTGCATGAGGCAAGCCATCACTCCGGAGCAGAGGCTAGTCGCCACGTTGCTGTACTTGGCGACTGGGAGAAGTCTACAGAACCTCACGTTCTCGACAGGCATCTCCCCCCAGGCTCTGGGGATCATTATCCCAGAGACCTGTTCTGCTTTCATTCAGGTCCTGCAGAAGGACTATATTAAGGTAAGTTTTCTTATTTAACATCACATTCTATTGTATTTAATGTTTGCTAATGTTTTATATTTCTTTCTTTCAATCATGTAACCATGATTGTAATATGCTGTGAATGTCCCCTTTGTTCTCATGCATGCTGTAATCGTTTTAGAATGCTCCTTTTTTGTCCTTCATGCATATTTCCCTTCACAAACCTCCCAAGCGTGCTATCCTGGGCCCATACACACCTAGCCTAGTCACTTTTTTTTTTTTTTTTTTAATTCCTTTTATTTATTTTATGGCAAAGTTTCATGAAAAATTACAAGTTATGTAATTTTCTTATATATGGGTACAATTGGTCAACATATTCCATGAGACAAAAGATATAACCAAGCTTACAAAAAACTTTGACATTTTGAGTGTTTCTTTGCCAATACTATATCATTTATATAGAAGAAAACCAAGAGGCCTAAAAGATTTTCAATAGACAATTATCAATCAAGTCAAAAACATGAAGTGTCAAACTGTGTGTAATGAGTTAGTCAAATAAAAGCATGTCGCTAGCATACACTTCTTACTCGTTTATGTATCTTCTTGTCACTATGATTAAATTACAGCTGTATCTACGGCTACAGTAACGGGCTATATTTTAGAGAGAATAGGTGGGATAGAAAGAGAAAGGCAGAATGGAAAAAAGGGGAAGAGGAAAAAAAGAGGGAGGAGGGGGGGGACCAGGGCTGCAACAGCAGCAACGTCCACCCCCCCCCCCCGGAAGGAAAACCTCCTATACAATGTACAAGCGGACATCCCATTATGATGTTCGATAGGTTATTGCATTATGTCTCTTGGGTTTGAACATGGGCGATCTCCTGCAGGTACGTGTTTGTGCCAGTGAAGTATCTCCAGGGCCTCCACTTGTCTCGGAATTGTTCTTCCGTATTATGTAGAGTAGCAGTTAATTCCCCCATATGGAGGATACAGTTGATTTTAGAATACCACAGAACCTTGGTTGGTGGAAGGGATTGCTTCCACAACGCGGGGACACATGCCCTTGCCGCATTGATGAGTTGCATTGTCAAAGTCTTTTTATATTTTCGAATCGGTCTTTCTGTCAGGTGGAGAAGGCACGCGGCCAGGTTATCTTTCAGTTCCACTGAGGTCAAGCTTTGGATGGTTGTTGTCACCCCCTCCCAGAATGGTCTCAAAACCGGGCATGTCCAGAAAATGTGGATAATAGTTCCAACTTCTGCATTACACCTCCAGCACTTATCAGATATCGTTTGGTCCATCTTGTGGAGTAAGTAAGGGACTCTATACCATCGGGTTACAATTTTGTACCCGGATTCTTGGTAATGATTCGCGATGGAGGATTTATGTGCTAGGAGGAGATTTTTTTCCGTTTGTTGTGGAGAAAACTGAATTCCCAAGTCTTTTTCCCATTTGTGCATAAATGTTGAGGTCGGTTCCTCTGTCTGGGATGTTAAAAGGCTGTATAATAGCGAAAGTGTGTGTCCCGCAGGTTCCCCAGTATTGCATAGTGACTCAAAGGGGGTGAGATCTCGTGGGGTGTATGGGGTTTTCTGCATAGTCTGTTAGAAATGTGTGAGTTGAAAGGTGCTGAGGTTATCTAACGGTGGGTCTGTGAGTCCAGAGATGGTTGACAACGAGGGGGGCCTGCGGCCAAACATCTCCCAGACATTGTTTCCCATGCACGGTCAATGGTCTCATCCTTCTGCTGGTAAGACCCGGAGTGAAATCAGGGTTTCCTATGATGGGTGTCACGGGGGTAGGTAAAGGTGAAAGATCCGTGTTGCGAAAGATCCTCTTCGCTACCGTGAGGGTGGTACCGATCAGGGGGTGAACTTTCAAATCTTCCGGTGGGGGGGGTGGAAAGCCACGAAGAAGTTAATAGAGGGATGGAGGCATCCTCAATCTCCATCCTTATCCACTGTTTAGAGTCTTTTATTACAGTGTCAATCTACAATCCTCGCGAGGTGCACTGCCCTGTAATACCTGAGGATGTCGAGGAGGCCAATGCCTCCCTTCTCCTTTGGTCTAGATAATGTTTACATTTTTGTCATAGGTGACCTATGCGCCCATATGAAGTCTCTAATGATCTTCCGCAGTTGCTTGAAAAATGTGGGAGGAACCCGAATCGGCAACGTTTGGAGTATGTACAAAACCCTCGGTAGGGCCATCATCTTCAGGGGGTTACATCGCCCAAACCATGTCAATGTTAAGGTATGCCAGTTACAAAGGTCCGTTTTAAGTCTGTGTAGCAGGGGTAAATAGTTATGAGTACAAGTGCGCCAAGTCCGGGGTGATGTTTATGCCCAAGTATCGTATTGATTTGTCTGCCCACTGAAACACAAAGGACTTGCACATAATGTGTGCTTCTGAATCTGGTACCGTGATATTTAACACTGCGGACTTGGCACAGTTGACCTTAAAGTTTGATACTTGTCCGTATAGCTGCTAATATGTTGGGGAGCAAAACCCGTGGATTGGATATGAAGAAGATTAGATCATCAGCATAAGCCGCGATGTTGTGATGCCCCGAGGGCTTCTGAACACCTGTGACGTTAGGATCTCCTCTTATAGTACACAAAAACGGCTCAAGCGTCAGAATAAAAATAAGTGGGTACAACCCTGTCTCGTACCGTTTGTTATTGTGAAGAACTCGGAGCACCACTCATTCACCCGCACACCCTCAGACGGAGTGGAGTAGAGAGACAAAATACATCCAAGCATATTGGGGCCTAATCCAATGTGGTCCAGGGTGGCCCGCATAAAGTGCCAAGCCACCCTGTCAAAAGCCTTTTCTGCGTCTGTTGAGAGCAAGAGAAAAGGCTTTTTAGTGCGGCGAACCGTATAGGTAAGGTTAAGGACCCTAACGGTGTTGTCTGTCGCCTCTCTCAACGGCACGAAACCCGCCTGGTCTAGGTGTATTAATTTCGGGATGTGCGGTAGAAGTCTGACAGTATTTTTGAAAAAAGTTTCAAGTCTACATTAAGAAGTGCGATTAGGCGATAGTTTCCGCATTGAGACAGGTCTTTCCCTTCTTTGGGTATCGGGGATATATACTCCTGAAGTAAGTCTACTAGGCTGGGACTATCCACTTTCAAAGTATTATAGGCTGTCAAGAAATGAGGTGTCAGAGGTCGCAAAGGTCTGGTAATAGGTCAGGGTGAAGCCATCAGGTCCCAGTGCCTTCCGTGGTTTTGTTTGAGCTAAGGCTGCCTGGAATTCCTCAGCCGTAATCTCAGATTCCAGCAAATCTCTAATATCGTCTGACAATGTAAGGCATACTGGAGGCCCTGATCTATTCACCGGTATACACCGTCTTGGCTGCTAAGGACCTAGTGGATTCCCCCCGATGCAGGTTATACAATTGCTGATAGTATTTGCAAAATTCGCTCGCTATGTCTTTGGAGGTATGTACTTTTGCCCCCTGTCTAGCTGTGATATAAGGGATGAAGGTGAAGGTGAGAATTCAAACATGGCCCGTCTGGCCCACGCCAGGCTTTGGGCCCTTTTTTGATTTATAGTAGGTCTTTCAGTTCCCCTCTGGCTTTTAACAAGGCCTTAAGGTGTGCTTTGGCCAAAGACCGCTTGTGAAGCAGCTCGAGAGAGCGCACCTGGGAGATCAACAGATTAATCTGCCTGGCTCTTTCCCATTTCCTTACAGTCCTAATCCTGATTAACTCACCTTGCACCACACATTTCTGTGCCTCCCATACAGTCCTTGGGGTCAGTGATGGGTCAACATTTTCCATGAATTAATTGGTGAGAATTTTCCCTACATCGCTGCGTACCTCTGGTATTTGTAACAGGGATTCGTTGAGTTTCCAAGTTGGGGGGGTTTGAGGTTCTGTCTCCCATCGCAATGTCACATGGGTAGGGGCATGGTCAGAGAAAGATATGTAATCAATCTGGGAGGAGGTGACAAGGGGTAGGTCCTTATACTGAATCTGAAAGAAGTCGATCTTGGAATAAGTATGGTGCACCGGAGAAAAGTAGGTGTAGTCCCTACCCTCTGGGTGCATAATTCTCCATGGATCGACCAAGTTCAGGTTAAATAATTCTGCTTTAAGTTTTTAGAGGTAGGAGAAGGAAAGATGTGACGCCCCTCTCGAGACCTCACGTAACGGCTCCTGTGCGTAATTAAAATCTCCATCCATCAGGAAGATACCCTCATGAAATTCCAATAGGATTGGAATTAGAGACCTCATGAAAGTAAGATGGTCTGAGTTTGGACCGACTTAGCTATCAAGATACTAACTCCTTTTGACTTTGACAAAGGAGAAGTTGCATGGTAGGCATTCGGGAAATCTCTGGATACTGCATGATGTTTAAAGTGAGTCTCCTGTAGGAGCGCCACCTGAGTGCGGGATTTTTTTAAGGTCGGAGAGGAGTCTCGAGCAATTCTCAGGTGTGGACAGACCACGGGCATTTAAGGATGTAAATTTAATCCTGTGTCCGGAGTGACATGGCGTAGGCCTAACGGAGGAAGCCATACTGTTCCCTATTTATGCAACTGAATAAAACAAAACAAAAACCAAACAAAGAGGGGGAGAGGGGGGGAATAAGAGGAAAGCAAGAGTAAGAAGACTGAAGATGGGTTAAGCAAGTGAGATAGTACAGGTACTGGGGGTAGAGGAAGAGAAATTAAAAGATTATCCTAGTTTTGCTAAACCAAGCCTTGCGCAAGTATGCGCGGCCTATATGTGGGGGGTGGAAGACTTGACCCTGCAACACAGTGGGAGACGTGCTGTCGGGTGAGAACCTATGTATGGATAGACACCAGACTAAGACCTCAGAACAGGGTGGTGTTAAGAAGAATGTCTCACTCGTCATGGGCTCTGGACTCAAAACTTCCATTGATTGACAATTCGCCACCTTAGATTTATAACTCGTAAGGGCACTACCGGCCACAGTGAGAGCTCAATGAAACGTTATTTAACAGGAAAAAACTTTTTAACAATGCAAGGTAACAAACATTGTGTTCTACAACCTTCCGGGGAAGACCCGCCTCACACCTCTGTCTCATGCCAGGAAGAATAAAAAAAAAAACCCTGGAAAAATATTGACGGGGGGGGGGGGGGCCAGTGATGCGGGCTCAACCCCGTCCAGCCTCAGAACAGAACCCGGTAAATCTTTCCCCTCAGCTAAGTGGCTAGCATCACATGTCAAACATTCTGAAGGATCAGAGTTATGCAGACTGACCGCTCCGATAGCCGAGCTGAAGCTCATTTTGAGAGTAGAAAGGATACCCATAAACTGGCTAGTTTGGGGGAACCACAAGGTTCCTGGACATCTCCTCTGGAGGGCTCCCTCAAACGCCAGTCCCAGTTAAGATTCAGGTGAAGTAGGTGCGTCCCTAGAATCTACTCTTGGTCTGGAACGCCAACGTCATCTGCTGGGTCTTTGGGGTCTTGGCGATGCAGATCTTGTGTTGCTGAATGTGGTCGGGAAATCCAGCCAGTTAGGTATAGATATCTCAGGGACCTCCAGGAAAGTGAACAACTCTGGTAGTTGGTATGGCCATCGCAGGACAAATGGGCTGCTTCCTTTTTTTAAGTACTGTCAAATGGAAAGGGTGGCCCCATCTGTATGTGGCTCCCGCAGATCTAACGGCTTCTAGTAATGGGCACAGCAAGCCTCTCATCCTTGGGGTGAGCCGTGAGAGATCCGGAAATAAATGTACAGCTGCGCCATCAAAGTCCACCGGACCATTTGCCCATGCTTGCCGCATTATTACCTCTTTAATTGTGTAATAATGGACCCTGGCCAAGACGTCTCTTGGAGCAAGGGCATCCCCTCCTCTGGGCCCCTGCACTCTGTGTACACGGTCTAGTTCCAGCTCTGCTGTGGGCGGCTTATCTAGCAGGCGATTAAAAATGGCTATGACCGTAGCCCTAAGGTCTCCCCCAGAGGTAGCTTCAGGCAGGCCGCACAGTCTTATATTGTTCCTGCGACTGCGGTTTTCCCCATCATCAACAGAGTTGTAGCATTATCAGGCGCCGTTATAGTTATTCTGTGTCTCCTCCAATGCCGCCATTCTGGACTCTAACGCACATGAGGAGGTCTCAACTACGGTTACCCAAGAGTCTACGGTATCAATCCTTTGCTTGAGATCATGGATCTCTCTCTGGATGGGGTACTCACAATTGAAGCTGACAATTCAGTGATATCCTGTTTAGTAGGAAGGAGGGAGATTATGTCTTTCCATGTCTCTGTGGACAGCTGCCCCTGAGCGCTGACTCCCTGTGACAGTGAGTAACCAACTGCTCCCAGGATGTCCGGCGAGGGGATCGGGAAGTCCGGTCTGTTGGAGGTTTGTAATGTCACCTGTATTGTGTTGGGCAGTCCTTGGCCTGCTTTCTTCAGAGAAGCCATGCCGGCAGTGTTAGAGCACGGCGGCGCCATCTTGGGGACTACGGCCTGTGACGGGGTTGCCGAGTTCTGCAAGAAATAGGCAGTAATGTCCGTGCCTCTGCACGCGGCGGGTGATCCTGGTGCTCTGTCTGCTGCGGACATGTAAAAAAAACGAGGTCCGCACTCTGAATTCGGCTCTCAACCCGAATGCTGCACGGAGCTCCCAGTCAAGCAGCCTCACAGCGCCATTGCCAAGCCATGCCCCCCCTAGCCTAGTCACTTAACAATGTATTTTGTCAGCTCCATTGTAGTGCTTTACCCCAAACACCCCCTAAAATGTGTCCAAATGTTATTGTTGTCCTTTAAATCCATGCAGAGTGCCAGAGGCTTTTTTCTGGGGTCCCAAACTCAGCTCACCCCCCCCTAAAATTTTTTACAATGAGCCATCAGCGGGGGGAGGAATCTGATAAGTGGCCCTTATAATTTTGGCTTTAAATAATCCTAAAAATGAATGTTTTATACTGATGTTGGCCAAGAATGTTTGTGTCTAATCTGCTTGCAATGTTATGTGCAAAAGTACTAATTTTTTTGTCTGTTTTGACTCCACAGTTTCCTTCAACGCCACATGAATGGCAGACTGTGGCCTCCCATTTTGCCAACCATTGGGACTTTCCCAACTGTGGAGGGGCTATAGATGGGAAGCACGTCCACATCGTGCCAAGACCCCATTCAGGGTCTTACTATTATAACTATAAGGGGTTTAATAGTATAGTGTTAATAGCGGTGGTGTTGGCACAATATGAGTTCCTCTATGTGGACGTGGGGAAGAATGGCCGCATGTCAGATGGAGGAGTCTTTGGCCAGACGGAGTTTTACCAACGTCTCCAGAGTGGTGGCCTGGGATTGCCACCTGATGCTGACAACATTTAAGGACTCCCATTTGTCTTTATTGCTGATGAAGCATTCGGTCTGGGCGAGCACCTGATGAGGCCATTCCCCCAGAGGACCCTCACCCCGGAGAGGAGGGTTTTTAACTACCGGCTGGCCAGAGCAAGAAGAGTCGTTGAGAATGCCTTCAGGATAATGGCCAGCCGGTTCCGCCTGTTTCTGACAGCCATACACATGGCGGACTACAAACTGAACCACATAATCTAATGGTGCTGCATCTCGCACAACTTTTTACACAAAAATGCACACAATTATATAGCCTCATTTGGGCCTGAGGCAGGACTTCCTGCTAATCCCCTGACGGGCCTGGATACTGGCCGTCATGGCTTGGCACCCCAAAGCGCCTGTGAAGTTCAGGAGAAATATGTTAATTATTTTAGGGCTAGGGGAGCCATTGCAATGCCAGACAATGTTTAAATATTTTTTTACAAATAAAAAAAAATATATCTGATAAAATCTTGCATTTTCTTTATTGCTTGTGTTTCTTTTTGGCTGTCTCCTAGGTTTTCCTAGTGCACTTTAGATGGATTTTCCCTTAGTAAATAAGCCCCATTGTCACTGTGAACACAAAATTACTTACAAAACTGGTATTGCGCATTGAAAGAAGAAGCCACATATTGTTGATTATCAAAAATTTTACTCTGTGCACATTCACGTGTGCGTTCTAAAATGTTATATATATATATATATATATATATATATATATATATATATATATATATATATATATATTTTACAGGCATGTTTTAAAACATAACATACACAACTCTGGAACTTACAAAGTTCAACGTATTTGACATTATAGTGTCAAAAATGTCTTTAATATTGCCTTCATTAGATGGGGTGATGTCACCCCTGTAAAAGCCAAATTTTGAAGATGCACACAAATTGGGAGTCCAAATGGGTATTTCCCTCCTGATCCCATGCCTAATGTCAACATGTGCTATCTTCCATCATGGGGGATCAATGGACGTGTTTTGGGGGTGCAACCCCTTCCTCTTACCTACTAGAGTTACGAGGAAGGGGTTGCACCCACAAAACATGTACATTGAGATCCCCTGACGGCAGATAGCACATGTTGACACACCGTGTGCATCTTCAAAATTTGGGTTTTAAAATGTACAAAAAAAATTTGGCTTAGTCCAACAAATGGGAAAATGCATGGGATTTGAAAGCAATTTTATATTCTCCCCAACACATCTATTATGTTCTTCATTTGTTGTTCCATAACATTCAGTTTCATCCTTTATAATGTCTATTTCACCATTCCACACCATGATGTCGTAGATGAGCCTTTGGGCGCTGCCACTTGTGAAAGATTAAGCTTGCTCTTCAACAACCAGCACATCACTTAAAAATTGGTTAAACATGTATTATAAATATGCAGGCATACATAGATTACCCGAAGCTGGGGTGTCAGACACTCACCTGTTTGAGTGACAATCTCGCCCACTTCCTCCAGATCCTTGGGGGGTCTTGGGCTGATTTCCCCTTCTTGGTGATATGGGGGGTCCCTGTTGTCCTCAGAATCTTTTCTCCCCTATGAGAATGAAACAAAAGGTATACTTGGCACACAAATATTTAAAGTCCGGAAACAGGAATATGAAACATTGCTGGGAAGTGGGGTACAATTGTCTGTTTTGGGCAGAGTTCCAAGCTGAAGACGTGATTTTTTACTTTACCAAAGTTGGAATACTTACCTTTTTGTGACAATTTTCACACATGGAGACACCCCAAGTATCCACTGGAGCACCTGTGTGGGACACCTTAAAAAGTTTGTTCTTGTGTCCCACACTAGTGCTCCTGAGTCCAGATGTGTAAACAGCTGCTGAGTGTACTCTCCTTACATTACACTGAATCAAGCTTGCATTTCATTCTAGTTACAAACACACATCTAGAAAGCAATGTACAAAACTTAATTTTATACAAATGGGCATGACCAAATGTATTTAACTTGTATCTGCCCAAAACATCGTATTTAATGAGCAAACAATGTTTCCTACGACCGATTACTGTGTCCACGAACATGAAATTCGCCATTTTAAACTGTACAACAGTAAAGAAAAGCACATGTCGTGTATTCCTATCATTAATATTACTTGCATGGTGCGCCAAGTACTTACTTTTTAGAAGCACTCTCTTTATTCTTCTATACTGATCCAGCTCCCTCAGTTTCAGGTCTGACTAGCGTTTCCTCATTTTGCTTCTTAGAGCGTCGTACCCCAAAATTCTGCCGCAGAGTCTTCACAACCTTCGTCATGATTTTGGCCTTTCACAAATTAGGGTTTAGGTACGGTCCATGCTTCCCATCATAGTCGTTCCTCCGCAAGATGTACACCATCTCCACCATCTCTTCAAAGGAGGCCTTAAATCTCCTCCTCCGGGATCGTGTCGCTCCAGGCTTTCCTCCTCCTCCTCGTTACTGGAATAATTTCCACACACCTGCTCTTTATCCACCATGTTGCTCCTACTGCGCGCCGAAGAGAGAAGGGTGGGGAATCTTCGAGAGGGAACATCAGGGGCGGGCGACGCGGATGGAGTTTCACGCATGCACAGTCTATATAAAGCTAACACGCATGTGTCATATGTACAATCTGTGTGTAGAGGAAGGATGAACGGAAGTGGTGAGCATCCTAAATTAAGGTAAAATCTGAACTTGGCCCATCACAGTGGCCTATACTGCTTCAAGATTGAGGCCTATATTGGGGTATCAGAATTCAAATATGTGCCACATAATTGATAGAGTATAATGTCAATAGTAGGTACCATCATCCTGAATATGAAAAAGACAACAAGTTAGGATTGAAAGAGAAATCAAAGCAAGGACCTCTCCAATTAGGTCCTGCCTCTTTCAGAGGAAATGGGACTATTACGGTACCAAGAGGGATATAGAGAGGCTTTGTTTTTTTAAAAAATAGTAAATTTATTTAAAAAAAGCAATAAAAAGTCCTACAAAGGACGCATCATATACATCATCATGATAGAACATACACAAAGACAGTGATTGTTACAGCATTGTTGACACTTGGTAAAAGAGGCTAATGCCCACACAGATGCATGGACAGAGGTTGTATAATATAATACTTGCAGACGTGACCTCTACAGTTTCGCGGTCACAGCCGCTTCTTCAGGAGGCGTCTGATAGTATATAATCTACAAGGTGAAAAAACAATACAGTATCAACACAACAAAAAGAAACATAAATGCACAAATGTATTAAACACAAAAGTTGATATTGGAGAACATATGTTAGGTACCTGGTAGGTGAGCCTGACTGTAGGAGAAGACCTCTCATACAACGCTGGTTCAGGAGCCACTGGAGTGGGGACAGTGGTCTCCTGAGCGCAGTGGGGTAGGAGTGCCTGTTGGAGTATAGTCTCTGATGTAGAGGCGGAGATCCCTCCTGGGATGACAGGACTGCAGGTGAGTGGAGACTGGAACAGCAGCAGACTTGACACACTGGAGGTGAGAGATCTCAGGAGCTGAAGCTGAAGGTGCAACAGCAAGTAGAGCGGCAGGCACAAGCAGAGTCAGACAGTCCGGGTCGGCAGGTAACTGGCACAGGTAATCACAGCAGGCAAAGGCAGAGTCGGTGAACAGGCAGAGGTCGGCAAAGGTAGCAGATCCTGATAGCAGAATGGTCAGGCAGGCCGGGTCAGGATAGGAGCCGGTCGGATGGTCAAACAAGCCGGGTCAAATCAGGTAGCAGACAATCAGATACAGGTTCAAGCAGAATCACAGAGCTGAGACGAAGCAGCGATGTTCCCATGGAACAGGGGAATTTTTTTGTGCTAAATGGCGCCAAACCGGCGCTAATGCACGCACCTGCGCGCCACGCTGATGCACAGCAACAGCAGCAGCTTGCTGCCGTGTCTGAACAGGGGCGCGCCGGCGCATGCAAGCCGGTCTGGTGCTGGTAGATCCTTGACAACATAATTGTAGATTTAAAAGTTGCACTCACCAACCTATAACCACAAGGGTTTTGGAGCGATACTGTGAGACGCCCTCAAAAAAGGAGGGGCGTTCCCCCGGGGGCGAGCCAGGGAGGCAAATTGGGGTGAAACTATTGTAAAAAAATACAGTAGATGAGGATTTAGAAGTTTGTAGACTATACATTTTACTTGAACAACCACCCGGGAGTAGGGATGAGCCGAACACCCCCCGGTTCGGTTCGCACCAGAACCTGCGAACGGACCGAAAGTTCGCACGAACGTTAGAACCCCATTGACGTCTATGGGACTCGAACGTTCGAAATCAAAAGTGCTCATTTTAAAGGCTAATTTGCACGGTATTGTCCTAAAAAGGGTTTGGGGACCCGGGTCCTACCCCAGGGGACATGTATCAATGCAAAAAAAACTTTTAAAAACGGCCGTTTTTTCGGGAGCAGTGATTTTAATGATGCTTAAAGTAAAAAAAAAAAAAGTGAAATATTCCTTTAAATATCGTACCTGGGGGGTGTCTATAGTATGCCTGTAAAGTGACGCGTGTTTCCCGTGTTTAGAACAGTCCCTGCACCAAATGTCATTTTTAAAGGAAAAAATCTCATTTAAAACTGCTTGCGGGTTTAATGTAATGTCGGGTCATGGCAATATGGATGAAAATCAGTGAGACAAACGGCATGGGTACCCCCCAGTCAATTACCAGGCCCTTTGGGTCTTGTATGGATATTAAGGGGAACCCCGCACCCAAATTAAAATAAGGAAAGGTGTGGGGCCACCAGGCCCTATATACTCTGAACAGCAGTATACAGGCGGTGCAAACAAGACAGGGACTGTAGGTTTGTTGTTAAGTAGAATCTCTTTGTAATTTTGAACGGGTACATTTTTAACGTGTTTAGCTCCAGCTAAAATATCTTTTTTAAGCTTTTTGGAAAATATAAGGAAGGGTTATCACCCCTGTGACATTTGTTTTGCTGTCTTTCCTCCTCTTCAGAAGATTTCCCCTCACTTTTTGTCCCAATGAAAAATGTTTTTTGAAAATTTGGGTTTTTTTGTGGAACAAGGACTGGAAAGCATCAGTGGAAAGGAGAATTTTTTTTCCCATATTAACTTACAGGAGAGAATTTCCCTTCTTAGGGGTAGATTTCATCTCACTTCCTGTTGTCTCCTTCCGTTTGCAAGTAGGAGTCGTTTGTAAGTTAGATGTTTGAAAGTAGGGTCCTGCCCTATATACTCAGCAGAAATTTGGGCCTTAGG
This sequence comes from Lithobates clamitans, assembly GCA_037952925.1. NCBI lineage: Eukaryota > Metazoa > Chordata > Amphibia > Anura > Ranidae > Lithobates > Lithobates clamitans. Next base: position 1,654,191 of record JBBGZY010001424.1, on the reverse strand, counting down.
TGTTGCTGTGGCCACAACACTGTAAGCCCTTGCAGGGCCCTGCTGTGAAATATTACATCAAAAATTGTAATTACACGCCCCTGTTAGACAGGAGCAGAAAAATTGGGCCTTGGGCACTGGTGCTGGTGCCACAACACTGCAACCCCTCACAGACACTCTAATTGGAATGCAGGAATGAGCCCTGCTGCAAAGTATTACATCAAAAATTGTAATTACACGCCCCTGTTAAACAGGGGCTGAAAAATTGTGCCTTAGGCACTGGTGGTGGAACCAAAGATGTTCTTACAAGCTATCAGCGTGATGATTGAGGAGGAAGAGGATAATTACTCAGGGATAGTCACTCAGCATCAGCATAGGCAGTCTTTGAAGGGATCTGAGATTTCAAAAAAAATTATTCAGTTACATCAGCATCAGGTGCTTGGTAGCTGGTGGTGATCCAAGACTGATTCATTTTTATGAAGGTCAGTCGATCGACCGAGTCGGTGGACAGACGCACCCTGTGATCGGTTACCACGCCTCCAGCAGCACTGAATGTGCGTTCCGAAAGAACGCTGGATGCAGGACAGGCCAGTAGCTCAATTGCATACTGTGCAAGCTCTGGCCAGTGATCCATCCTCAAGACCCAGTAACCCAGAGGATTTTCGGTGGGAAAGGTGTCCAAGTCTGATCTTGCCCCTAGGTATTCCTGCACCATGTAAAACAGACGCTGGCGATGGTTGTTGGAACCGATCATACCTTGGGGCTGCGGACCAAAAAATTGTCTGAACGCATCGGTCAGACGGCCACCTTCTCCACTGCTCCTTCTTTGACTGACCGAAGCCTCAGCAACACGTTGTCCAGAAACAGGAGTTTGTAACCTCCCAGTCTCTGGGAACGCGTTGCACAGACCTTTCTGCAAGGCCTCCCGAAGATGTTTCATCCTCTGCTCCCTCTGCGATGGCAAGATAAGGTCCGCAACCTTACCCTTGTAACGTGGATCAAGGAGGGTTGCCAGCCAGTATTGGTCCTTCTCCTTGATACCACGAATACGAGGATCCTTACGCAGGCTTTGCAGGATCAGGGAGGCCATGCAGCGTAGGTTTGCTGAGGCATTCAGTCCGGAGTCCTCTGGGTCACTAAGGACGACATGGTCCGCAGCCATCTCCTCCCAGCCACGTACAAGTCCATGTGTTTCTTGGGACTGATCCCTTAAAGACTGATGCTGAGTGCCAGGCTCCACCTCCATACTGACACAATCTTCCTCCTCCTCCTCCTCCTCCTCCTCCTCCTCCTCCTCCTCCTCCTCCTCCTCCTCCTCCTCCCGTGATCGGCGGGCACGCAGGAACACTGTCTGGATAAAGGGGGCCTTGAGAGCTAAGGAAGTCCTCCTCTTCCTGCCTCTGTTCTGCCTCAAGTGCCCTGTCCATTATTCCATGCAGCGTGTGCTCCAACAGGTGGACAAGGGGGACAGTGTCACTGATGCATGCACTGTCACTGCTCACCATCCTCGTGGCCTCCTCAAATGGTGACAGGACAGTGCATGCATCCCTGATCATGGCCCACTGGCGTGGGGAAAAAAAACCAAGCTCCCCTGACCCTGTCCTGGTGCCATAGTCGCACAGGTACTCATTGATGGCCCTCTGCTGCGTGTGCAGCCGCTGCAGCATGGCCAACGTTGAGTTCCACCTGGTGGGCATGTCACAGATTAGGCGGTTCTTGGGCAGGTTAAACTCCTTTTTGGAGGTCCGTCAGCCGAGCACTGGCATTATATGACCGGCGGAAATGCACACAGACTTTCCTGGCCTGCCTCAGGACATCCTGTAAGCCCGGGTACCTGCCCAAGAACCGCTGCACCACCAAGTTAAGGACGTGAGCCAAACAGGTCACATGGGTCATTTGTCCCTGTCGGAGGGCAGAGAGGAGGTTGGTGCCATTGTCGCAAACCACCATTCCTGCCTTAAGTTGGCGTGGCGTCAACAACCTCTGAACCTGCCCCTGCAGAGCTGACAGAACCTCTGCCCCAGTGTGGCTCCTGTCCCCCAAGCACACCAGCTCAAGCACCGCATGGCATCTTTTGGCCTGCGTACTTGCGTAGCCCCTTGAACGACTACGGAGCACCGCTGGTTCCGAGGAAGAGGCCATGGAGGAAGAAGAAGAGGAGGGGGTGGAGGAGAGAGGTGTGTCACAATCATTAGCATTTTGGAGGCGTGGTGGCGGAACAACCTCCAACACTACTGCACTTTGTCCTGCATTCTTCCCAGCTGCCAGCAGAGTCACCCAATGCGCCGTGAAACTTGGGTAACGTCCCTGTCCATGCCTGCTGGACCATGAGTCAGCGGTAATATGCACCTTACCGCTGACCGCCCTGTCCAGCGAGGCATGGACATTGCCTTCCACATGCCGGTAGAGAGCCGGAATCGCCTTCCGTGAGAAAAAGTGGCGTTTGGGTACCTGCCACTGAGGAACCGCACATTCCACAAACTCACGGAAGGGGGCAGAGTCTACCAACTGAAAAGGCAGCAGTTGAAGTGCCAGCAATTTTGCCAAGCTAGCATTCAACCGCTGGGCATGTGGATGGCTGGGAGCAAACTTCTTTCGGCGGTGCAGCAGCTGGGGCAGGGAAATTTGCCTGGTACAATCTGACGTCGGTGTACCAAAAGCAGATTGCCCACAAGTACTTGGCTGTGACACACCTAATTCTACACCTTCATTCCTCTCAGTGCAGGTCTCAGAGAGGACTGAAGGTCTAGTGGGGTTGGAAATCTCAGCTGATGAGGAGCAAGGAGAGGTCCTCTTTGTTCTTTGGTGTGGGTCTTTTAGATGCGCTTGCCAACGAACTGCATGGCAGGTCAACATATGTCTGGTCAAGCATGTGGTACCCAAGCGGGAGATGTTTTGGCCACGTGAGATACGCTTGAGACATATGTTGCAAATAGCAGCGGTAAGATCTGATGCACTTGTCTCAAAAAAGGCCCACACCAAAGAACTTTTTGAATAACGCGCAGAGACTGCAGCGCCCTGCACATGTGATGCAGTCAATGTGCTGCCCTTAGGCTGGCCCCTGGAGGGCATCCTGCCTCGTTGGTGATGTGCCGCCGCCTCCTCCTCCTCCTCTCTCCTATCAGGCACCCACGTTGAGTCAGTGACCTCATCATCCCCTCCCTCCTCATCACTGGAGCAAACCCGGCAGTATGCTGCAGCAGGGGGAGCATGACTGCCAGATTGCTGTCCTTCTTGGGCACCCCCTTGAGCCGAGGGAAGAGGCTGCTGCTTTGCCAGACAAAGCACCCTGGGCATGGGTGAGAGAGGATGAGGAGGATGAGGACGGCTTGGTCATCCACTCGACCAAGTCTTCCGCATGTTGCGGCTCAACGCGGCCAGCTGCCGAAAAAAAGGCCAAGCGTGTCCCATGGCCACGTGCTGATGAGGATGCACCGTCTCCACGACCAGCACTAGACACAGAGCCTGCTTGCCCTCTCTTATCGGCTTGTGACTGTCTGCCTCTCCTTCTTGGCCTTCCAGACATACTAATGGCCTGTAGCTGCACTAAGCTGGGATATAGATATATAGATAGAGATAGAGAGAGATATATATATATATATATATATATATATATATATATATATATATATATATATATATAATTTCTGCAGCTAGCAAAATCAACTGCCTGCCTGTAGTATGAGAACACCACCAACCTTCTACAGGTAGCTTTAGCTGAACACTGTGAGGTGGACGCACCCCACTAACTTGTAGGTTTAGCTGAACACTGTGAGCAGGACGCACTGCACTAACTGTAAATAGTCTAGCTGCCTGACCGTGGTACTAATAGGATCAAAAGAACACCAGTAATTTTCTTTAGGTAGCTGTAAATACTGTAACAAGACAAGCCTGCCTGTCAGTAGGAAGATAACAGGAACGGATCTAGCTGAACACTGTGAGCAGGACGCACTGCACTAACTGTAAATAGTCTAGCTGCCTGACCGTGGTACTAATAGGATCAAAAGAACACCAGTAATTTTCTTTAGGTAGCTGTAAATACTGTAACAAGACAAGCCTGCCTGTCAGTAGGAAGATAACAGGAACGGATCTAGCTGAACACTGTGAGCAGGACGCACTGCACTAAATGTAAATAGTCTAGCTGCCTGACCGTGGTACTAATAGGATCAAAAGAACACCAGTAATTTTCTTCAGGTAGCTGTAAATACTGTAACAAGACAAGCCTGCCTGTCAGTAGGAAGATAACGGGAACGGATCTAGCTGAACACTGTGAGCAGGACGCACTGCACTAAATGTAAATAGTCTAGCTGCCTGACCGTGGTACTAATAGGATCAAAATAACACCAGTAATTTTCTTCAGGTAGCTTTATATACTGTAACAAGACAAGCCTGCCTGTCAGTAGGAAGATAACAGGAACGGATCTAGCTGAACACTGTGAGCAGGACGCACTGCACTAAATGTAAATAGTCTAGCTGCCTGACCGTGGTACTAATAGGATCAAAAGAACACCAGTAATTTTCTTCAGGTAGCTGTAAATACTGTAACAAGACAAGCCTGCCAGTCAGTAGGAAGATAACAGGAACGGATCTAGCTGAACACTGTGAGCAGGACGCACTGCACTAAATGTAAATAGTCTAGAAGATAACAGGAACGGATCTAGCTGAACACTGTGAGCAGGACGCACTGCACTAAATGTAAATAGTCTAGAATTTAACAGGAACGGATCTAGCTGAACACTGTGAGCAGGACGCACTGCACTAAATGTAAATAGTCTAGAAGATAACAGGAACGGATCTAGCTGAACACTGTGAGCAGGACGCACTGCACTAAATGTAAATAGTCTAGAATTTAACAGGAACGGATCTAGCTGAACACTGTGAGCAGGACGCACTGCACTAAATGTAAATAGTCTAGAAGATAACAGGAACGGATCTAGCTGAACACTGTGAGCAGGACGCACTGCACTAAATGTAAATAGTCTAGAAGATAACAGGAACGGATCTAGCTAAACTGAGTACAGTGTGTGTGTGTGTGTGTGTGTGTGTGTGTGTGTGTGTGTGTGTGTGTGTATATATATATATATATATATATATATATATATATATATATATATATATATATATATATATATATATTATGCAACACCTGGGATGCATATATATACACAATACACTGTAAGTGCAGCTAACTGACTGACTGTTCTGCCTAATCTATCTATCTCTTTCAACGCCGGAACACACACTACACAGGGCCGCCGTGCAGGCGGCCTTATATAGTGTGGGGCGTGTACTAAATCCCCTGAGCCATAATTGGCCAAAGCCTCCTTGGCTTTGGCCAATTACGGCGCTCTGTTCAGGCGGCGCTGTGATTGGCCAAGCATGCGGGTCATAGTGCATGCTTGGCCAATCATCAGCAAGCAATGCACCGCGATGCCGCAGTGAATTATGGGCCGTGACGCGCCACACGAATTTGGCGCGAACGGCCCATATCGTTCGCAATTCGGCGAACGACCGAACAGCCGATGTTCGAGTCGAACATGGGTTCGACTGGAACACGAAGCTCATCCCTACCCGGGAGTGTCAAGTTGGCAGACAAGAAGGAAAGTGAAGGGAGAAGGAAGGAAGGGAGGGTGACGCGTCAAAGAGGAAGGGAAGATGGGAGGAAGAAAGGGAGAAGAAAGGGGAGGTGAAAAAAAGGGGAGAAGGAAACACAGGAAGAACAAAACAGTCGGGGAAGAAGGGGGGAAAAAAGGGGGGGAAAGGGGGGTAATGGGGAGGGGAAAAGACGGGGAGGGGGGAGGGTTGGGAAGGAGGGAGGAGGACAAGGGAAGGAGGAGAGAAAGAGGGATCGTAAGGAGAGGAGAAGAGAGGAAGGGCAGGGGAACGAGAGGGGAGGGGGGGAGAGAAGGAAAAGAGGGGAAGAAAAGAGAGCGAGAAACTGGAGGAGAAAAAAAGTTGACCTGCCACCTGTTTAAGAGGGTAGAAACTGAAGTAAAAAATGAAGGGGTAATAATATCAATAGAATTACCCACCGTTGCTGTAATGTTAAAGACTGGACTCCAGAGCTGCTGGCACCCAGAGTAAAATAAATGGTGGAGCTGGTGGCCGATGAGCCAACCACAATGCCTGAGGGAGCCACTGTAGGGGAGGTAGATAAGAGGGGAGAGTCTTAGGAGGTGGTCTGAATAATCGGCATGAGCTGCAAGGCACGCCGAACAAGCAGGGAAGGAGGGGAAAAAAGGTATCACGATAAGCCAACATTAATCCCCATCCTTACTATAAAACGTTGGGCAAATACTTACAGGGGCTCCAAGTGGCGCCGGTGAGTTAGTGGGTGTCTGCCTGTGACGGTTAGCTGTCGGATCTGGACGTCTTATATGCCTCCAACCCGGAAGTTCAACGGCGCTGAGGACAGCAGCCGTTGGTATTTCCGGGTCCGGTCCTCCACTGCTGCGCAGGTGCGGGAAGGTCACCTGGCGCAGGCGCACAGTTCAATAGTGATCGGTGCCGAAGCGTCGATCATAAGAAGCAGTAGCTGGGCTCAGTGGAGCCCCGCCCACTGCCGGAGGAACACAAGCCCGCCGTAGGGGGAGAATTAACTCCTCACATCTCTCCAAGCCCGGAGAGCGAGTGCAAGTGACAATGATTAAATGGGTACAAGTAAAATGAAACATAGAGTAAGTTGAGAGGGGGAGGGGTGCGAGATCGGCGCTAAGGACACGTAAGGGTCCATGGCCAGGGAAATATGCATCACCGCCCCATCCCAAGGTATATAGGAACAATACAATCTAGTAAACCTGACTCTTGTTTATAAAGCATGTTGTGTGCTGGAAACTTGAAGACAGCCATGAAAAAGAAAACATATCAAAAAGTAAATGTTACATAGTGTAAAAAAAAATGTGTGAAGAGTCCACTTACAAACAATCATAGGAGGGACCTAATTGTAGATAAATAAGGGGGAGGGGGGGGAAAGGAGTGGGGGAAGAGGGAGGGGGGAAAAAAGTTTTTGGGTTACGGCAGAGACTGGTAGGTTTGTAAGGGGGTTATTCAAGAAAGTATTTGTATGAGTGTGCCTCATTGATGCCAGGAGGGACACACGCGTTGAGTCGCTCAATCCAGAGGGACTCGCGTTTTAAAATTTGGCGGTCCCAGTTGCCTCCTCTGGGATCTTCAGGGACAACTTCAAGGACAGTAAACCTGATGTAATCAAGATTGAAACGATGATGAATGCCAATATGGCGGCCCACAGTAGTGAGCTTGCCATTAGTAGAGGCATAGAGATGGTCACCCAGTCTCTGCCGTAGCTCCGACTTAGAAAAAGGTTCCTGTGCTACTTTGGGGGCGACTTGCATAGACTTCTATGCATAAGACGTTTTGCAAGTCGCCTCACTGAGGCGACCTGCAAGTCGTGCCGCCCCTGTGAACCGGGGCTTACGTGTCCTTAGCGCCGGCGATCTCGCACCCCTCCCCCTCTCAACTTACTCTATGCTTCATTTTACTTGTACCCATTTAATCATTGTCACTTGCACTCGCTCTCCGGGCTTGGAGAGATGTGAGGAGTTAATTCTCCCCCTAAGGCGGGCTTGCGTTCCTCCGGCATTGGGCAGGGCTCCACTGAGCCCAGCTACTGCTTCTTATGATCGACGCTTCGGCACCGATCACTATTGAACTGTGCGCCTGCGCCGGGTGACCTTCCCGCGCCTGCGCAGCAGTGGAGGACCGGACCCGGAAATAACAACGGCTGCTGTCCTCAGCGCCGTTGAACTTCCGGGTTGGAGGCATATAAGACATCCAGATCCGACAGCTAACCGTCACAGGCAGACACCCACTAACTCACCGGCGCCACTTGGAGCCCCTGTAAGTATTTGCCCAACGTTTTATAGTAAGGATGGGGATTATTGTTGGCTTATCGTGATACCTTTTTTCCCCTCCTTCCCTGCTTGTTTGGCGTGCCTTGCAGCTCATGCCGATTATTCAGACCACCTCCTAAGACTCGCCCCTCTTTTATCTACCTCCCCTACAGTGGCTCCCTCAGGCATTGTGGTTGGCTCATCGGCCACCAGCTCCACCATTTATTTTACTCTGGGTGCCAGCAGCTCTGGAGTCCAGTCTTTAACATTACAGCAACGGTGGGTAATTCTATTGATATTATTACCCCTTCATTTTTTACTTCAGTTTCTACCCTCTTAAACAGGTGGCAGGTCAACTTTTTTTTCTCCAGTTTCTCGCTCTCTTTTTCTCTCCTCTTTCCTTCCCCTCTTTTCCTTCTCTCCCCCCCCCTCCCATCTCGTTCCCCTGCCCTTCCTCTCTTCTCCTCTCCTTACGATCCCTCTTTCTCTCCTCCTTCCCTTGTCCTCCTCCCCCCTTCCCCCCCCCCCTTTTTTTCCCCCCCTTCTTCCCCGACTGTGTTTTGTTCTCCTGTGTCTGTGTTTTGTTCTCCTGTGTCTGTGTTTTGTTCTCCTGTGTCTGTGTTTTGTTCTCCTGTGTCTGTGTTTTGTTCTCCTGTGTCTGTGTTTTGTTCTTCCTGTGTCTGTGTTTTGTTCTTCCTGTGTCTGTGTTTTGTTCTTCCTGTGTCTGTGTTTTGTTCTTCCTGTGTTTCGTTCTCCCCTTTTTTTTCACCTGCCCTTTCTTCTCCCTTTCTTCCTCCCTTTCTCCCTCCCATCTTCCCTTCCTCTTTGACTCGTCACCCTCCCTTCCTTCTCCCTTCACTTTCTTTCTTGTCTGCCAACTTGACACTCCCGGGTGGTTGTTCAAGTAAAATGTATAGTCTACAAACTTCTAAATCCTCATCTACTGTATTTTTTTACAATAGTTTCACCCCAATTTGCCTCCCTGGCTCGCCCCCGGGGGAACGCCCCCCCTTTTTTGAGGGCGTCTCACAGTATCGCTCCAAAACCCTTGTGGTTATAGGTTGGTGAGTGCAACTTTTAAATCTACAATTATGTTCTCCAATATCAACTTTTGTGTTTCTTAATACATTTGTGCATTTATGTTTCTTTTTGTTGTGTTGATACTGTATATTGTTTTTTCACCTTGTAGATTATATACTATCAGACGCCTCCTGAAGAAGCGGCTGTGACCGCGAAACTGTAGAGGTCGCGTCTGCAAGTATTATATTATACAACCTCTGTCCATGCATCTGTGTGGGCATTAGCCTCTTTAACCAAGTGTCAACAATGCTGTAACAATCACTGTCTTTGTGTATGTTCTATCATGATGATGTATATGATGCGTCCTTTGTAGGACTTTTTATTGCTTTTTTTGAAATAAATTTACTATTTTTAAAAAAAACAAAGCCTCTCTATATCCCTCTTGGTACCGTAATAGTCCCATTTCCTCTGAAAGAGGCAGGACCTAATTGGAGAGGTCCTTGCTTTGATTTCTCTTTCAATCCTATATTGGGATATGATAATGAGAGTTTAGGCTGACAGTGTTTTTGTCTTGTGTATTGTCTTACAGCAAAGATGAATCACTTTAAGGACCCAGAATTCATGGCCAGTTTCATAGACCGATACAGGGAGATGAGGAATTTGTGGGAGGAGAAAAACACCTTCTATTATAATAAACAAGCTAGGAGGACAACGCTGGAGAAACTTCTGGAATTTTGAAGACTTGGGTCCCCGATGCAACCATCCAGTTTTTGGACATTAAAATTGGGATCCTAAAGGAACATGTATAAGAAGGAGCATAATAAGATCCAGAAATCACTCAGATCAGGAGCATCAGCAGCGCAAGTGTATGTACCTAGGCTGTGGTACTTCAACAAACCGTGGTTTCTGGACGACCAGACTGAAGCCAGGGAACCACTTCCTACCCTTCCCTGCACCCTTCCCTCCACCCTTCCCTCCACCCTTCCCTCAACCCCAGCAGAGGCTGACGAGGAACAACCTGGGCCTTCCATCCTGAGTGAAGTGGATGCACCCAGCTGGAGCCAGGTATAATATTTTACTACATATTTATTCTCCTAATATTAATGTTAACTAGATGTTATTGATAACTAATGATTTAAAAGCAAGTGATTTACAGTCAGGTCCATAAATATTGGGACATCGACACAATTCTAATCTTTTTGGTTCTATGCACCACCACAATGGATTGGAAATGAAACAAACAAGATGTGCTTTAACTGCAGACTTTCAACTTTAATTTGAGGGTATTTGCATCCAAATCAGGTGAACGGTGTAGGAATTACAACAGTTTGTATATGTGCCTCCCACTTTTTAATGGACCAAAAGTAATGGGACAGATTAACACTCATCCATCAAACTTTCACTTTTTAATACTTGGTTGCAAATCCTTTGCAGTCTATTACAGCCTGAAGTCTGGAACGCATGGGTTTCATCCCTGGTGATGCTCTGCCAGGCCTCTACTGCAACTGTCTTCAGTTCCTGCTTGTTCTTGGGGCATTTTCCCTTCTTTTTTATCTTCAGCAAGTGAAATGCATGCTCAATCGGATTCAGGTCAGGTGATTGACTTGGACATTGCATAACATTCCACTTCTTTTCCTTAAACTCTTTGGTTGCTTTCGCAGTATGCTTCAGGTCATTGTCCATCTGCACTGTGAAGCGCCGTCCAATGAGTTATGAAGCATTTTGCTGAATATGAGCAGATAATATTGCCCGAAACACTTCAGAATTCACCCTGCTGCTTTTGTCAGCAGTCACATCATCAATAAATACAAGAGAACCAGTTCCATTGGCAGCCATACATACCCACGCCATGACACCACCACCACCATGCTTCACTGATGAGGTGGTATGCTTTGGATCATGAGCAGTTCCTTTCCTTCTCCATACTCTTCTCTTCCCATTACTCTGGTACAAGTTGATCTTGGTCTCATCTGTCCATTGGATGTTGTTCCAGAACTGTGAAGGTTTTTTTTAGATGTTTGGCAAACACTAATCTGGCCTATCCTGTTTTTGAGGCTCACCAATGGTTTACATTTTGTGGTGAACCCTCTGTATTCACTCTGAAGTCTTTTCTTGATTGTTGACTTTGACACACATACACCTACCTCCTGGAGAGTGTTCTTGATCTGGCCAACTGTTGTGAAGGGTGTTTTCTTCACCAGGGAAAGAATTCTTCGGTCATCCACCACAGTTGTTTTCCGTGGTCTTCCGGGTCTTTTGGTGTTGTTGAGCTCACCGGTGCGTTTTTTCTTTTTCAGGATGTTCGAAACAGTTGATTTGGCCACACCTAATGTTTCTGCTATCTCTCTGATGGGTTTGTTTTGTTTTTTCAGCCTAATGATGGCTTGCTTCACTGATAGTGACAGCTCTTTGAATTTCATATTGAGAGTTGACAGCAACAGATTCCAAATGCAAGAAGCACACTTAAAATGAACTCTGGACCTTTTATCTGCTCCTTGTAAATGGGATAATGAGGGAATAACACACACCTGGCCGTGGAACAGCTGAGCAGCCAATTGTCCCATAACCTCCATGGCGGTATGATTCTTTCTGATTTTAGGTGCTGAAAGCGGTACAATTATTTTGCATGGAAATTTGGCGTTTTATATTGTAGGCCTGTAATTCTTAACAATAACACACTTAAATCTGTCCAAACAAGAGTCTAGTAGATATCCCGGGTATGATAGTTTGAAACACAAAAACATAAATTATAATATAATAAAAAAATAATAATAATTAAAAAAAATAAAAATAGTAATAAAATACATTTCCACACGATTCACTATCGTTCAATTCTGTAAGTGTTCTAATTTACTATCGCTGTTTTCTAGCTGGTCTAAAGCCATTTTTGACGTAAAGGGACACTTTTTGGTTGCTATGGACAATCTCCAGTTTCCAGGCAGAAAGAACAGTATATCAATATAAAACTGCATGCAGGGCATGGGCCAGAGCACTGGGGACAAATGGAATGTGAAATGATTTCATACAGTACTGTAATCTGTAAGATTACAGTACTGTATGTGTTATGCTTTTTACATTTTTTTGAATTTGCCGCCAGGCTCCGCCCCCGTGCGTCGCGACGCTCGCAGGGAACGGAGCCTGGCACAGAGAGGCTTCCGAACAGGACACAGCCCGCGGACACTGCGGGGGACATCGCAGGACCCCGGGGACAAGGTAAGTAAGGAGGCACCAGGATCCTGCGATGCAATCCCGAGTGTGGCTCGGGGTTATCGCTAATGGTCCTGAATTTTAACCCCGAGCCACACTCGGGAATACCGCCAGGGAGGCTACAAAGTGGGAGGCACATATACAAACTGTTGTAATTCCTACAACGTTCACCTAATTTGGATGTAAATACCCTCAAATTAAAGCTGAAAGTCTGCAGTTAAAGCACATCTTGTTCGTTTTATTTCAAATCCATTGTGGTGGTGTATAGAGCCAAAAAGATTAGGATTGTGTCGATGTCCCAATATTTATGGACCTGACTGTACATATCAATAGACAGTAGTTGCCAAAAATGATTGGGACAAGAAGGAAAAATGCTGGGGTCAGAATGATAGTCTTTTCTATTTATTAACATTCAATTTGCAAGTCATGAGCTAAAAATTGTGTGTGATTGATGAAGCAAAAACCTCAAACTATGTCCCTTTTTTTTGGGTCCAGAAGGAGGGTCTGGAAAGTGTCAGCCAGAAGGTGTCGATGCCCAGTGAAAGCCAGGAGGTGGGCAGGCCCAGTGTCAGCCAGGAGGTGGCTGGCCCCAGTAGGAGCCTCACCCAATCCCAGGTGCCTCCCCTCTGCCTTGAAACAAAAAGGCCCAGGAAGAGGACAAGGATGGAGGAGGCAGCACAGGGCCTTATTAGGGAAGCGAGTGATGTCCTCAGAAGCCAACCCAACGCTGAAGAGGCCTATGGCTGCTATCTAGCCACAAGATTGTTTAAATTGGAGGAGGGCCAACGCTTCCTCTGTGAGGCAATTATTTTTGAGGCCCTTCAGAAGGGGTTGAGGGGCCAGCTGACAGAACAGCCACATATATGATCTCACCCATCCTCCTTCTCCTGCCACAAGTCCACCACCAGAGCCACAGCCTCCAAGGAAGGCTGCAGGGAAGCATGGAAGGAAGGCTGCAGGGAAGAGAAGAAAGTGATGACCTGGGTTCAGTCTGGTCTGACAGACGCAGGCTGGTGTAGTACCACAGCCTGGGCACATATGTCATCTGCTGCTGGTCCTGATCTCTGGGAGTCCTGGACCAGATTGGGCTCCAAATTATATGGACTCCTCAAGATAAAAATTTTTGTTTCAACAGACTTGATGTGTGCCCTGGGGCCAAAAGGCTTTGCAAATTCCAAAAGTTTCTCCAGCGTTACCTTCCTCTTGTTACCCAGAATAAATGGATAGTTTATTTTCTGAAAATACTTGCCTATGTGTTTTTCTAAAAATAGGACAGATTGTGAGTGCAGGTACATTTCAAAAATACAATGTCAAATTAACAAGGGTTACCAACCTACCTCCTTGAGGTTACAAAATACAAGATAATAATGTTATTGTGGTAACTTGACACACTAGAGATCACTGGAAAATAATTTTGCAATAATCCAAAAAAAAAGGATCTTGATGAAATAAAAAATTCTAAAAAAACATGACGATAAAAAATATTTCAAAACATATTATTCTGGAGATCTGTCTTTAAAATAATAAGATTATTCATGAGATCACGAGAAATAATAAAAAAATAAGTTTGTGAGAACTCTGTGTGAAAATCAGCAGCAAAACAAGTTTTTTCTTCTAGCATTATAAAGCCCTCTGATTCCTCCTGTATTGAATTGTATTGTACTTGTACTGTCTGCCCTAATGTTGTAAAGCGCTGCGTAAACTGTCGGCGCTATATAAATCCTGTATAGTAATAATAATAATAATAATAAATTTAAAGCTTAAAGGATCACAGAATTTGCAGCGTGAGGAATGTGCTATCTCCATTATGAACGCTAGTTTTACCAGACCGAGCGATTCCGTCTAGTACTTGCTTCTGAGCATGCGTGGTTTTTGGTACGTCGGAACAACATACAGATGAGTGGGTTTCCCGATTTGGTAATTAGTTCAGTCGGAAAAATTTATAACATGTTCGCTAAGTCCGTCAGAATTTTCGATGGAAAAAGTCAGATGGGGCATGCACAAATACGATGAAAAGCTCCCATCGGACTTTTTCTGACGGACATTCCGCTTGTATGTACGCGGCATTATTCTTTAAGTGGTTAAAGAGGAACTGCAGTCTGCTCACATAATTTGTAATAACCATTACCAGCATATTTATAATCCCTCCAACCACTTTGCATTATATTTATATATTCTGTAGATTCTGTACTTGCCAAATATGCTACAGAAATCTCCCTCCACTGAGTCTGGCTGCAAACATTTTAACTGTGGGCAGCTGAAGCTGCTGCCTGTTGACTTCCTGGGTTTACACAGACACACACCTCCAGCTCTGCAGCTCTGATTGGCTCTCTTATGACAAGAGAGAGAAACATAATGCCATAAGCCTAGGCTTTTTACCAGACAAACAGGAAGTGGTCTGTATAAGTTATTTACTGGCAGAAAAAAAATGGTTTTACTATGCAAAGTTAAAACAACAAGGGCAGAAGATTTAATAGATGGAAAGATTAAAAATGACTGAAGTTCAACTTTAAACTGACCTCATTTGCAGACAGAAGTTCTTCCCTTTGACCTAAAAGAACTAAATGTTACAAGGTTTCTCTTTTTTATCTCCCAGCGCTGAGGAAGGATGACAAACATTTGCCGGCTTTTTTGTTTTGTTTTTTTGACAGCTCTGAGCAGAGAACGGCTCTGCACTTGTTACATAGAATAGTGAAAATACCGGATTAAGATCGTAGGTGGTTGAATCGAGATCGCAATTTTTTAACGATTAATCGTGCAGCTCTATATGAGGGGCTCCAAAATTGTTTTCTGGGTGAAGAAAAACACATTTTTTGGTTTTCTCATTCCCAGGTTAGAGTCCGGAGACTTCAAAGAGATTTGGGCGGGAGAAGCCTCTACCCCTGTCCCCATTCTGTCCTGACCAAGGCCCTACTTCTACTTCTGCCTGTACGACTTACTGTCATCATGCCTCTGCCTGCCACATAAACTGACCACACCTCTACCTGTACGATGGAACATGTTCCTGCCTACTACCAAGACCAATATTTTGGCACTGTGGACAATATCTCTGCACTGACCCTGGACTGTATATGGACAGTATCCCTGCCTGCACTAACAACACTGAAGAAAAGGCTGCACTTCAAGATCCATCAAAACTCTTATTTAATGAACGAACATCCCAAGGGTTCAAATACAGTTCAAATGGTAGACGCCTTTCACACACTAACAGGTGCGCTTATTCATTATCCCTGCCTGCACTGACTGAGGACAATATTCCTGCCTGTTGCCTGGACAATTCCATTCGCTTTCGCTGTCGCTGACCAAGACCCTGCCTGCTGCCTGGACCAGTGCATTCCTCCTGTGGACAACTGCACTACTAAAACCAAGGGTAATCTTTTGTTTACCCTTTGTTCAGCAGAATTTATTTTGGGGTGTAATTTAGGGGTGCACCAAATGAAAATCTTGGTGCCGAAAATGAAGGATGCACTAGGCTGAAGACCGAAACTGACAGTTTTTAAAAATATTTATATTTTTATATATAATTGTATTATATTCAACTTTTTAATATCATCAATTTAATCTAATATGAATTTATTGTTGGCCATTATTGGCACTTTTAGTGCAAGAATAGCTCAAGAAAAATGCAGTCTCTAACCATCTCTTGTATCATGTCCCCAGTCTCTAACCATCTCTTGTATCATGTCTGCAATCTCTTAAACTTAAACACACTGCTAATAGTATTAGCAAAATTTTCATTTGGTGCACCTCTAGCAGACATGATACAGGAGATCAATTTTATGTGTTGGAAATATCTTTTATAAATGGACCATTTTTTGTAAAATGTAACATTTTCATTTCCCCCCACATTTTCCAAAAACTTGTGAAAAAAAATGACGTTCAAGAAACTCATGCCTCATAGAATATATGTTAGGGTGTTTGCTTTCCAAAGCGGGGTCATTTTGTGGGCGTTTCCATTGTCCCGGTGCTGCAGGGCCTTCAAAAATGTAATAGGTAATCAACAAGTTACAGTGGATGTGTAATTTATGCTCCTAAAATACCTGAAAGTGCTCCCTGCATGTTGGGCCTCTCTATGTGGCTAGGCTGTGAAAGTCTCACACGTGTGGTATTGTCATATTTAGGAGTAGCAGAATGTGTTTTGGGGTGTAGTTGCAAGTATGCATATGCCATGTGAGAAAAATAACCTGGTAACCACTGAAGGCATATTTAGCTTAACCACATCCATTTTACAATATTCAGTTTCCATTTTGTGTTTTTATCCTGTACTCTGTTTTACAGACAGCTGCATGTACTGTTCATTGTTCTTGTTATCTTTCCTTCTAGATTTGTTTCTCCATAAGTTACTTCACATTTCTTGTAAAGCACGTGATTTCTCAGAAATTACGCTGCAATTAATATTTTTGTTGAGTTTTGCTTTCGTCATAAAATTGTCTTTGTATCTGATTGGATAATATTGAATAATGTTCAGCGGGCTGTGCTTTCTGAAAACCCCTTTTTATATTCATTGAGACAGAATAAACTTTTTAGCTTTGCTCGGAGAGATTGTCATTGTTTTTTATCATTGTCTCCATGGGCTAATCTCACAGGCCTGTGGGGATTGCAAGGTACACCTTATGCAGAGTTATCGAGGGTCTAAAAATACCCCTAGATAATCTACATTACCTAACAGTTGGGGGCTTGTCTCCGGGATCCATCATAATACGTCCGGTGAGCTAAATTTATATCTATTTTTCTCTTGCCATTATTTATTTAGAGATCGATTCCTTTTTAAAGGCACCTGTAATTAATTTTTTAGACTTCGATAAGTTTAACTGCTCTGAGAAGGAGTAATAAGGCTGTTCTGAGTTAACAGCGAGATAAACCCTGGGAGGGTTTCAAGGACTTTGAGAAGAAGTCTATAGAACTGCAGCAACTGTTTAGGGTAAACGGTGAGATAAAAAAAAAAAAAAAACTCTGGGAGAGTTTTTAAGGGCTTTGTGAAGTCCGTAGATTCTAAGAAATCTGATTTATACAGTGCTGTAATTATAAGAAAAAGTCTGATAAGGTGTGCCGGACAAAACCCGACCTCTTTGCTTTATCTTCCTATAGTGTAGCAGTCCTAAGATAATTTGTAATCTGTCTGTGTGGAATTTGTCGTATTGTAAGGTAAGAAGACACCTTTCCACTGCACTGTGTTTTATAATGAAATGTAGAGTGATGCTACAATATCAGGTGATGTATTGATGCTTACTTTTAATGATTTACATATGAATGCTTTGACTCTAAAGTATAAGATATAACCTGTATCGTATTGTAGTTGACAGGATATTCTGAAGATAACTTTTGAACAGAACATGCTATTTGAATAATTCTTTTTGCTACTGACATGTCTTGCAAAGGGGAAGTCATGTGCAAAATATGGATTTTTGGCTTTTTGCCAATAGGGTTCAAGTGCTAACATCTCACTAACCGTAATAGATAGTGGGGAATTGTTTGCAGCATTAGTACTACCGCAATTGAAGGCACTGTTTGAACCTGTTGGCACTCCGCCAAAAATTTGAAATGTAAATAAAAATTTTTGGTTATATACATAAAAGTAATAACGTACAAAGCTTGCTTATGATCAGGGGAACCTCTGGCCATAAGTTGTGCTTATTGGCATTTTGCCAAGAAAAAAAAAGAGGAAGACTTAGTATCTACAAATCTGCACTGTTATAATGGTAAGGGTTAATGGAAAAAATGTCCCGCCACCACTGGACGTGAGAGAAAATTGTAAAAGTTATGTAGTGTGTGTGGAACTGACTATGTGTACATTAACCCCTGGGTGGACAACTTGGCAGGATAGACAGAGGCTATGGGTAGCAGTAGTTCGTTCCCCCTTAATGGGGAGAACGATACATTCCATATGGATATGATAAAGGGTTTGTGCCTTGGAGATAGAGGCGTTTCCATACTATTTGGCTGATCCACAAAGGGACATGACATATATGAGAAAGGGAGGAGAGAACTGGTTAACTTATGCTCCCCACTGGTATGAAAGGACAGATAAAAGCAGAAAAAGAGGACACCTAATTTAAGGGACAAAGAAGCTCCAGGATTACATTTTTTGTGAGAAAAGGGTTAAATCAACCTTCTCAATGCCTGTACCAGGTGCCCCGCCTCCTCCCCCTTACATTCCACAGCCTCAAGGGGGGGCCATATAAACAAATATATTCCTCGTTCTCGAAAGAGGACATTGAATTTTTAGCCGCAATTGCAGCGACAGGTCCACAAGTAAATAGAACACCACCCCCTGCCCAACAACAGTTTGCAGCAGTAGCTCCGGCGCTGCCTACTGTTTCACAACAACCCCCCCCCCAAGCACAACAAGCCCAACAGCAAGCCCCCATAGCCCAAAGACCACTGCCGTCTGCTCTAGGGTTGCCACCTCATCCCTTTAAACCGGAACACATATTAATTACACAGATTCTGAGGCTGATTAAGGTGATAATTGAACTCACTTGGTGCCTTATCTGTATTAAATCAGCCTCAGAACCTGTGTATTTCATATGAGTTCGGGTTTAAAGGGATGAGGTGGCAACTCTAGTCTGCTCCCCAGCAGGCAGTGGATGTCTCTTCCACCTCAGGTACTGAGCACCCACAGGATCCTACACAGCCTTCAGGTTCAGCCGTAGCTGTAATAAGTCCTCCAACAACCAGGTCAAAAGCTGCACGAAAGACCACATCACATGAGGACACCCAGCAAAAAGAGGTAGTGGAAACAGGGAAAGACAACTTTGAAGGAGAACAAAACATGCAACTAGTTGCCCAACAGTTCCCATTTATGACTGTGGGTGATGTTTTGGTAATGAAGCCTATTGACATTGAGGACATTAACCGCATTATCAAACAGTGTCCCAAACCCACCACATCAGCTGCAGGTGCTACAAGCTATCTAAAGAAAGCTTGCACTGGCAGAAATTACACACAAGTAAGTGTGTAAGGACCCCACGTTTGTAAGCTTGTCAGGACCCCATGGGGCAAGGACTGCGCTATACTGCAGATGGACACCGGTGTAGTGATCGAGTATATTAATATATACTGGGTGATATGATGTAGAGTGGGTATGATAATTAATTAGTAAGTACTCTTCCGCAGCAACCCAATTCTTCCAGAGAGATGCACTTTATTGACTTCCAACACAGAACAAAGTCCAAAGTCCACAGATGACAAAAAAATCAGACAGAGGAAATATAATTCAGAAACCCATCTCCTAGGTCTGTGTGCATACACAGACAAGCCTCTCCACATACACAGGCAAGCCTCACTCAAAACCTATAGACTGAATGCCGTGTTATATTCACCAGGCATTGAATGGCTGAGTAATTTGATTGGCCATTTCAATTTAGGACTTTGATAAGCTTTAGTCTATCAAACAGACAACAACCCCCAGCCGTGAACAGCCGTGAACCACCCCAATTTGCACTCCCGCATATCAACATCAACAAGTTCCCTTTAGATATATGTAATTGGATTAGATTAAGAGATACCACCTGAATACCCTTTGAGATGTTCAAATAGACTTGCATAAGATTAACACATCAAAGAGTCTTCAGCTGCTAAAATTCAGTTGGACAAATCAACCATTCTGTCATTGTCATTCTGGCCTGGTCAACATTGACTGCATGTGTACATACACACAACAATGTCCCACATAAATCGGTGAACATATTACAACATATACAACATATACCCCCACTTGGGTCGGTTCTAACTACTAGAACTGACCTATAAATCAAACAACAAAAAATATCATTACGATTTAAGGTACTGGATGCTTTACAATGGCTCATATAAAATATGAAGTTGAAACTGGTTACATCTCTCTTCGCCAGCCTCTAAAATATCCCCATGAAACAGTTATTAGATAATATAACTTTTAGACCATGACTGGAAAAGGATTTGGTAAACATCAGTGGCCCATATAGCTGTTAGGCCTTATATCACATCAAGATCTTGAATATTACGCAAAGACGAGCTGATGTCACAGTCCATCCTTTGGTCTGACTTCATCACATCTCTCACCATCTCACTGAAAGTAAACTTGGTATGCTCTGGGAACTCCAATCCACATAAGTCCAGGATTTTTTTCATCTCCAGGCTCAAGCTTTCCATTTTTAAAGATGCTTTTACGCAAACACTCTACTTTCATCTTTATAGTAAGAAGAACTATCAATGTACCAGCACTCGCTTTCAAGGTAGAAAAGGTTTGGATATGGCCGTAAAAACTGCTGCAAACTATTTCCTTGCACTTGACATTCATGAGTCCATCTTTGTTGATTGCCAGTCACAATTTGCTTTTGTAATTTGCTGTAGGCCGACCCTTCATTGCCTTCAATAAAGCAGTTACTTGGATCATTCAGTCCACAATTACACCTGAATGGTATACCAACATATACATATAGATATACCCCCACACGATGGTTCAGATAGTCATCAGTGTTTATCAGATCTTCTATCCAGACAAAGCGGCAGTGGAAATTCTTGCCAGTATCTTCACCATGAAAGGTAGAAAGGTCTTTTTCATCCATATATGTCATAGCCTTTAGCATATTATAAACAACTGATTCAACAAAGTTTCAAATCATGACTAGAGTGATGAATTTCACTCACCCCTCTTATAAATTTAGGAAAACCACCCAACATACTATGATTTATGCTATGCCAAGCCATTGTGCAGCATCTCACCTTAGATGTCAAATATATTGATCAATACGCATTATGTAATATGTACAGATGTTATGAAAATTATTTTAGGTTAAAATGCTTCTCTTTGGTTTTAAGATAAAGTTCAAGAAATAAAACATAAAGAAAATAAAAAAATGAAAAGCAAAATATATCAGGAAAAGGGAGAAAAATTAAAAATTAGGGCGTTGAAGAAAAAAGAATAAAAGGTCCATTGCTTGATGAATTTCGAGAGAGTCCATGAATACTTTATAATTCCATGTATAGTGATATATTGTCCATTCAGCATTTCTCCCATAATTCTCCCCCACTAGCCAGCAATTTCAGACTGTGCTTCTGCTATTCATATGCAAGCATCTTCAGACGTCCCTGAAAGACAAAACTCTCCAACAAAACTAATTAGCAAGGTCCTTAAACGTTGTTTGAAGTTAAAACAAAACACTATTTACACGTTTACAGTTTGGAGCTAATTCACCCCCACTGCTAGAGAAGTGTCATCTGCACTCAAAAACAGATCTGGAGAATGTACATCTTCTGCATTTATGACATCCTGTACCCCCTTCAACTGCTCTAATAATTTATCACGTTCCCCTCTCATCTTGTCATACTCAAACTTCAGGTGGTCATATTTCTGTTTTAACTGAGAAAACGGTATCCAAGTCTTGGACCTTTTCTTATTATTATTTTGTTCAGCTCTGTTTTTCATAATAATATCACCTATGTATGACCCGGTTTGTCCTCTCTGGGTGTTATCATAGGATATTATCTTCTGATCTTTATGTTCAGTATTTGTCCTAAACAATGTGGCTAAATCAATTTTGACAGCCTGCTCATTTGACTTTCTCCATAAATGGTCTGCTCTCAACAATATGTCTTTTAAATCATGAGGATTTGGGGTAACTAATAAAATATTATGTTTGATATCTTCATGCAACGCATCTAGAAACATACTCATATGTATCAAGCCCCCACGCTCAAATGCAAGATTATTACCGACCAATAATTCCATAATAGTTGCTATCCTGTGTGACAATTCATAGGGAGATTCATTTTGCATTTGTTGGATCTTCCCATGAATAGTAACATCAGAACGTACACCATACAAAACACATAATAATTCCAGTAATATGTCCCTTGTCCTCAGAGGCTGAATACAGATCTGTTTAATTCTCATCCAAAGACCACTTCCTACAGAATGTTGCAAAACTCTTTCTAAGTCAGATGGGTTGAGATTGTACATATCTCTGACTTGCTGCACGTCACAAAACCATTTTAAAAATCTGTTTAAATCATGGTATGGAACCATTCTTATTTCTTTAAGAATTGCGTCTAATTTTGATTTCAAAGGCTTCATTACAAGCTGAACTTCACCTGTATTATTATTATTGTTATAAACTGTGGTAGTCACAGTGGGGGCAGCTGGTAATGAATTATCAGATTTAATATGAGGTTCTGTTTGCTGCATCCAAGATTTGATGCATATCTGCATTCTTGAGATCTCTTCTCTAATTCCATAATTCTTAATTTTAATCTCTCATTTTCCTCTGATAATTCATCACAACGTTTAGATTTCTCAATTAAGGCTTCACCAATGGTAACTACATGCAATTTTAAATTTACTGTCTCAGTGTCTGATTGGTTTTGTAACCTCTCACAAACATTGTTGCTATTATCAACTGCCTTCTGTAACTGCGCATTTTCCTCAACCTTACCATTCAAAGAACTTTCCATTGTTAAACAGCAAGATAACAAGCCCTGTATAATACAACCTTTTCTTTTACTTTCTGAAATTTTGCTATCAAAAACATTTTTCTCTAAAAATTCCTTCATCGTCCATGTCTGCTTACATTTTTCTGGAATTTCATAAGGACCGCCATGGCGCTTAATACATTTTAATACCCATCTGTTAACTTTATCAGAACTGACACTAGCTTCACACTGAGTAAGCATTTTGACTATATTACTAATAATTAAAAAAAGGAAATATTTTACTCACCGCATTAGTTACTCTATTAGCTTCCAGTTCAGGTCTTCTGGTACACGACACAGTCCTTTTATTTTTTATTTTTGTTTTTGTTTCCAGTCTCCAGAGAATAATTCTGGGGTTCCCAACTTGTTTAACTTTGTAGACCAGACTCTTTTATGTCACAACCAGACATTAGAGTCACAGCACAGCTCTTGGTTCTTCATCAGACTTCTGTCCAACTCACAGGATTGTTGTCACCACCGACTTCTGTTACTAAGTCCGAAAATGCTCTTCTGGTCGCTTGAACGGCACCAATGTAGTGATCGAGTATATTAATTGTATTGGGTGTATAGATAATTATTATTTAGGTATTATAAGGATGATGATGTAAGTACTCTTCCGCAGCAACCCAATTCTTCCAGAGAGATGCACTTTATTGACTTCCAACACAGAACAAAGTCCAAAGTCCACAGATGACAAAAAAATCCGACAGAGGAAATATAATTCAGAAACCCATCTCCTAGGTCTGTGTGCATACACAGACAAGCTTCTCCACATACACAGACAAGCCTCACTCAAAACCTATAGACTGAATGCTGTGTTATATTCACCAGGCATTGAATGGCTGAGCAATTTGATTGGCCGTTTCAATTTAGGACTTTGATAAGCTTTAGTCTATCAAACAGACAACAACTCCCAGCCGTGAACAGCCGTGAACCACCCCAATTTGCACTCCCGCATATCAACATCAACAAGTTCCCTTTTAGATATATGTAATTAGATTAGATTAAGAGATACCACCTGAATACCCTTTGAGATGTTCAAATAGACTTGCATAAGATTAACACATCAAAGAGTCTTCAGCTGTTAAAATTCAGTTGGACAAATCAACCATTCTGTCATTGTCATTCTGGCCTGGTCAACATTGACTGCATGTGTACATACACACAACAATGTCCCACATAAATCGGTGAACATATTACAACATATACAACAACCGGCAGCAAAAAAAGCGCCCTGAGGCGATTCAGTTCGCATAGGTAGCGCTATACAAGTCACTCATTCATTCATTCATTCATTCATTCACAAGAAGACATAAGGCTCATTATAGATAACTTGGTAGGGACCACCTCCCCTTGGAATTGGACAAAAGTGCCCACTATTAACACACAGACCCCCACCACAAAAGCCGCAGACTACAAATTAAATACCAAAGATGGGCGGGTCAATATGTGGACAGAGGTAGAGGCTGAAATGAAGAGAGCGTTCACTAATAAATCTTCCCTACCCACGGCTGTAGCTTGCAAACAAAAGCCAGCAGAATCTGTGTTAGAATTCTGGAAAAGATTTATAGAAGTTTGGACACAAGAGGCAGGACTTAGTGTCCAGGATAGCATGCACAGTCTCTTATTACAGACATACCTCAGCAACCTTGGCCCTAAACATGCACTTACAGTAAGACAGCACAGATCAGATTGGGCTACAAGCACTGTAACTGATTTTTGCAAGAAGCTGACAGCGAAGGATGCTGCAGGATGTTTTGACATTCCTAAACAAACACCAGTGCAGACACATTATCAAAATGATTTCTCAGGAAATCAAAGGGGGAAACTTTCATAAAAAAAGGACAGAACAGAGGAAGGGGATACAGAGGGAGGGGGCAGGGACAAAGAGGGTGTTTCAATTGTGGAGACCCTGGACACTGGAAGATAGTGTCCTTACTATGAACAGGAACTGACTAACACAGGACCCCCTGCCTCACATGCAGCCCCACAAAATTCCGGTACACAACAACAGCAAAATTCACAGCAACACAATGTAAAGTGTCCCATCACCTGGCAACAACACTAACAACAACAATGAAGCTGCCCTGAAGGTGGTATCCCAGCATTTCCCCTTATCTCTCTCTCTTTTCAAGAGCAGCCAATCATTTTACCGTATGTGAATGGAAAATTAACCCCTTATGTACTAGACACTGGAGCTACCTGTAGTGCAATTAGCAAGGATTTTTATAGAGGAGAGATCACAAATGCTGAGATTTCAATGGGAATAAATGGGGTACTGACAAACTTTTAAAACCCCACCCCTTACAATCATTGACCCGACTGGAACGTGATCAGTGATTCAACACTGTTTCAGAATAATACCTGGCTGTCCGGTGAATCTCTTGCGCAGAGATTTACTAGGAAACTGGGAATTACAATGAAACTCACAAAGCAAGGAGGTTTATATGTAGAATCTGATAGGATAAACATCCTCACCCTTTTTCCATCCATCTCCTTGACAGAAGATGTGATTGAAGGAGGAATAAAGGAGGCAGTTTGGGCAGAAAATTCACTGGATAAGGGATTTATCCCTTGTACACCTTACAAAGCCACTTTAAAACCAAGGGCCCAGCCTGTATATCAGACAATACCCCATATCAAAAGAAAAGGAGGATGGCTTACAGCCAATAGTCGAGGATTTCTTAAAGAAAGGAATCTTAAGGGAAATTGTCTTGCCCTACAATACTCCCATTAACCGGGTAAAGAAGGCAAATGGTGACTATAGGTTTGTACAAGACCTAAGGGCCATCAATAGCCTAGTGGTACCGATTGCTCCAATAGTGCCTAATGTGCCATCAATACCGCCATACCATCCGATGCAGAGTATTTTTCAGTGATTGATTTATCGAATCTGTTTTTTAGCGTCCCTGTGGATAAGGAGACACAGCCAATCTTTGCATTTTGCTTTAAAAAACGCCAGTTTACCTGGTGTAGAATGCCGCAGGGTTACATAGACTCACCTGTGGTCTATTCTATAGTACTCCAAGCCACCCTTGGGCCTTGGACTGCCCCTCATGGTTCTGTACTGTTGCAGTATGTTGATGATCTTTTGATTTGTAGTTCTTCAGAGGAGGACTGCCCAGCTGATAGCCTATCTTTATTGAAATGGTTACATGTATGTGGTCACAAAGTGTCTAAAAAAAAAAGTTACAATGGTGTAAACAGGAGGTTGAGTACCTAGGGTTTGTGCTGTCTCCGGGAGTTAGAAAAGTCAGTCATAAAAGAGCTGCCGCTCTTGTGGGTCTGCCCCGCCCACTTACCAAGAAGGACATGCTTACCTTTCTTGGAATGATTGGTTACTGCCACCAATGGATACCTGACTGTTCTTTCTATGACACTATATTGAGACAAGCAACCCTCTCTGAAATGTCTGATACTGTAAAATGGTCTGATGAAATGTTAAATGCTTTTGCAATGTTGAAATGTGCAATGGTTACCAGCCCGAGCCTTGGCCTCCCTGAATATGGCAAGATGTTTCACTTGTTTGCCAGGGAAAATTGCAGAACCATGGCGGGAGTACTGGCCCAGGAACATGGTGGGAGACTGCGCCCTGTAGTTTTTTTTTTTTTCTCAAAGATGGTCCCGGTTAAAGGCATGCCCGCATGTCTCAGAGCTCTAGCATCCTGTGTAATGGTGGTTGAGATGGCCACTTCTTTCACTCTGGGACACGATTCACACCACCCACAATGTGTTAATCCTGTTGAAAAATGTACATACACAGCACATGTCTGCTCAGAGGTTATGCGATATGAGGTGATTTTGCTGTCCAATCCAAAATTGCACATCAAATATGCTTCTCCCACTGCAGGCCCAGCACCAATTTTAAATGCCCTTTTAGGATTAAAAGGAGAACAGGATGAGGTTGTGCCACAACATGACTGCATAAACCTCATTCACCAAGACACATCACCCAGGTCTGATTTTATCTTCCACAGCACTACCAGATACACAGAATGTTTGTTTTTGTAGATGGTTCTTGCTCTAGGCCAAATGATCACACATACCGTGCAGGGTATGCAGTTGTGCAGCTTCCAGATGTTATACTTGAGGCCAAGCCTATATCTTATCAATGAGCACAGGTTGCTGAATTAATTGCGCTCACTAGAGCATGCCAGCTCTTTGAAGGTCGGGACGTAAACATTTACACTGACTCGAAGTAAGTTTACGGCGTGGTACACGACTAAGGTGTGATATGGAGTAAGCGTGACTTCGTGGCAGCAGATGGAAAGAACATATCACATTCTTCTTTGGTAATGTCACTGTCAAAAGCTATCCAGCTACCTAAAACATTGGCTTTAGTACATTGCAGAGCACATACAGGCCAACAGACAGAGATAGCCAGGGGAAATGCTCTGGCTTACCTTGCTGCTAAACAAGCTGCTATCTCACAGACAGCAGACATCCAAATGGCTATGCTGATACCTAATCTATCCCCATTTGAACAGTCACTCGCAGATCTCCAGGATTATGTATCAAATTATGAGTTAAGGGACTGGGATAAAAGGTGTGCAGAAAGGTCCAAAAACTGGACTTCTCTGCAAAGAAGGGAAACCATGTATACCAGCGGCAAGTGCATCACTGTTCATCTCAAAGTACCATGGAATAGGTCACGCAGGTATACAGGTCACAGCTGATCTTCTGAGTAGAGATATTTATATCACAGAATGCATCTTGCTGGTAAAGGATTATGTATCAGGAACAATCCAAACATCCCACACAAGGCCAAACATGAACACCTGATATATCCAGCAACTCCTTTTACACATTTGCAGTGTTTCGTGACCAAAAAAGAAGATGCACAAACAGTAGTGACGATCCTCACTCAGGAAATAATTCTTCGATGGGGATGCCCACTTCAAATAAACTCAGACAATGGTCCAGCTTTCATGGCCAGGGTCTGCCAGGACTTGGTAAAAGCTCTCACGATAGAATGGAAGTTTCACATTCCCTACCACCCACAAAGCTCAGGAATAGTAGAAAGAATGAACAGAACAATAAAAGACAAGACAAGATAAGAAAGGCCACAGGAGGAACCTTTGCCAACTGGAAAAAGGTCCTCTGAGCAGTCCTGGCAGAAATAAGAATGACCCCCTCCAAAACGGGGTATTCACCTTTTTGAAGTTTTAATGGGTAGACCTTTCCCCACCCCATGGGCCAGAGCACCTTTATTGATAGAAAAGGAAGATTTAGACTTAATACAGGAAGAATATGTATGAAAACTGGTTGAAACATTGGATACAGTCTAAAGAAATGTTGCTCGCACCTCTCCTTTTTCTTCAAAGGAAGCTACTCACCCCTTCAAGGTGGGAGACACTGTGGTGGTCCAACAGCTGAACAGAAATAAGAAGCAAGAGTATCCCTTTGGACCTCCTACCACAGTGGTTGCAGTGACCAGAACAGCCATCCTAGTGGAAAACTTCCATGTCAGCCGAGTAAAAAAGGGGTTGCCCAAAGCCCCCAGGAGCAGGAAGGAGACCTTGGATAAAGGAGGCCCTCAAGCAGAAGTCCAAGCAGACGAAGGAGGAGTTCCTGGGAAAGCAGGTCCGGCCAGAGAAGATGACCTCGCTTATTTCACCACAGACTTCTGGCAAGGCATTTTGCCTCCTGATCCTGATCTATCTGATAGTTATGATCCAGGTGGGCAGGATCACTAACTGTATCTACCACCCTGAAGATTTGGGTGCAATTAAAAGTATCTGTGGGAACACACACACAAGAGAACATCACAGTGACACAATCTAGAACAAAGAGAGAGATTGGAGATAGTTTTACTGATAAGATTCTTTTGCTAAAAGTATGCTTATGCTCAAAAATCAGGGTATGAAGAATGTTGGATATGTAGCAAATTACATCCTAGCACTGCCCAAATTCCCCTTTTGGCTGTACCTTTTAAATATTTCCTCCTTCCTCAACGAAACTCCTCCTGTCTTCTTAACTAACATATCCACTCTACATAAATAACACTATTACCTTTTCCAATAGCTCCATGTGCGACTGCAGGGGCAGATCCAAGGATGCCTGCTCACTGTTTCAAGTATCTGACCCAAAGCTAAACCGTACTGTTCATAACTTTTCCTCCCTCTCTGATAATGTACGTGATATATTCCACCAATTTATAATCGCACAGGACACTCACAAGATTTTGGCTAAGAGACCTTTTGCACTGGGACAAAGTATCTATGTATGTTGTGGGAAAGTGTGTTATCCCTGGGTGCCCCTAGACAATCTACATTTCCTAACAACCACTTAAAGTGGTTGTATACCCTTTTTTTTATATTTTTACCTACAGGTAAGCCTATAATAAGGCTTACCTGTAGGTAAAATGAATATCTCCTAAACCTTTACGGTTTTACAAGATATTCACTTTGCATGCAGCCGCTGTCGTCAGTGGCGCATTCGCTGTGAAGGTCCGGCTGAAGGTCTGGCAGACGCTGCTGGACCTTGCCGGAAAGAAGTCACCGCCGAGGGAGCTGACATTTCCCCTCGGCATGTCTTCCGGGTTTGCGGCTCCGGCGCTGTGAGTGGCCGGGGCCGTGAACCCAGAAGACACGCTGAGGGGAAATGTCAGCTCCCTCGGCGGTGACCAGGATCAGCTGCTGACGCCTCATTCTAAGGTATTCCATAATGAGCTAGTATGTGGTGCATAGAAGTTGGTATTTCTAAGAGCCTTTCAGGACAGCCTTGAAGAAAGCGTAGGAAACACATGCAGCTTTATAAACCCTCCTCTTCCACCATGGCCTCAGTAATTGTGTGGTCTCTGACATGCTGGGAAAATAAAGCACAGAAAAACCAACAGCCGCTAACTTCTAAGACAACAGGGAGGGTAGTAACGGCTGTCCTGAAAGGCTCTTAGAAACACTGTCACCAGTAAGTCTAAGTTTTTCTCAAATCACCTTTCAGGACAGCCTTGGAGAGGATAACCGAGAAACTTACCCTAGAGTGGGACCACTGCCTGTAGCACCTTCCTGCCGAAGGCTTGATCTGCGGAGGACAGCAGGTCCAACCTATAGTGCCGGAGGAAGGTAGAGAAGTTGGACCAGGTAGCAGCCTTGCATATTTGTTCAGGCCCTTTTCGGCCCAGGAAACTGCCCTTGATCCTGTAGAGCGAGCAGCGATACCTGAAGGTACTTCTCCCTTAGCTTTGTAGGCTTCTATGATTGCCCATTTAAGCCACCTACCTAGAGTGCTCTTGGAAGCATTTTCTCCTTTGCGGGATACCGAGAAAATTATGAAGAAAGCATTCGATTTTCTAAATGTTTTGGTGACTGTAACGAGCCCCTGCTCGCTCAGTTCCACTCTCCCGACACTCCTCTGCGGCTATAGAATCAGATTGCAAATTGCAACGTCTGATAGTTCGGTCATCCGATGCTCTGGGAATCGAACTACAGCTATGTGCCGTTCGAATCCAGTTGTGATAGCTCAGAACAAACACCAGGCAGGCTGTATGTAAGTTCAAACAGGGATCTCACTTTTATTGGATGCACACAACACAATTTTATACACAGCAGTTTGAACACCCCACCCCCAACAACCCCTTTCTTATTGGTCAATTGTAAAGTACTTTTTAGTCCTCAATTAGGTCCTTTTGGCCATGCAAATGAGGACTTGAAACAGAGGTCAGCAGGGATTGGTCCGATAGCTTGAATAGGAGGACTGATATGTGTAATGACACAGAGAAGCCCCAGGGGGTAATTAAAGTACATAAACAGTCAAACACAGAACAATGCATTCCTTCCAGACCATGGAGCCGTCTGGAGGGGGTTAACCTTAAAAGAGGGCAGAAGACCCCGCCACTGAATCAAAGGAGAAATACTTCAGTATTCCAAGCTTCATGACAGTGATTGTTAGGTAATGTATCGGGCATCTCCTCACATCCAGAGTCCAGAGTATGAAAAGCTGACTCAGGACTGGCTGGAGCTGAGGAGAAAGTGGGTAATACTATCCCTTGTGAGCGGTGAAAAGGTGTGGCAACCTTGGGTAGAAAAGCTGGGTCTGTTCGAAGTATTATTAAATCCGAAAAAACCCGCCAAGGAGGGTTCCGTGACCACCAAAGCCTGAAGCTCACTGATACTTCTGGCTGATGTGATGGCCACTAAAAAAACGGAAAATTGTATACATACCTTCCGTAATTTTCCTTTCCTGACGCATCCCATGGCAGCACACACATTGGGTTGTGACTCCGCCTCCACAACCTGATAGGACTAGTTAGCTATAAGATCTTGAAGAGGAGTCCACCTTGCATTCTCAGTAACTATCACCTTAGAGGGGTGGGTTCTGTGTGCTGCCATGGGATGCGTCAGGAAAGGAAAATTACGGAAGGTATGTATACAATTTTCCGTTTTCCTGACGCATCATGGCAGCACACACATTGGGAAATAACTCGCTAAATGGGTGGGTGCTTTCAAAAGATTTTTATTTGCTCAAATACAGGGTATAGAAGAATTAGTCTGAATGATTGATCTCCCGAACTCAACCGTAGTTAATTGAGCCGGGTCTATTCTGTAGTGTGAGATGAAAGTATTTCTGGAAGACCAAGTTGCTGCCTTGCAAATGGTTTCTGAGGACACTCTATAATATGCTGCCCAGGAGGTCGCTACCGCTCTAGTCGAGTGGGCTTTTAATCCGTCCGGTATTGGAAGTAGCTGAATTTGGTACGCTCTTTTGATGATTCTCACTAACCAAGACGCTATTGTTCTCGAGGAAGCCGCCTGGCCTTTTCTTGGGCCATGTGGTATGACTAAAAGGTTGTCAGTCTTTCTGAATTGCTTGGTAGTTTCTAAGTAGGTAGAGATCACCGATTTGACGTCCAATGGATGTGGGTTCCCTTCACTATTCAGAAAGACTGGGAGATTGATCTCCGATTTGAAGTGGAAGGTAGACGCTACCTTAGGTATAAATTGATCTGACGGTCTGAGGACGACTCTATCTGGGTAGAAGACCAGATGTGGTTCTTTAATTAGTAGCGCCTGTAACTCC
Source organism: Lithobates clamitans (assembly GCA_037952925.1). Classification (NCBI taxonomy): domain Eukaryota; kingdom Metazoa; phylum Chordata; class Amphibia; order Anura; family Ranidae; genus Lithobates; species Lithobates clamitans. The sequence goes on along the minus strand of JBBGZY010001424.1, from coordinate 1,622,665 downwards.
GAGACTCTTTTGGCAGATGTTATCGCTACTAGAAAAGATAATTTAAACGTTAGATCCCATAAGGATACTGATTCCAGGGGGAAGAAGGGTTCTCTAGACAGAGCTTCTAGTACAATCGATAGGTCCCAGGTCGGAAAGGTTGGTTTTCTTGGTGGCCTTATTTTCAGGCATGCTTTTTGGAATTGGATTATGAGCGGATCTAGGGCCCATTTGGTTCCCGTCATTGCGGATAGTGCAGAGACTTGGACTTTGAGAGTGCTGGAAGCTAGTCCCTTCTCCAGTCCTAGTTGTAAAAATTCTAGGATTTGAGAGACTGAAGGAGAGAGTGGGTTCCAAGACTGCTGTTGTGAAAATTCGGTGAATTTTTCCCAGATTTTGCTATACGTGTTGTTTGTTGTCCCTTTCCTTGCCTGTTGGAGTGTATTCACTACTCTAAGTGAGCATCCTTGGTCTAGTAGCCTCTCCCTTTCAACCTCCAGGCCGTTAGGTGTAGTCGATCCGGTGCTGGGTGAAGGAATGGGCCTTGTGAGAGCAAATCTGGAGTTACTGGAAGTGGAAACGGCACTTCTGTGTTTAGTTGCAGGATGGTTGCGAACCATGGCCTTCTCGGCCAGAACGGCAATACCGCTATGACTATGGACGTTGATCTCCTCAGTCTGGCCAGAAATCTGGCTATTAGGGGAATCGGAGGAAAGACATATCCCAAGTGGAAACTCCATGGGTGATGGAGACAGTCGATCCCTGCCGCCGTTGGATAGGTGGCTCTCGATAGGAACCGAGGGCATTTGTTGTTCTGTGGAGTTGCCGCCAGATCCATGTCGGGGATTCCCCATTTGCGAGTGAGCAGAGCGAATACTTGAGGGTTGAGAGACCACTCGTTGTTTGATATAAATATTCGGCTCAGGTCGTCTGCGAGTTGGTTCTGTACTCCCGGGACGTAGATTGCCTTCAGATCTGTCAGATGAACTTGAGCCCATTCGATTATTGGGCGAACTTCTTCCATGAGTGTGTTGCTTCGGGTGCCTCCTTGTCTTTGAACGTAATTCACAGCCACTGTGTTGTCCATGCGTAGGAGAACGTTTCTTCCCGTAAGGAGTGGTCCGAATGTTAGTAGAGCCTTCCAGGCGGCTCTGAGTTCCAGAATGTTTGAAACTATCCCCTGCGTGTGAAAGGACCAACGGCCCTGTACCCCTTGATGCTGATAATGTGCTCCCCACCCCTGGAGGCTGGCATCCGTGGTGATTATTTCTGGTAGTGGCGGTATTATGGGACGGCTGCGTGAGAGATTGCTGATTCGGGTCCACCACCATGCCGACTTCTTTACTGCTGGATTGATCCTGATCCGCTGGTTCATTGATGACCCGTTCCACTGTTTTAGGAATGAATTCTGGAATGTTCTTGAATTCCACTGCGCCCACTGGACCATTAAGAAGGTGGAAGACATTGACCCCAGGATGCTTAGACAAGTTCTGGCTGATAAGTATTCTGCTGCCAGGAGTTTCTTTATTTTTTGTACTAGCGGGTCTATTTTCGCTTGAGGAAGACCGACCGTGTTGGAGTTGGTGTCTATCTCGGCTCCCAAAAAAATGATTCTTTGTGCCGGAATGAGATTGCTCTTTTTCCAGTTTATTATCCAGCCAAACTGTTGGAGTGTGGAAATTAATACTGTTTGATGTAGAAGCAGAGTTTGTCGGCTGTCGGCTAGTAGCAGTATGTCGTCGAGATAATGTAGGACTCTCAGACCTTTCTCCCTCAACTGTGCTATTATCGGTAGCAGGACTTTTGTAAAGGTTCTGGGGGCTGTTGATATTCCAAATGGGAGGCTTTGAAACTGAAAATGTTGGCGACCTATTGCGAAGCGTAGATATTTTTGGAAGGTTTGGTGTACGGGAATATGTAAGTAGGCGTCGGACAAATCGACCGATAGCATCCAATCCTTTGCTCCTATTGCTAGCAGTACTGATTGCAGGCTCTCCATTTTGAATGATTCGACTAGAATCGTTTCGTTGAGACTTTTTAGATCGAGTACCGGTCTCAAGTCTCCTGTCTTTTTCGTTACTAGAAAAAGAGGAGAGTAGAATCCTGTGGCCTTCTGTTCCCGTGGAACCTCTATGATTGCCTGTTTTTGAAGTAATCCTAGAATATACTTGATTAGAAGCTTTCGCTTTGGGAGAGAAGACGGTAGTCTGGTAACTCTGTAGAACTCTTTGGGTGGCTTGTGCTTGAATGTCCATTTGTGGCCCTCCTGGATGGTGGAAATCGTCCAGGGGTCTCTTATAGAGTGTATCCATACGTGAGCAAACAGCCTCAACCTCGCACCTACTATTGCGAGTTGGGCTTGCGTGCCATCAAAACGACTTCTGTTGATCCCCTGAGTTGGGGTTTTTGGGCTTCTGTACCCTCACAAAGGCTGGTTGTGGGTTTTGCCAATTCCGCTTAAATTGTTTACCTGGCCTATAAGACCTTGCTTCTCGATATCTTTCGGGCAGATGTCGTCTGAAGGGTGGATTCTTTTGCTGTTTGGGTTTCCTATCTGAGGGAATAAGGCCCGATTTACCCCCCGTTACTTTCGAGATTGCAGAGTCTAGTTTAGGCCCAAATAGGTTTGTTCCGTCGTATGGGATTCTACACCAACTGGATTTTGAAGTCGCATCTGCGACCCATGGCTTTAGCCACAACGCTCTTCTGGCTGTTACTGCCGCCAGCATTGCTCTCGCTGAGGATCTTATGATGTCCACCGACGCCTCTGCCACGAAGTCTCCCGCCAGGCTGAGTTCCTGTAAGGCGGCCGTGGTCTTTTCCCGCTCTGCTGCTTCTAGTAATAATTTTTCGATGTTAGACGCCCAGCTGGAGATGGCTCTACCGACTGCTGCTAGTGTAACTGCCGGCCTGCAGGCCCCTCCTGCCGCTGAATAGGCTTTTTTAAGATCAAGGTCTATCTTGCGGTCCATTATGTCTCTGAAGGTGACGGCATCTTCAATTGGTAATGTTACATGACGCGCCAGGCGCATCAGTGATGAATCAACCACGGGTGCTGCGATGAGAGGATTTACCTTTGGTTCCCTCAATGGGTAAAGCTTGGCTAGCCTATTATTTAAGCCGGATTTTTTTTTCTGGCTTTTGCCACTCATCTTTTATTAACTCTTCAAGCTCATCAATGAAGGGAAAGGTTTCGGGATCTCTTTTTAGGTTAGGAAAGTATTTCCTTAGTTTGCAAGGAGCGTCATTTTCTTCCTCCCATCCGATCGCCTCCTTTACTGCTCTCGCAAAAGGGTCTATTAATGCGAAATCGAAGGAAGTGGGTACTAGACCCTCCTCTTCCTCTGGTGAATCCTCTTGGTCCTGGGGATCGTAAGGGGCTGAGGTCGGAATGGATTGTCCGACTGATTCGGATGTTGCCACCTGCAGGATAGATTCTTTTACGGTTTCTCTTATTATGTTGGATGCCTGCACTGCGTCCGCTTCCTTGTCGCGGGTTGCCTCTTCTAGGCATGCTTGGCATACTAGTTTGCCGGATAGCGCTTGCGCTCCACAGACCCAGCATGTATTGGGCGCAGGGCGAATACACTGCTCATCTCGTGGTTGACGGGAGGATGTTGAATCTCTATGGTGGGAGGATCTTGAATGACTTCTTCGAGAATGAGAGTGTCTTGAAGGTGAACGCTCCTTTCTTTTAGAATGCGATGACCTTGATGACCTGCCGGAACTACCAATAAAATGGTATTAGTGGCATTGCTCTCTTTTCTCCTCTTCATTACTTACCCATTTTGTTGCCCCCTTACCTTGTGGTCCGTGAATGGTCTGCTGTGGCAGCGGCCTCCATAGGAAAGGTAGAGTGTGTCTATACAGGTAGAAAAAGAGAAAAGAAAGATTCCTCAAAAAAAAAAGGTTTTTTTTTTTTTTTTTAAATATAGGGGGGGGGGGGGAAAGAGGTCCCCCTTCTTTTTTTTTTTTTTTTTTTTTTAGGAAGAAGGAATGGACTTACCCAAGGTAAGGATAATAGTTGACCAGCAAGGCAGCAACAATTATGGCAGTAATGGTGTGGAGGGTGATCTCCTACCCTCCCAGCAACTCCAAATGACAGGAACAGCGGTTTTTAAATAGACCGCCGTCGCTGTAGTGATGACGTCACGGCCGCGCATGCGCCCTAGGTGTCCGCGACGCTCGGCGCCATTTTGGATGCTGGCAGTTGACTATCCAGGATGTCATTTCCTGGTGCCGAGAGCCCGAGCCGGCCGCCATGATGGACAGGCGAGGCAAGGGACTACAGAGCCCAGCGGACCCAGATGAAGGTATAGAGGGGGGAAAAAGGAAAAAAACGGAACAGGATGAGGATAAGAATTTCAATATGGCTACAGTGATGACCTACCAGGTGGTAGAGAGTGTAATTTGAGGTAAGAGGTGGAGACCGCTGAACATTTTTTTTAAAACCTATTTAAGGCTTTTGAAAATGATTGTTAGGACATACCCCTGAGACCACCAGAGTGGGGTTCCCTGCATAAAGCTCGTTTAGAGGCTGTACAGTCAGGGCTTCCAGCTAGGAGAGGCTTGAACCCAGCTGGGGCGAATCGGTAAGGGGTTTCCAAGCTGTAACCAGTCGATCCATCCAGGTGAGGAAAAAAAGGAGAATGCAAGGTGGACTCCTCTTCAAGATCTTATAGCTAACTAGTCCTATCAGGTTGTGGAGGCGGAGTCACAACCCAATGTGTGTGCTGCCATGATGCGTCAGGAAAATAGTTTTGAGAACTAAATCTTTTACGGATGCTTCCTGCAAGGGTTCAAAAGGAACCTCCATGAGATCCTTCAATACAATGGATAAATCCCAACTGGGAAAGACTTAGATAGGGCTACTGGCCTATTCCATGCAAGAGACCTAAAAAAATCTAGAAATTAATACTTCTTTGGATAGAATCTTTTTAAAAAAAACTGAACACCTGTGTTTTAAGGGTGCTGGATGCCAACCTCTTCCAACCCCTTCTCCATTCCATCATGGAGAAATTCTAGAACTGAAACTATACTTTTGACCTGGAAGCCTTTAGAAGAGCACCAGGAGTTAAACTTTTCCATACTTTTACGTAAGTAGCCCGTGTCACTTCTTTCCTACTGGAGAGCAGGGTATTCACAAGCTTCTCTGACAAACCCATGGCTCTTAGGAGGTCTTCAGAAACCAGGCTGTCAGTTGTAGCCGATCTGCTTCTGGATAATGCAGAGTCCCTTGCATTAGCAGGTCCTTTCTGGATGGTAGTCTCCAGGGAGGTTTTGCGGCTAGATTTAGCAGGGCCGCGAACCAGGGCCTCTTTGGCCAGAAGGGTGTTTTTCCTCTCTGAATTTCCTGAGGACCAACAGTATTAGCTGGAAGGGGGGAAAAGCGTAGCATAGATGATAATCCCAGGGATGGGCGAACGCATTTATGCCTATGGCCTGATCTTCCCTGTGAAGCGAAAAAAACATCTGCACTTTTGAGTTCTGCTGGCTTGCCAACAGATCTATTTGAGGTTGTCCCCATGCCTCGGTGACCATCAAGAAGACCTCCTGGTTCGGGCTCTATTTCCCTTCTACCACTCTCCTTCTGCTTAGCAGATCTGCTAGAAGGTTCTGGAACCCCTTTAGATGGGTCGCCGTCAGAGGCCATATTTCTCTCTGCCCAGGTGAGCAAGTGGCTGGCTAACTCTAAGAGCCCTTTGCTCCTGGTTCCTCCCTGCTTCAATGCATAGGCTACCACTGTTGTATTGTTCGAGAGTACTTGCACATGCTCTCCCCTGACTACCTGTTGAAAGGATACGAGTCTGAAGAAGATGGTCCTTAGTTCTCGTCAGTTTGAAGAAGCACTGGAACCTCTAAAACTAAGAGGGATATCAGTCGTCCCGTATGTGGACGATCTGTTACTTTTTGCAGACTCCAAAAGCCAGGTCCTGACAAACTTGCAGGTGACTCAGGCTCACCTCCAGGGCTTAAGTTGGCTCCTAAATTTGGAGAAATCAAATTTAGCCCCAGCAGAGGAGATGAAGTTCCTGGGTTACACAATAAACTCAGTACTTCAGAAAGTCTGTTTTTGGACCAGGAACCCTGAGTAGCCTGGCTGTCCAAGGGAGCCCCCCAAGAACTCGCCCCCATCGTTAGACGCTTGTCCAGGGGAGAGACCCAGGGGAGACCATTTGTTAGGTTGGTCGAATCCCGCCACCACCAGAGCGCTCTTTTTACGTTTGAGGTGATCCTAATTTGCTTTTCTAGAGGCTCCTGGTGAGACCATCTTTGAAGGATGTTCATCTGAAGCGGCCGGGAAAGTAGTCTGGCCCACTGTATGGCTGTAATGGATGCCGAGAGGCGTCCCAAAACTGCCATAGCAGTCCGAACAGACGCCGGGAGATTGGTTTGAATCTGTCTTACCGCAGCTTGGACCTTCTCTATCTTCTCCTGTGGGACGAAGACTTTCTGAAGTACTGAGTTTATTGTGTAACCCAGGAACTTCATCTCCTCTGCTGGGACTAAATTTGATTTCTCCAAATTTAGGAGCTAACTTAAGCCCTTGAGGTGAGCCTGAGTCACCTGCAAGTTTGTCAGGACCTGGCTTTTGGAGTCTGCAAAAAGTAACAGATCGTCCACATACGGGACGACTGATATCCCTCTTAGTTTTAGAGGTTCCAGTGCTTCTGCCATCACTTTTGTAAAGATCCTGGGGGAGGATGATAGTCCGAAAGGCAGAGCTCTGAACTGGAGATGCCATATTGAATCCCCCAGGTTGGGAAACTTGGGCTATCGGGACGTGCAGCTAAGCGTCCCTTAGGTCCAGAGATTCCATAAAGCAATTTGGGGACAATAGCTTCATTATTTAATAGATTGTTTCCATCCGGAAGTGTTTGTAACGGATCGATCTGTTCAGAATCTTCAAATTCAGTATCAAAAGATTCTTCCCTGAGGGTTTCTTCACTAGGAAGATGTGTGAATAGAAATCCCGACCTTCCTGATGTTTTGGGACTTGGATAATGACTTCCTGTTGTATCAGATCCTGGAGCAGGTTCATCGTTGCGGAAGCTTTTTCCTTGTCTTTTGGAAGACTGGTGATTAGGGATGAGCCGAACACCCCCCTGTTCGGTTCGCACCAGAACACGCGAACAGGCAAAAAATTTGTTCGAACACTGTTAAAGTCTATGGGACACAAACATGAAGAATCAAAAGTGCTAATTTTAAAGGCTTATATGCAAGTTATTGTCATAAAAAGTGTTTGGGGACCTGGGTTCTGCCCCAGGGGACATGGATCAATGCACAAAAAAGTTTTAAAAATGGCCGTTTTTTCGGGAGCAGTGATTTTAATAATGCTTAAAGTGAAACAATAAAAGTGTAATATTCCTTTAAATTTCGTACCTGGGGGGTATCTATAGTATGTCTGTTTCCCGTGTTTAGAACAGTCTGACAGCAAAATGATATTTCAAAGGAAAAAGTAATTTAAAACTACTCGCGGCTATTAATGAATTGCTGGTCCGACAATACACATAAATTCATTGATAAAAACGGCATGGGAATTCCCCACAGGGGAACCCCGAACCAAAATTTAAAAAAAGACGGGGGGGTCCCCCTAACTTCCATACCAGGCCCTTCAGGTCTGGTATGGATATTAAGGGGAACCCCGGCCAAATTTTTTTTTTTTTTTTTTAAATGGCGTGGGGTGCCCCCAAAAATCCATACCAGACCCTTATCCGAGCACACAACCTGGCAGGCCGCAGGAAAAGAGGGGGAACGAGAGCGCCCCCCCTCCTGAACCATACCAGGCCACATGCCCTCAACATTGGGAGGGTGCTTTTGGGGTAGCCCCCCAAAACGTCTTGTCCCCATGTTGATGGGGACAAGGGCCTCATCCCCACAACCCTTGACCAGTGGTTGTGGGGGTCTGCGGGCGGGGGGCTTATCTTGATCTGGAAGCCCCCTTTAACAAGGGGACCCCCAGATCCCGGCCCTCCCCCCTGTGTGAAATGGTAAGGGTGTATCCCTACCATTTCACAAAAAAACTGTCAAAAATGTTAAAAATGACGAGACAGTTTTTGACAATTCCTTTATTTAAATGTAAGCAAAAAAATTCCGCGCTAGAAGCACAAAAGGATAAGCAGCAGTAAACAGTGCGACAACACCAAAAGCAGAAAAAATATATATAAACTGCGCTAAACAAAAGTTATATGTGTTGAGGTAGATAAATAATTTTATAACTTTTTATAACTTTATTTAAATGCTTCTTCTATCTTCCTTTTGGTTTCTTCCTCCATCTTCTTCTTCTGGTTCTTCCTTCGGTGTTCTCATCCGGCATCTTCCTCCGCGGCGTCTTCTTCCCTTCTTCTCGAGCCGCTCCGCATCCACTATGATGGGAGGCTCCTGCTGTGTGATGCTTCTCCTCTTCTGACGGTTCTTAAATAATGGAGGGCGGGGCCACCCAGTGACCCCCGCCCCCTCTGACGCACGGGGACTTCCCTGAGGCATTCCCCGTGACATCAGAGGGGGCGGGGTCACCCGTTACGTAATGAAGATGCCGGACGAGAACACCGGAGGAAGAACCAGAAGAAGGAAGGAGGAAGAAACCGAAGGAAGATAGAAGAAAGAAGATAGAGGAAGCATTTAAATAATGGAATTGTCAAAAACTGTCTCTTGTCATTTTTAACATTTTTGACAGTTTTTTTGTGAAATGGTAGGGGTACTTTTGTACCCCCTTACCATTTCACACAGGGGGGAGGGCCGGGATCTGGGGGTCCCCTTGTTAAAGGGGACTTCCATATTCCGATAAGCCCCCCGCCCGCAGACCCCCACAACCACCGGGCAAGGGTTGTGGGGATGAGGCCTTTGTCCCCATCAACATGGGTACAAGGTGTTTTGGGGGGCTACCTCAAAGCACCCTCCCAATGTTGAGGGCATGTGGCCTGGTACGGTTCAGGAGGGGGGCGCTCTCTCGTCCCCCCCTCTTTTCCTGCGGCCTGCCAGTTTGCGTGCTCGGATAAGGGTCTGGTATGGATTTTTGGGGGGCCCCACGCCATTTTTTTAAAAAAAATTTGGCGTGGGGTTCCCCTTAAAATCCATACCAGACCTGAAGGGCCTGGTATGGAATTTAGGGGGACCCCCTACATCTTTTTTTTTTTTTTTTTTTGGTTCGGGGTTCCCCTGTGGGGAATTCCCATGCCGTTTTTATGAATGAACTTTTATGTGTATTGTCGGACCGGCAATTAATTCATTAATAGCCGCGAGTAGTTTTTTTCCTTTTGAAATGTCATTTTGCTGTCAGACTGTTCTAAACACGGGAAACATGCGCCCCTTTTACAGGCATACTATAGACACACCCCAGGTACCAAATTTAAAGGAATATTACACTTTTATTGTTTCACTTTAAGCATTATTAAAATCACTGCTCCCCAAAAAGTGGCCGTTTTTTAAAAACTTTTTTTCCGCATTGATCCATGTCCCCTGGGGCAGGACCCAGGTCCCCAAAAACCTTTTATGATAATACCATGCATATAAGCCTTTAAAATTAGCACTTTTGATTATTCATTTCTCCCATAGACTTTAAAAGCGTGTTCTGCAGCTTTCGAATTTGCCGCGAACACCCCAAATTGTTCGCTGTTCAGAGAACAGCCGATGTTTGAGTCGAACATGAGTTCGACTCGAACTCGAAGCTCATCCCTACTGGTGATATAGTATCTGCTCAGAGGGGTTTCCGAGAACTCCAAACTGTACACCTGGGTGATGATGTTTACGAACGGGCTTGTGGTCGCCTTTTTCCACTGTGGGTGATGAGAAGATAATCACACCCCCCCCCCCCCCCAATGGGGTGAGATTGTCTTTTTTTTTTTTTTTCACAATATAAAACAGGATAAAGAACTGTATACAAAGTATAGGTACAACAAATATCTGCCATAATCGGTTGTATACATTATAATAAAGTAGTTGGTTGTAATACCAATCACAAAGTGTGCTAGTGTGAAGGTATGTATTAAGATAATAGAAGATGCAGAAAAGGTAAAAAGTGAAACTATATTACGGGAACAGAAAAACATAAAGAAAGAAAAATAATAAAGTGGTGGATAAACAAAACAAAAAGAAAATGAGGCGTAAAGCCAGGGTAATGGTTGGGTTCAGGTGAGATGGACAATCTTGAGTATACAATTAGTTAAGCATAAGGAAGGGAAACTATGGAATTATTTTAAGTTGGTTAACACAGTTTGCAGTATAGACTTATGGATGTGTCACATTGAGCATTCCCTCCAAATCTTCCACTGAATGTCAAATTCCTTCCTAGAATTGCAATTGTTGACGAGTATTGATTCATAGACATAGTGGGTTAGTATGATATTGAGTGTTTCAGACATGTTTGGTACTGTATTTGATTTCCAATTTTGCGTTTAGAAGTGATGTGGCTGCTAGAAATATATGTGTGTGATTACTGTGGAGGGAAAATTTTCAATGTCCAGGTTTAACAGGGCTATTCCAGGATCGGTGTGGGGGGGGGGGGGTAAAGATACCAGTAATAGAAGATATTTTCCGGAATATACTATGCCAAAAGCTAGTGAGGTGTTTGCATGACCAAAATATATGCTTTGTTTCCTACTCCTCCGCAATCTCTGCAGCACAGAGGAGTTGGTCTGGGAGAATTTGGACATTCGATATGGTGTAAGGTACCACCTCAATGCTATTTTTTGGGAAAGTTCCCAGTGGTTTACACATTTAGATGTTTTATAAATTATTTTTAGAGCAGTTTGCATTGCAGGGGTGTAAAGGTTTTACCCAAGTCAGTTTCCCATTTCCGATAGGGGGAGGTTTTAGTAAAGGTGGATTTGTGCTGGAGGAGATTGCAGAAGAGGGGAGTACTTTTGGTGGAACCAGATGATGTTGTATGGAATTTCCATACTGTATCATAGATATATATATGTGGTGGGACTTTAGAGATCTTAGGAAGTGTGGAACTTGATGGTATTTGTAGGTGTCCCGGGTGTGAGGTTATATTCTGTTCTGAGGGTATTAAAAGTCTTAAGGCAATCGTTGTGATACAAATCTGCAATATGTGTGATGCCTTTTATTTTGCCAATTAAGGAGAGTAATATTGGAGATTGCTTTCGACAAAGTATCGATAGTAATGGGGACATTGATTATTTTAGAGGGCGGGAATGTGGATTTGTTAAGATCTCTCCAAGCCAAGAGAGAGGCTTGTATGGTCAAGGAGAGTTGTTGTAGGGGGAAAGGTTTCCGGGTGTTGAGAAAAAGTAAGGAACTGAGGTCTGAGGTGGGGCTTAGAGCTTGTTCGATGTTGCGCCAAGGGGCATCTGATGTAGGTGTAAACCATGTCTTGAGTTAGTAGCGATGCAAGGTATTAGTCTTGTAAGTCAGTGAGTCCCATATCTCCCGCCAATCTGTTTTTTTTTTTTTTTTTGTTTTTTTTTAAATTGTTTTGTTTATATCAGAAAACCGGGACATACAACAATAGTGTGACCACGTTTAACATCAATAAAGTCAAAGGTTCAAGTATATTAATTACAATGCAAAAGCATAAAACAATACAAGAGGCTCTACATTTTCTATAAAACATGTATAGCAGGGTTGAGTGTCTCATTGATTATATTCTTGTAGCCTGACACATAACCTGTCTTCCACAAGTCCTCTATCTGGCTGTGTGCCTTGTGTTTTGATAATGATATGTCGGGATATAATGATCCCTTTGCGACCGGTTCCCTGTTAATTTTATATTTTTAAAAGAAAGAATAATAGGGAATGAAGAACAGGTTAGAAGTGGGCAAAGCCCGAATAGAGCAGAAAAAAAAAGAGAAGGAGTGGTCCGGGTGGGGGGGGGGGGGGGGGAGAAAAGAGGGGGAAGGGGGGGGAGACACGGGTGGTAATTCACGGACGTGTATGTTGGCTATCGCCTGATATTTTCTATTCCTAAACACATGTTGCAGGATGATATTCACCTGCCTCAGAGGGCTTGCCCCTCATCTGAGTATTTGAAGATGTTCCATAGCTGCCAAGTTTTAGAATGTTTCTTTTCTATTTTGACTTGTGAGGATTAAGTCCTCCATCTGGTTTATTTCTTCAACTTTTTGGAGCCAAAAGGCGATGGACGGTGTGTGAGGGGACTTCCAAAAGAATGGGATGCATGCCTTCGCTGCGTCTGGGTCATCGGGAACATTGCGGTCTGTGAATTTTTGGGTTATCTGGCGGACTTCTCTCCAGAAGTTCTGGATCCGGGAGCAGGACCAGAAAATATGGAGGAGTGTACCTTTTTTTTTCTTCTTGGCATCTCCAACAAGCATCTGACGCAGGGGGGAAAATTGTTTTAAGTAACGCAGGAGTTCTGTACCAGTGTGTGAGGATTTTTATAGTTTGTCTCCTGAATCTTGGTACATAGAGGATTTGTGTGTAAACCTCAGAATGTGCTGTGTTTTACTGGTTGTGAAATGACAGTTTAGTTCTCTTTCCCACTTGGTGAGGCTCTGCACTTGGTATTCCCTCGGTGGTACAATTAATAATCTGCAAGTTAGTGAGAGTGAGTGTAGCAAGGTCCCTGTCTCCGTGCATAGTACTTCCATAGGTGTGGGGTTTGGTTGATATCATTGGGTGGTGGGAGACTGCGTAGGAAATGGTGGAGCTGCAATGCTCTCAGAAAATCTAGTCGGAACTGTCCGTCAGGGTCAGACAGCTCCGAGATCGTTTTCCACCTGCCCATAGGCTTGAAACATTCCCTCTTCCCTTAGCCTCCGGAACCTCCCATCTTGAAGGCCTGGTTCAATTAGAGGGTTGCCCAAAATGGGCCGAAGTGGTGAGTCACGGGAGAAGAGGGAGGAAGAGTGAATCAGTTGTGCACAGATCCGAACCGTGTTTCCTATTAACAGGTGGCGTTTAAGGTCTGTTGGAAGAGCGGCGTGGCACCACGGAGCTCTATGTAGGGGAGTCTCACTCTGTGCTTTTTCAAGTTGCGTCCATAATTTGATATTTGTATGTCGGCACCAGTCGATCAGCCTACCTAGGTGGGTCGCTCTATAGTAGGTCCGGAGTTCTGGCATTGCCAGACCTCCATTGGGTTTGGGTAGTGATAAGGTCAGGGATTTAATTTAGAGTTCTCACTTAATATAATGCCTACGTGTAAATCTGTTATGAAATGTAGTCTGTTATGAAATATAATAATGCCTGCGTTACAGTCTCTTATGAAATGTAACCTTTAGCTGCTGAGCTCGATTGTAGCTGCTTTTGTTGCCTTGTATCTGTATTGCCATGGTGTTGGAGCTTGTGGCCTAGGTGACTCCTGTTGTGGTTGACCCTTGCCCTGTGTGGGGGTGGTGCTGATGCTATTGTTTGTATAATCGCCTATAAAAGGCTTTTGAAACTAATAAAGCAGGTCAGTTCAGTACGGGTCGTTTATGCTTGGAACTGATGCACGGATATCTGACTCTGTGTTTATAATTCCTCTACTGCAAATAATCTGACACAGCAATATAAATTGTAAAGCAGTTCCATAGAAGCTGCACCTAACATTTTTGGCGCCCGAACAGGGACCCACCAAGTTGCTACAAGAGGTGGCTGAGCTACGCTGACGGAATGAAAGGACAGGCATTCCGGGAACCACAGATCGAAAACCTGCGCAGGTAAGAAAAAGCTTTATTTTTCTTATATTCTGTGCTCCCCTGATTTGTGCCTATCCGTTCTGTCAGTTATGGTTCTCCTGGTTTTAAAACACCAGCCTCTGTAGTGGTGAGTCTAGAATTACTGAATATTTTGGTTTATATTGCTGGAATTATTTGTTGTCTGTCTTGTCTGTCTTGTTGAGAAAGTGAATGAGCCTTGCCTAGGTTGGTATGAATTGAACGAATATCATCCCAATGAGCAACGGAATGCACTCTTACCTCGCAAGAGGACTTGGGGGGTCTGACGCTTAAGTTTGATATTCAATTTAGTTCATAAACCATAGATGGGTTGAGAGTATAAGCCCTGTCTGCTCCATAAAGCAGGGATAAGAGTGCATGAGAGGGATCCCAGATACAGGGGGGAATAAGGTCTCCATAAAGTCCGGAGATCTAGTCGGATACCTGGCCACTTAAAGGAATGCTTGTATATGTTGTAGCCGCGATTCTGGTTATAATATTTGTTAGTTGGGCTAGCATATAAAGTAATTCGATTTCAGAAATCTCATTCCGGAGAGGTTTTTAGTATTCTGGCACCCTAGGAGGAAGGCAACAAGGAACTAGTGTAACTTAGCTAAGTGTTTTATATTGTACACTAAGTGTCCCGCATGCTACCTAGGCACGGACTGTCAGAATGGGCCAGCGAAACACAAAACCCCGTCAGGGAATTGTGGCGCACTATACGGTGCCACAGATAATTAAGAACATTTATGGGAAAACCAAAGCACAGGACTTAAAGGATGTCCTTCGTAAATTTAAGGTGAAAGGAGCAGTGGGCTTAGACCCGGATGTATGGAGTGAAATAAAAAGGGACAGACAAGGAGAGGTGTTAGAGAAGCAATGGATGCGTCAGGTTCAATGCTTAATTAAGGTCTCAAATAGAGCGAAAGAAGAGGGGTGGAAATATAATCCAGATTGTGATGGTTGGAATATGAAAGATAGAAGAACAAAAATGTCGAGGCTCCGGCTGACCCCAGCTCAGCCATCCCACCCCCATATACTGACGTAGAACGCAAACCACACAAGATATATCCTGTACTTGAGGGGAGAGGATGGGTTTGTCAGGTTTGTGGAGCACAAAACCCAGAATGGGCAGTAGAATGTGTGCATTGTGGGGCACAAAAACCTCATCCAGAAACTGTAGCTCCCGTACGCACTGATACACGCATTGTTCAGGTAAACAATCCAGACTTTGGAGCAGCCCATCCAAATGCCCCGCCTACTGTCACTCGTAGAATACAAATAAGGACTTGGGCACCATGGTCAGCAGACACCCTTATGGCATTAATACAGAGCGCCCCAGACCCGGTGGCAAAGCCAGCTGCTTTCTGGAGATTTGTGACACAGTTAATGAATACACATGAAGCAACCTGGCAGGATGGGGAGGATCTATGCAGACACAAAATGACTCTGACCCTGTTTAACCAGTTTATGACAGAAATAGGTCCACACAGACCTGCAGGACAAGTTGATGGGGATGGCAACCTGGAGGCAGGACATGTCAGACATATAGACTCAAGGGCTCCTTTTATTGCTAGATTAGAAGCTTTCTGTCAGGCAAAACAACAGGAGAGGGGGTCAATATCACCCATGAAACAAATGCCAGGACAGACTGTATCGGAATTTTACTTATCTATGGAAAGTATGATGGCAGATGAGGGATTGGATTTGGCTCTGCCAGTCACGATCCGAGCCTTCATTAGACAGTTTATGGAAGGATTAATTCCACAGATAAGTGAAAGACTGAAAGCCTGCATACTACCCTTAATTTGTTGCGATTTTTGGCATAAAAAGGTTGTAAGGTTAATAAGAAAAAGTTGCAAGTGTGTCAGAAAAAAGTTATCTTTTTGGGACATTGTATATCACAGGGTACAAGACATCTCACTGAGGAGAGGGTTCAAGTGATAAAGGGAATGTTACCCCCACGGAATTTCAAACTATTGCGTATGTTTTTAGGTATTGTCATATTGCAAACAATGGATACCACACACTAGCGCTTTGATGCAGCCATTATACGATTGTTTGAAAATTGTACCGTATATGCTTACAGAAGTAGCTTATGAATCGTTTATCACTTTGAAAAAGTTGTTGATTTCTGCCCCGGCTATTGGTATACCAGATTACACCAAGATATTTAACCTGTACGTTGCTGAGATCACTGGACACGCCACAGGTGTTCTGACACAGGCACATGTAAAACAAAGACCAGTCGCTTACTTTTCTGCGGCGTTAGATCCAGTGTCCAGAGGTTCACTGTCTTGTGTACGGGCGGTAGCAGCAGTGTCAATTATCATAGATAAATCATCAGAAATTGTTCTAGATAATCCAGTCGTAGTGCATACCACACATGACATACATGCAATCTTGTCTCAGGTACAGCCCAAACACATTTCAATGGCTAGGCAATTAAGGTTACAGTGTACTTTACTCTTACCTCCAAATGTCACTTTTCAGCGCTGTACAACCTTAAATTTGGCCACCTTTTTGCCTCTTCAGTCACCAGACTTGGCAAGGGGGAATGATAGTACTAATAGTACTAGTGAGAAAAGAAATGAGGACACTGACACTCTTTTGTTTAAAGAGGTAGATGAACACGATTGTTTTCAGCTCATGGAACAGGAGACAATGGGATTCCCACATGTTACAGATACACCAATTTTAAACGCTGAGCACACTTTGTACATAGATGGCAGCAGGTTTGCTGATGACAAGGGTAAATATCACACAGGGTATGCTGTAGTGACTGATACACAGGTGATTGAAGCACAGCCCTTACCAGCCCACATGTCAGCACAGGAAGCAGAATTAAAAGCTTTAGAACAAGCCCTAGAATACTTAAAAGGACGAGAAGGGAATATTTACACTGACTCCGCCTACGCTTATGGTGTAGCGCACGATTATGGCCACATATGGAGGGCTAGAGGTTATCTGACAGCAGCAGGTACACCTGTAAAACATGGAGAAGGGATTAAGAGAGTCCTGAACAATCTTCAAAAGGTTAAACGAGTGGCCATCATGAAGATAGCGGCACAAACGAGCGCAAAAACAATTGAGGCAAAAGGAAATGCATTTGCAGATTTGACTGCAAAACAGGCAGCTCTAGGGGAAGGAAGCCCTGAGACCTTAGCAGCGGTAGAGGTGAGTATCCCAGAACCAATATGGCAGCAGCTGAGTAAATTACAGGAGCAAGCAGGGGAGAGCGAGAAAGATAAGTGGGTCAGGATGGGAGCAGCACCAGACCTTGACAATGTATGGAGGGAAGGAGGCAAAATATGCCTACCTGCCTCTCTGTACCCAGCAATGGCAGCGGCAGTTCACCTACCCACACACGTCAGTTCCAATTCCATGTATAGGATTGTGAACCAAGGATGGCTCGCCCCTGGATTCAGTAGCACTGCAAGAAACTACTGTGCAGCCTGCCAAATCTGTCTCCTGAATAACCCAGGACAGAAAGTGAAAACCCCACGAAAACACCAGGTCCGGGCCCAATACCCCTTCCAGAGACTGCAAATTGATTACATACAAATGCCTAAGAGCGGCCCCTTTGAATTTGTCCTCGTGTGTATGATTTATTCTCAGGTTGGCCCGAAAGTTATCCAGTAAAATCAGCTACAACAAAAGCCACAGCCAAGAAACTGATCACTGAGTTAATACCTAGGTTTGGTCTTCCTGGAACCATAGAATCAGATAGGGGGACACACTTTACAGGAGAAATAATGCAGAATGTGATGACTATGTTAGGGGTTCAACAAAGTTTTCACACCCCTTACCACCCACAGAGTTCAGAATCAGTGGAAAGAGTAAATGGGACAATAAAGTTGAAAATACAAAAAGTCATGCAAGAGTTAAACAAGCCATGGCCAGAATGCCTGCCTTTGGCTTTGTTCTCCATAAGATTCACCCCTACAGGAAAAACAGGATTGTCCCCATACGAAATACTTTTTGGGAGTGCACCTAGATTAGGTTTATACTTTCCACAGAGTATGCAATTGCAATGTGATAGTTTGACTGCATATGTGATACAATTACAACAACTTCTAACTAAGATCCACAAAAGTGTGTATTCTTCTCTTCCAGACCCTAACTCAATAACAGGTACCCATATGCTGCTACCAGGGGATTATGTATATGTAAAGAAACACACCAGAAAGACATTGGAACCCAGGTTTGAAGGTCCTTACCAAGTACTCTTGACCACAGCCACCTCAGTAAAGCTGGAAGGAAAACCTACCTGGATACACGCATCACATTGCAAGAAACAACCCGAGAAAACAACATGATGAAATATCTACTTACATATTTTTTGTTGAAGATTGTTGTTTTACAAATAAATGCATGGACTCCTGGTATTAATGTACTTGAAGTAGAGGAAACAACAACTTTCGAATGGGCTATAGATGATCCTAAAGTAGCAAATGATTCAGGATATGAGATGAATAAGGATTATAATGTAGGTAATTACACTGTTAAAGGACACAGGCGACCATTTCATATAGATGTAGGTATTGCATGGATACAGGCGGACCCATTCTCAGAAGTAACTATAACCTTCCAGTGGAATGACAATATGAGCTTTCCTTTCAATAACAATAAAAATCATTGGTGCCATAAAATATCCCTTTCACAGACGTGGAAACAAGCCCGGGAATGGGTGGTAGGACAAATGTACCAAATATTAACCACAATAGCAGGGGGAGAAAATATATCAGAAGGGATGTTTAATCTGACAGCTATTACCGTTAATCAATCCAGTACTTTCCTCTGTGCATCTTGGTGGAGGGAAGAGAGAGTTGATGGGTGGTACTGGTATGCACAGTCCTATGGGTTTCACATACAAATGGAGGAAGAAGTAACGCCAACAATTGAATCTTCCATATTAACACCCGTACCAAACACTTGCATAAATGTATCAACATCACAACAGAAAACAAAAATAAAATTCAATATCACCTTTCCCCCGATACCGGAGTGTAGGTATAAACGAGAATGGTATGATACACTATTGGGACTGACAGGTACAGGGATGGGAATTTTAAACTCGGTCGAGATAGAAGAAATGAACAACAGATGGAAGCATGCAGGGGGACACATAGCTGACAGCTTGACTATCACAAGCAAATGGTTACCCACCACTTTTGAAACCCAACTGCAAAAAATAACCCTATTACAATTTTTGGGAGGGTTAATAAATCACACGATAGGAGCAGAGCTCCAGCTGTGGAATCGGTCAACAGTTTGTAAATTTCACACAGTGCTCTTTTAACCTCTTATTCTATCATATACAAATAAATAGGGCCAGGACTGAACTACAGTTGGGAAATTATCATACCTGGATGAAATATTTTAAGGGTTTAACTGACGATGGTGTATGGTTCCAAGTAAAAGGGGATAAAATAGAATGTGAGGAGAAATGGTGTGTAGGAAGGTTTGAAGCATACCGGGTAGCAGATGTAATGGAAATGTGTAAAATAGTGGTCATGCCACTAGCAATTAAAGACGAGTTTTGGTATCCAGAAATATATGGGAAATATGTAGATAAAGGAAACAGAACCCATGATTTAACTCTATGTGAAGGAACTAATAAGGGAATGGTATGTGGCAGAAGTTCCCCAGTATATGAACCTTGCTTGTTAAAATACCAAACTAGCATATGCAAAATGCAAAGAACACCGATAAATGTGAACAATAGATTCATAGAAATAGGACCCCAGCATATTTGTATCATTACTAATGATAACCGCACCATGTCAGCATTAAATAAATCGGCGTCGTTTGCGGGATGTATAAAAAAGATTAAAATATTACAATGGGCAGCCGGCATGAGGACGTGACGTAGGACGTCTGTGAAGGGGGAGGGGCTGATGTCGACGCCAGTGTGAGGATCTGAGGCGAGTGGCTCCGGGCGGGAGAGAGATGCGAGCGGGGTGAGAGACCGCAGCGATCCCGGTGTAAGCACTCCACCGGGACACACTGTCTCCCGTGACGGGGCCCCCCCCTCCTCACGCCCCGTGCCCGCGGACGGCTACACACTAAAGGATACGACCCAGCCGGCCGGCTGGGACGTGACAGGTCTGAAGACGAGCAGACAAACAGCTGACTATCAGCTGGTGGAGAAGCCCAGAGAGCGGGATGAAGTGAAGCGAAGCCGCTCAAGCAGCGCGCTGCCTGTTAGGATTTAACCCGACGCACTGGACATCTGACGACCCTCCCAGGTACTACCTCTCCCCCCCTGCTTCTCACCCAGGACCAGGACTCTGATCCTACGCTGAAGGAGGGCTATAGCTGAGAGACAGCGACAGAAGAAAAGGTAGGAATTTCTCCCTCTCCTTGTGTGAAGAAATTTCATGGTATAATGGTGCAGGGACGGCTAACAACTTGCAGAACCAGTGTCTGAGTACAGGGAACTTTTGTTTCATCTCCTGGGCCTGTCAGCGAATCTGTTAACCAGTTTTGTGTATTATGTTTGAGGTTTGGCCACCCTCTCACGTTTGAGACCTGGTTTATATCTTCCACAGTATACCCCCCAGGGACCTTGCCCTGCATATGGAGGAGACATAGGGAGGGGGACCGATAAGGACAATCATTCAGATCCCAATCACTTGGAAACCTACCATAATCCCAGGAAAAACCCAGCATCTACGTAAGGACGCCTCCCAAGGCGGGTAATAAGGATAGCAACAGGCGAGGAGGGCTAGGAGGGCTCCCCCTTGGACTTTGTTTGTATTGGAACATAATTTTCTTTTTTTTTTGCGCACGCGGTGTGGAAGCACCACCAGGAGGGATCGAGTAATACGCCGAGAGAGTAGGCCTGACATCTTAAAAGCTGATATCCGGTGGAAGCATGAGAGGGCGGTCCCAAAAAACAGTAGAATCTAAAAACCCAAGAGAGAGCCTCAATACTAGTACCATACAGAAATATCTTACAGAACCAAATCCAAAGAGCCCAGGTCAGGATATGAAACAGTCAGGAACAAAAGAAAAGAAAAAAGAACAACAGAAACAGAAGGGGGGACAGGGGGATAGGCCTAAGGAGGACTTAAGTCTGGAGGGGGGAGCGCTGAGTGACACCCCGGAAGAGCAAAGAAATATGGAACGAGGCATGAATAGAACAGAAATGCTGGAAATGTTCGCTAAACTGGAGGGAGTGATGGGCCAATTACTCCACAGGGTGGAAGAAGTAGAAGAGGTATCAGCGAAGCAAGCAAAAATGATCTCTGACCTCCAAGATCAAATCGTCAAGATGCAGAGTGAAAATCGCATGTTGTCTTACAAAATGGAAGAGCAGGAAAACCAGAGCAGGCGACAAAACCTGCGAATCAGATCCATCCCGGAACAACTGAATGAAGACCTTGGGGATAAAGTGAGAAAAATATTCAACCCCATTTTGGGTAGAAAGGAGGAGGAGGTTCTTAAGATCGACCGGGCCCATAGGGTGAGGAAACCCCCTAATCTCAATCAAGAGATCCCCAGGGATGTTATCGTGAAGTTTCACTCGTACGAAGATAAGGAAAAAATATGGAGGAATCTCAGGGGTGCTCCCCCAATTTGCTTTGAAAATAAAAATCTACAGATCTTCGCGGACATATCGGCTGGAACCCTAGCACGAAGAAGACAGATGAGACCCCTATTAGACCAACTTCGAAGGGCCAACTTGAAGTATAGCTGGGGTTTCCCAACATCCCTGATAGTTGTCAAAGATGGGAGAACACACAGGATGAGGTTTCCAGAAGAGACTCAGGATTTTTGCGCAAGTGTGGGGATCACGATGCCAGAGGAACTGAGATAAGAATTTTAATGATCTCTTCTCCAAGCTATTTTTGAGTGTGGGGTTGACTTTGCTTTTTTGGGGGGTGGGGGGTAGGCTCGGGGACGGGGGAGGGTGGTTTTTTTTTTTTTTTCCCTTCCCCATATCCGGTGACCTCCCCCTCAATTGGGGGACTGGTGAGCGTAACAAAGACGATGTGACTTGGGACTCTGGTCAATCCAAAGTGCAATAAGGTGGTGGCTGCGCGGGTGTGGGGTGTGGGGGGGGGTGTGGGCCCCGGTAGGAGCCCGGCCTTTTGTCCTCTTAACCTCCCTCCGTGCGGGGGGGGAGGGGGGGGAGAGTGAACCCTTTTTTTTTTTTTTTTCTCTCTCTCTCTCTCTTCCCTACCTTCCCTCGCATAGCGGGGGGGAGGCACGGGTTGCCGGCATATGAGCACCACCCCTTGAAGTGGTGCGCGCTGTATGGGATCGAGAACATCCTCTACAAGCGGGCTTAGGGCTGGGTTGCAGCCGGGGGGGTGGGGGGAGGGGCTGGGGTGGGGGGAGTCTGGGGGTGGGGATGAGGGGGGGAAGGATGTTCCTGCGAGGGGGATCTTAGAAGGGCAGAGAGAAGTGGTCAGGGCCTTGAACCTAAGAAATGCCTGACCTCAAGTTTCTTTCATACAACGTAAAGGGCCTCAACTCTCCTGTAAAAAGACATAAAATTCTGAAGGAATTGCAATATTATGGGGCTGACATAGTCTTTCTCCAAGAGACTCATTTGGTGCTGGAGTCCAGGATCAGGCTTTTCTCTCCGGGCCTGCCGCAATGGTTTTACAGTGACTCCCCCATCAGAAGAGCAAAGGGGGTGGCAATTGGTCTCTCAAAGTCCTCAAACTTCTCATTATTAGACAGATTGTCAGACCCGGATGGCCGGTACATCTTTTTGAAGGGCAGCATCGGAAATAAAATATTTACTCTGGCGAATATATATTGCCCTAATAAGAAACCAATTGCATTTTTCGGACAGGTGTTGACAAAGTTGATGAGCTTCAGAGAGGGAGAGGTGGTACTGGCGGGGGATTTAAACTTCTACCTGGACACGAGTCTCGATAGTACGTCCCGGGCACAGGGGACGAGCAGGGCCTCTACCGCCGCAATCGGGCGGCGGCTTTTCAACTGCCGTCTTATAGACGCATGGCGGTTGCAACACGCCAAGGATAGAGACTTTACCTTCTTCTCCCCTGTGCACGGGACGTATTCGAGACTAGACTACATCTTTGTGGACCATGGCCTCTTGGATCAAGTGGAGGAAACCAAAATTGAGATTATTTCACTTTCAGACCACGCACCGGTCACTTTGACGATGAGGCTCCCTGACAGGGTCGAAAGGACTTATGCGTGGAAACTGAATGAATCCCTGCTCAAAGACCCAAAAGTGTTGGAGAAGATACAGGAAGAGGTTGACTTTTACTTTAAAGTGAATGACACAGGAGAGGTTTCATATTCCACTCTATGGGAAGCGCATAAGGCGTTCACCAGGGGGGTCCTTATCTCCATGGGAGCGGGAATTAAAAAAAAGAGAAGGGAAGAAAGGGAGAGGCTGATCGCTGAAATTTTCACTTTGGAGCAGAAACACAAGGAGAGAAGGGGACTGAGTCAGGAAATTTTCCACCGACTTGTCGATAAAAGGGAGGAGCTGAGGGATGCTATGGAACAGGAAACTAAGAGATCCCTAAATAGATTAACAAAAGAAAACTACCTGTGGGCAAACAAGTCTAGCAAGCACCTGGCCAGAATGATCAGAAAGAAAAAAGACAGGAATTTTATAGGCAAAATTCAGAATAAAAAAGGAGAGCTAATCGGTACCAGTACGGGTATAGCAGAGGAGTTTAAAAAGTTTTATGGGGCGCTCTACTCCATTGGCCTAAATAGAACGGGCAGCCCAACACATGGGGAGAGGGTCGAGGAGTTCCTAAGGGGGGCAGGAGTGGCGGAGCTCACAGAGGAAGAGAGAGAGGCTCTGGATAGACCGATCGGAGAGGAAGAGATCATGTCAGCCCTGAAATCCTCCCCGAAGGGCAAGAGCCCAGGCCCTGACGGCTTCACCACACTATATTTGGAGAAGTTGAAACACATTTTAGTCCCTAGACTGTGCCAATATTGGAACGATCTGGGTAATAACTGTGAGATGGGGAGAGAGGCGTTGTTAGCTTCAATCACTTTAATATTAAAAGAGGGGAAAAATGATAGGCTATGCTCCAGCTATAGGCCCATCTCGTTGTTGAACGCAGATGTGAAGCTTTTTGCAAAGGTTCTGGCAGGTAGACTGAAGGAGAGAATGGCATCCCTAGTACATGCAGATCAAGCAGGTTTCATACCCGGGAGACAGAGCAGAGATAACGGCGTACGAGCAGCACTCCTTTCGGAGTTAGGTAAATGCAAGGGACCCCCAGTTCTATTCCTGTCAGTTGACGCGGAAAAAGCGTTTGACAGGGTAGACTGGGGGTTCATGATGAAAACGTTGGAAGTTATGGGGGTGGGGCAGAGGTATATCTCTTGGGTGAGGTCCCTCTACAGTCACCCTACGGCTACAGTTAGGGTCAACGGGGTTCTCTCAGAACCTCTGGAGATGAAAAATGGTACTAGGCAGGGGTGTCCTCTGTCCCCTCTATTGTTTGTTCTGTCCCTGGAGCCTCTCCTCGCCACCATTCGCAACGACCCAGATTGCAACGGGGTAGGAGCGGGAGGGGAGGAGCACAAACTCGCGGCGTTTGCCGACGATATATTGTTTTTCATTACCAACCCTAGAATCACCCTCCCGAACCTGCTCCGAGTAATCAGAGGGTACGGGGAACTATCAAATTTCAAAGTCAACTTGAAGAAGTCGGAGATCCTAAATATTAGCGTGGGCAAGGAAGAGGCAGCCCACCTTTCTCAGGTATTCCCATTTCCTTGGAAAGAGGAAATTAAATATCTAGGGGTAAAACTCTCCAACTCCATTAACGAAATGTATCTTAAAAATTATATACCATTGCTGGACGAGATTAGGCAGGAAACTAGAAGGCTGGCGACGAGACCGCTCTCGTGGCTCGGTCGCGTGAATGCGGTTAAGATGATACTGACCCCTAAAATACTATTTAAATTCCAGATGCTTCCCATTCCACTCCCTCTGTATTATTTTGGAGCCTTAAGGAGATTGGTGGCAAGATTTGTCTGGGGTGGCAAAAAACCACGTATCTCCTACGTGGTTTTGAGCAGGGGGAAAAAAAGGGGGGGGCTGGCCCTACCGGATTTTTATAAATATTACATAGCAATCACATTATCACGGGTTATTGAATGGTCAAAAAAGGATACCGAAAAGAGATGGGTCAGATTAGAACACTACATGAGTAACACTGATTTACGTAGGAATATATGGAACCCACCAAAATATAGAGCACTGGGCACAAACACAGCGGTTTTGACACAAAATACTCTTAAATGTTGGGATTTGGTACACACACAGAACAAGTGGACATATAATTCACCTTTAATTTATATGAAAGACAATTCTTTTTTTGAGCCAGGGAAGAGGGAGGTGGGAGGGAATTGGTTAAAAGACGAGGGCATCCAACTTAAAAACTTCCTTAATAATAATGGAAGTTTACGCACATTTTCCGAGTTAAAGGCAGACCCGGGGATAGGGGTTTTGGATGTGTGGAGGTACCTTCAGCTCTCGCACTTCACTGAAAAACTACCAAAGCCACTCAGAGGTGAAGAGGAATATAGACCACTCGAGCAGCTCTGTGTGAGGGAGCAGCCGAATGGGACTATCTCACAAATTTATAGGATTTTGGGTAGGAGGTTGGAGCTGGAGGTGCCCCCGTACATCAAAAAGTGGGAACGGGAATTAGGTTCACAATGTGGTGAAGTCACCCTAGAGAAGATTTTGAAACTGGTACACCTGGCAGCACAGGACTCCAGGAGAATGGAAATTCACTACAAATGTTTGGCAAGATGGTATGCCACCCCAGACAGACTAGCCAAAATGGACAACACCAAATCCAACTTATGTTGGAGGGGATGTACCTCTGTAGGTTCTATGGCCCACATGTGGTGGGAATGTAACATCATAAAAATTTTTTGGGGAAAAATCATAAGTTCGATCAAGGCAATTACAGGAGAGGTTATCCCGACAGACCCATGGGTGTGTCTATTTCACGGCACGTCAAAGACGGTGAGGAGTTACCGTTCCTCTATGGTACCTATATTATTAGATGCAGCTAAAAAGCAGATAGCAACAAAATGGTTAGACCCGGCTGCACCAAATATTCGGGACTGGCTCCTCTGCGTCAATGAGGTGTACAACGTTGAAATTTTGGATAGCAGAGGAATGGATCCTGGGGAGGGGGGGGTAGGAGAAGGTAAATGGGAGGGATGGCAAAGGTATAAAAAGACTTGGAGTTATGCCGAGGAATTTATAGACAATACTTGAGGGGTCGGCGAAGTGGACATGGTTATGAGTCCATGAATGTTCCAGTGGCCTCCTTATAGATCCCTCTGCAGGAACAGGGGTGGGCGGGAATGGGGGTTTTGGGGGGGGGTAGGATGAACTCTGTTAATGAATTCGTATTTTCTTTTGTATCTTGAGGAGATCGGTTTTGTATGGAAAAATATTAAATAAAGTATTTAAAAAAAAAAAAAAGAAAAAAAAAAAAGAAAAAAATAAAAAAAATATTACAATGGGGTAACGACACCTATCTTTTTGAACCAGACGCTGATAAGATATTCTCTTCAGTCTATGAGGTACATAATCTCACTGACACTACACCCTTTATAATTTCTTTAGACCCACTAAAACAGGTTTTGGAACAATCAGAGTTGTTAAGACAACACATAGAAACACTAGAACATACCCTACAGAATAACCTCGTATCCGCAATAATTGACAAAGGTAGACTAGTGCATCTTTCCTCACAGATACAACAGGATACTGCACCACATTGGTGGGATATATTCAGTGGAATGTCTTCTACAGCAACCAATACCTTTCACTGGTTGTTAAGTCCAATGGTAATTATTATTCTAATATTAAATATCACTTACAATCACAAATATATGTGTATACAGGAAAATTAGGAGAATAGATAGGGCATACTGATAAATGTGAATTGACATCACCCTTCTCCCACAAAACTCCTCTTCTTGAATTTTAAGATGTTGGTAATACCTAGGGGGATGGGTTCTACCCCTCTGACAACTCGCGGTCAGGGAAAGTTCTCTGGGGAAAAACTGACTAGAACTTATTCATGAGGACCCAGGGGAAGTGAGAGGATGATGTCAAACGGGGAAATTGATAAGGTCAGGGATTTAATTTAGAGTTCTCACTTAATATAATGCCTACGTGTAAATCTGTTATGAAATGTAGTCTGTTATGAAATATAATAATGCCTGCGTTACAGTCTCTTATGAAATGTAACCTTTAGCTGCTGAGCTCGATTGAAGCTGCTTTTGTTGCCTTGTATCTGTATTGCCATGGTGTTGGAGCTTGTGCTTGTGGCCTAGGTGACTCCTGTTGTGGTTGACCCTTGCCCTGTGTGGGGGTGGTGCTGATGCTATTGTTTGTATAATCGCCTATAAAAGGCTTTTGAAACTAATAAAGCAGGTCAGTTCAGTACGGGTCCTTTATGCTCGGAACTGATGCACGGATATCTGATTCTGTGTTATAATTCCTCTACTGCAAATAATCTGACACAGCAATATAAATTTTAAAGCAGTTCCATAGAAGCTGCACCTAACAGTAGTGAGAGAATCTTCAGATGAAGACGCGGTCTTTTCCCTGCCCAGAGGAATTTTATGAATACTGCTCTTACTTGGTTAAAGTAGTCCGTGGGTATGTATATTGGAATAGTCTGTAGGAGGTAAAGGAATTTGGGTAGAATAGTCATTTTAAAGATATTGCAGCGGCCGAACCAAGAGTGCAGCCCACTGTTCCATTTACCTAATAGTTGTTGGACATTTTTTAAAAGGGGAGGGAAGTTGAGCCTGAACAGCTGGAGTGGACCATTTTAAATGGAAACTAGATTGGAGATGTGTGAGTTGTGGTTGGGGTATTCCCAGACCCATCGCTTCTGACTTGCTGAAATTAATTTTCAGATTAGCGAGTTGGCCATAAGTGTGAAATTCTTTCATAAGGTTAGGGAGGGAGATGGTTGGGTTTGTGAAGGAGAACATCAGGTCATCAGCATATGCGGAGACTTTAAATTGTTCCTTGTTGACTTCTACTCCTGTAATGTCTGGGTTCAGCCTGATGTGACACAAGAAGGGCTCTAGGGAAAGCGCGAAGAGCAACGGCAACAGTGGGCATCCCTGGCGGGTCCCATTAGTAATTGGGAAGACCTCCGACATTACCCCATTAGCCCTAACTCTGGCCGTAGGATCTGAATAGACCGCAGTTATCCAATTTAACATTCTGGTTCCTAGTCCTATGTGTCTCAGCGTTGCGAACATGAATTTCCAACTAACCTGGTCAAAGGCTTTTTCGGCGTCTGTCCCAAGAAATACACATGGAGTCTTAGTGCTGTTAGCAACATGTAGTAGATTGATGACTTTAATCGTGTTGTCTCTAGCTTCCCTAGTTGGGACGTGTAGTGATATAAAAATATGTATTGGGTGGATATGATGTAGAGTGGGTATGATAATGAATTAGTAAGTACTCTTCCGCAGCAACCCAATTCTTCCAGAGAGATGCACTTTATTTACTTCCAACACAGAACAAAGTCCAAAGTCCACAGATGACAAAATAATCCGACAGAGGAAATATAATTCAGAACCCCATCTCCTAGGTCTGTGTGTTCCCAGCCATACACAGACAAGCCTCACTTAAACTATAGACTGAATGCTGTGTTATATTCCCTAGATATTGAATGGCTGAGCAATTTGATTGGCCTTCTCCATTCAGGTCTTTTATATACTTTAGTCTTTCAGATAGACAACAACTCCCAGCCATGAACAGCTGCAGTCATAAACCACCCCAATTTGCATTCCCGCATATCAACATCAACAAGTCCCCTTAGATATGTGTAATTAGATTAGATTAACAGATACTACCTGAACACCCTTTGAGATGTTCAAATAGACTTGCATAAGATTAACACATCAAAGAGTCTTCAGCTGTCCCCTTGCTATGTTAAAATTCAGTTGGACAAATCAACCATTGTCATTCTGGCCTGGTCAACATTGACTGCATGTGTACATACACACAACAATGTCCCACATAAATCAGTGAACATATTACAACAGGACGAAGCCGACTTGGTCTAGGTGTATGAGTGAAGTGAGGTGTTGCTGCAGCCTGATGGCAATGATCTTTGTGAAGAGTTTCAGATCCGTATTCAGGAGAGAGATTGGGCGGTAGGACCCGCATTGACCTGGGTCTTTGCCTTCTTTCGGTATGACTGATATTTGTGCCTGTAATGTGGATTTATGAAGCTTTCCCCCTGAGCCCAGATCATTATAAAGTCTGACCAGGTGTTGGCCTAGGGAGGGCAGTAGAGTCTTGTAATAGGTGATGGTAAGGCCATCTGGACCTGGAGCTTTACCCGGTTATTTAATGCAGTTTGTAGCTCGGGCAGGGTAATGGGGTCATCTAATAGCGATTTTAGCTTCCTCTGGGAGGGACGGCATAAGGGATGACGATATGAAGTCTGCAGTTGCATCTGGGGGGTTTTGTCTCAGTCAAGTTGTATAAAGAAGAGTAGAAGGAACTGAACTCTTGCACTACATGTTGGGGTAGAGAAGCCTTCCGACCCGTGGGAGACATGATATGGGGTATGTAAGACGCAAGCCTTTGTTCTCGGAGTGACTGGGCCAGTAACCTCCCGCATTTGTTACCAGATTCATACGTTTTTCGTCGGCAAATCTGTATTGCCGCTTTTGCTTTGTATCGTAAGAGGTCAGTAACCTGCGAACGAACTGAGTCTAGTTCTATTTCTAGTTGCTTGGTGGGCGTCTGTTTGTGGTGTGCTTCTAATGCTTCTAGTTTCTTTAGTAGCGTAGCCAGCTGTGCAGTCCTCTGCTGTTTAAGTCGTGAGCCATGTTTGATGAGTATCCCCCTAATAACTGCTTTGTGTGCTTCCCAAACCAAACCGGTATCGCAGTCAGGGGTGTTAATGGAAGAAAAGTAGTGGCCTATTTCCTTAGTTACCTCTGCTAGTACGTCGGTCTTTCAGCAGTCCCTCGTTCAGTTGCCATGGTGGTCTCTGTGTCAACAGGGAGTCAGAGAGCATAGCGCAGTGTTATCGGAGCGTGATCTGACAACGTAATTGAACCTATTGTGGTTTCTTTAATCGCTTGTAGATGTCTGTGAGGAATCAGGAAGTAGTCGATTCTAGAATATGTCTGGTGTGGTTTAGAAAAGGTGTAGTCCTTTTTCTCCCGGATGAAAGACGCCAAGCGTCTATCAGTTGCATGGCATGTAGTGTCGAACCGATACGTTTACGCATGTCTTGAGAGGTAGAGGACGTTCCAGTGGAAGTGTCTTCTGATGGTGTAAGGGGAACGTTCAAGTCCCCGCCTAGGATCAATTGCCCATCTGAGAATTGTAAAAGTAGGTCTAAATGTCGTTTGAGGAATGTATCTTGGTGTGTATTGGGAGCATACAGGTTAGCCAAAGTTACTTTTACACCTCCTATCTGTCCCTTTAGGAAAAGAAATCTACCCTCCCTGTCATGCTTTACCTCTGTGAGTGAAGTTTAATATTAGCTAAAAAGTCTTGGATGGCATCATCAGTAGGTTGTGGGGTATTGGGATTATTTTTAAGATTATATAATGAGGCATAATAATCGGCAAATGTATATGCTACGTCTTTGGGGTTAAAAATTTTATTTTTGTGTGTTTTAATGAATTGGGGTATTTTTGTTCAGGCTCTATGATCTTTTAAACGTTGGGCTAAAAATGTGCCTGCTCTATTACCCGAGGAGTAGTGCAAAAGTTTTAGGGAGTTGATGTGTTTATCATACTGCTCTATTAGTAGCAGTCTAAGGTCAAAGCAAAGTTTGACCAACTTATTTGCTTTATCTGTGTTTGGAGTGTCTTTGTTTTGTGCTTTTAGTGATCTTATCTCTCCGAGCAGGTGGTCTAGTTTGTGTGTTATCTGTTTTTGACTCTTGAGCTGCTTTGTAGGAGAATGCATTAAAAATCCATAAGTGCATATATAGAGTGAATGTTAACAGAACACATATGACCATAAATATGGATAATACTAGATAATTATGCTGTGTTGATCACAAAAACAAGTGAAACAGTAAATGTACCTTGTTATCATATATAACAGTGACTAGTATTAAGAAACCCATGACGGTTCCATGAACCAAACACCTCCAAAATAAAAAAAAAGCATAACAGTCCATGTTGAATATATAAAAATTTGTGAAAAAATGTCACCAAAAGTCTATGGGGGTAGTTTATAACCAGTGATGGAAAAATAACTCCCAGGTTCACAAATGGATAGTTTCACCAAATCTGGCAAATGAGTAGACAGTGAGATAACCACAAGTGCACAAAGGTCTTTACATCAGTGCCGGGGCCATCATCGGGAGTTGAAGAGGCTTACCGGAACTTAATGACCTGAAATGACATACGCCATACAAGTCAGAGGCTTAATGACCAACGGATCTGAAGAGTGTGTCTTGTCAGATGTCATCAGCATATGGTGGAGAAAGGAGTAACAGCACGGCTTCCTCACCCATGGACAATCCAGCATAAGCCAAACGTGTTATTCATATGCCATGCGAGGAGCAAGAAAAACTCACATAGCGTAATAACGTTTAAAACACTAATTTATTAAAATAATTAAAAACAGACTCACATATTGAAGATCGAAAATAGCTCAAATATCATATAGCGGCAATCGTGAGGGGTCCACCCGACATGTTTCAGCTAAGAAGGCGTCATCTGGGGTATGGACCACCCTCACCTCACCGCTCAATAAACAAAAGATGACCCCCACTGGGAGTGTCCACATACCAGAAGTGCAATGAATGAAGATCACTTCCGGTTTTAAGGGTCATAAGATAACTGATTACAATCCATTATAAACATTGATTAAGAAGCAGGGATCAGTAGACAACATGTCTCAAAAATTAAAATTGGACATTAGAAATTGCCTATAATCAAGGAGTGTTCTAAACCTGATAAACTGTGCATTGGCTCGGTCCGTCCATCTGGAAATGGTCTGAACACAAGCCAAGCCTCACTTTCGATATCTAGGCAGCACTTCCTGTGTGGGCACAGCGACGCCGCCACGCTCCACCCGTATGATCAAACATCATTTGACGGTCCGTTGCACAGGCATTCTCAATCTCTTTATCTAAATCGAAAGCGTTATAGCCCTTCTCCAGGAACCTATCTTTCAAGGTTGTGGCCTGAACCCTAAAAGTCTCAAGGTCAGTACAGTTCCTACGCAGTCGTAAAAACTGACTTTTAGGAACAGATCTGATCCAGGAACTATGATGGCAACTATCAGTCGATATGTAACTGTTCCTGTCAGTAGATTTGAAATCGGTACTAAATGTGAATGTATGTTCCCTTCTTTCAATAACAAGATCTAAAAAGTGAATTGAAGTAGTACTGGCCTCAAAAGATAAGGCAATACCCCTATCATTGTTATTCAAGGTTGCAAAGAAATCAACCAAACCATCATGGCTACCCGTCCACAGGAGGAGAATGTCGTCTATGTACCGGCCCACAACAGAAGGTGTGGGTTCTCCATGGCATAGACAACATCCTCCTCCCACTTGGCCATGAACAGGTTGGCCAGGCTGGGAGCAAATTTTGCTCCCATTGCCACCCCTTTATGTTGACGATCAAATTTGCCATCGATCCAGAAATAATTGTGTTGCATTGCAAACTAAATTAAATCAACAATAAAGTCTATCTGCGGTGAAGCAAGGGAGGCATCCCTATTTAGAAAACAGTGTACCGCGTCCATTCCATGCAGCACAGGCATGTTAAGAAAATCTTTGAAAGCCACTGGGACGTTTTGAAAATGGATAAAATCTTAGAACCTTTGTTGCCCAAGACCCCAAAGGTGGTTTTCAAAGGCGTTCCATCTCTTCGGAATAAGTTGGCACCTAATGTCCTCAATCCACCAGGGAAACCATCCTTTTTTCATGATTGGATTGGGTTTTATCCCTGTAGAAAGTGCTTGGTCTGCAAGTTTAACACCTGCGGCAGAAAGGCAAGTCATAGCTTTTCTTCCACTGTAACCGGCCGTACATATAGGATTAAACAATTCTGTACTTGTGCCACTACAGGAATAGTCTACCTCCTGACTTGCCCTTGTGGCAAGCAATATTTCGGCCAGACCATCAGATCTTTCACTACACGGGTTTCGGAACATATTAATCTCATTAAAGCAGGTAGTACCAAACATACTGTCCCTAGGCACTACAGGGAATTTCAGGATCGGAACCCTGTGGGGACCCAGTTTCTCATCATTGATAGGTATGTGGCCCCCTGGCGGGGGGGAGTCGACTCTTAGGGGTGTCTCCCGTTTGGAGACATATTGGATTTATGAGTTGGGGTCCCATTTTCCGCAGGGTATCAACGTGGAGTAGGACATAAACTCTTTTATCAATCAAGCTTAAGCACAGTTATGATCTCTCCTTTGCAATTTAATTATTTTAAATTATTACTATATTTTTATCACCCAGGGTGATTATTATTTTAATATATGATATGTAGTTTATAGATATGTAGTTTGGATTGATTATTGGTCATCTTAATATGTGTAATGCACTTTTGGATATGAATGTAATCGATGCCCCCCAGCGGCAGTGTTACTCTAGATTCCGTTTTTATGATTTTATATTTGAGCACCAGTAGATGCTAGGGAGATGCCCCTTTATGATCTTTTTAAAGTTAATTTCATTCCGGGCATCATTCACCCTTTTATATCATTTTTTATCATTTCTCATTCCCAATATTTTAGTATAAGTGCCCTCTTTTGTTACATTTTATCTAATTTTCACCTCTGACACTCTGGAGGTTGTGGCCAGCCTCAGATTGAGGCTTGGTTCTATCCTTTGGAGCGCAGCGGCGCCTCATTCTCTTTATGAGATGGGAAGGGCTGCTATTGTGAGAGTGAGGTCTGGGGAGCAGGCTGGTGTGCATTGACGCCGCACTTACAGTGCGGAATGACGTCACTACGCTCTCCGGAAGTGATGATCTTTAGGAACAAAGGCTACAGAGTCTTTAATGGCTATGATCACTCCCTTCTGTTTTAGAGGAGCTGAGGCCATATATAAATATGAGGGTTTTGTGTTAGAAACAGGGTGGGTTGGAGGCCAGGAAATGTGACTCTTGAATGCATAGAATATTTGCGTGCAGTTTCAGGGCTTATTTCCATAGAGAGGATCTTTTTGCTGGATGGTTTAGCCCATGCACATTAAAGGATATTACGTTGATCACCATGTTTAGTCTGTATGTGTGCTGGAGATATTACCTCAAGCAGATCTAGTCAGTTTGGTCCTGAGTGGTATCCAAAGTTGGGACACTTCCTTCCATGACAGGTGAAAGTCCATCTCCGATAGGATGTGGTAGAACAGGGTAGTGAAGAAAAAAAAATACCAATAGAGAAAACAAGTCATTGTGAACTGTTTAAACAAACAAGGTAAAAAAGGACATTCCAACATGAATCTGGTGGCAGTGTTACTGCGCATTACTTAGGAGGGGGGGAAGTTCGTAAGCTAATAGCTCCTCAGCTTACAGGAATCAGATGTAGTGAGCTAATTTTGGTTGTCAAGGTGTTCAGGTCTTACTTTTGTTACTTTTTGTATGAGACTACTTGCCAGCTGTTTTGGGTCTCCAGCTTAGATGTGGAGGGTGATTCTCCATTGGTTTGTTCAGGGAGCCCTTCATCAAGATTGTTAATCACCGAAGTGCTGTTATCTGGTGTGATTGTTAACTTTGATTGCTTATCGCTGGGGATACCCATGTCATGATTGCGTTGGGGCTTTTGTGTTAGGTAGTAGGGACTTGCGTCTCTGCATGGTAAATTGAGAGAGATCCGCAAAAAGTTGGATGGAGGAGTATTTTTCAGGTGGTTGTCTATTTTTGCAAAATGCCATCATGAAGCGTTTTTACATGAAAGAAATGTACTCGCGTCAAAACATCTCTTGGGATGTTATCAGGGAGATGCGTTGGTTTGGGTAGGCGGTGAATTCTGTCGATTATCGGGTCTGATTCTGATAGTTCAGGCAGGAAAGCTTTCATGAGATCTTGGGCATATTGCTGCAATTGCGCAGGTAGTGTGGACTCGGAGACACCCCTCAATTTTAGGTTGTTTCTTCTTGACCTGTCCTCGAGGTCAGCAACCTTAGCTTTTAGCCAGGTCACCTCATCAGATTGGTCATTGTGGGCATCTACCAGTAAGTTGTATGAAGCAGCATACTCCCCCATTTTCTGCTCCACGTGGTCTACTCTATCTCCCAATTGATAAACTTCAGTTTTAAAACCCCTCGTACACTCCATGTTAGCATGTCTTTTAGTGTGGATTCAGAAATGGGCTGGTTCACAGTGGGGAAAGAGTTAATTGTTTCAGGCAGCTCCCTGGTGTCCTCCATGGACTCATGACACATGCTCACCTTGTCGGTGCAGACGTCTGATGCCATGTGGGGCTTTGATTTGGCCGGGCTTCGGGACAGCATTGTGGAGGCATCAGGGGATCCGCGGGTGCTGTGTCCCTGTGAGGCCGAGTTCTGTGGGGGGGGGGCTGGAGCCCCTGGAGGAGGCCGGAGAGGTGCCGCCAGTGCCATCTTGGATTGGGCTGCAGGCAGACGGAGGAAAGAAATTAGTTTCTTTAGATGAGATTCTTTCCTCTTACGGGGAAACCTGGTTTGCTGTCTGACACTTTGTGGGTGAGCTGGTGCAGTAAACGGTTGGAAGGAGCACCTTGGTATGTCGGAATTCCTGTTGCTGGAGCGGAGCTGAGTGTTCAGGCGTCCATTCAGCAGCGCGGTAGTGAGATTGTAATTTATTTTTGAGGGGCTGATTCTGAAGAGAACCCCTCCTCTCCCCTAGCCCCTCTGGGAGGCCCAGCAGTTTTTCTGCTACTAGTCCTCTATTTTTGTGGGGCTGTTGAACAGCAGGAAAATTCTTTTTGAGTGGTTGCTTCTTTTTGGAAGGAAACGCTTCTTGTCAACTGTTCTGTCCAGGACTGTCTCAAGGTCTGGACCAAAAAGTAAGTTGCCTGAGAAAGGTAGGCCGCACAACTTCATCTTGGATGCAGTATCTCCAGTCCAAGTTTTCAGCCAGATAGCACATCTAGCTGAGTTCACCAGAGCTGACGATCTTGCCCACACCTTTACTGATTCTGCTGATGCATCAGCCATGTACTTTACCACTTTAAGCATCAGTGGAAAGGATTCCAGCAATTCTTTTCTTGATGTACCTGCCTCCACATGACTTAAGTTTTTCTATCCAGATTCCTGGACACTACTGTGGAAGCCATTGCAGGCTTGAGGCTGGATTAGGTGGAATCCCACGCTTTTTTAGAAGGGAATCTTCTTATCCATCGCGTCTTTTAGTACACGCATATCTTTGAACGCAAGGTCCGTATGACAGGATACTTGTGAGAACGCTGCATCCACCCTCTCCTTTTCTTCAAAGGGGAACCTTCTGAGGGTTTTGGAAAATAAATAATATATAATGTACCGGCAGTTGCACCATTTCCTCCTGGATTTCTAGAGTCGTGTAGATTGCTTTTAACAGATCATCTACCTCCTCCAGTTATAGCTTCAACCTGGACGCCGGGTTATCATCTTCCTCTTCCCCCTCGTCTGAATCCTTGAGGGAAGGAAGAGTACCTGTCCCCTTATCCCCTGAGTCAATAATGTCTGCTGTCTTAGAGGTGGATGCTCGAGCGCTGGACAGAGGCTGTTGGGGTTCAGCTTGTCTTGCGGGGCTTTTGACCAGCAGAGATCTGACCGAGATCAAGGAATTCGTCAGCTCCCGTACAGAGAAAAAAAAAATCCCTGCATTGTTGGGATATCTCCTTTTTCAACAAGATCTGCTATACAGGTTCTGCGCATTGGTTTTTGCCATGAATGTCTTAGAGGATTCTTGCAGGATGAGCATTTCCTCTGAGCTGGTGGAGGTGGTTTCATTTTTGCTGATGCTTTAACCTATAAAAAAAGAAGAATCACCCAAGCGTCTACTATGTATCAGTCATCACCTTTTTAGTGAGACAGTCCTCCACCAGAAGAGAAAACAGCGTGACGACTAGGGATGAGCTTCGAGTTTGAGTCGAACCCATGTTCGATTCTAACATTGCATGTTCGACCGTTCGTTAGAGAGAGAGGTATTTACAGCTACCTGAAGAAAATTGCTGGTGTTCTTCTGATCCTATTAGCTACAGTATTTACAGTTAGTGTAGTGCGTCCTCTGCATAGTGTGCACCTAAAGCTACCTGAAGACAATTGCTGTTCTGATCCTATTAATACCGCAGGCAGCTGCAGTATTTACAGTTAGTGTATTGTGTCCTCTGCACAGTGTGCACCTAAAGCTGGGTGTAGAAAAATGCTGCGCTAGACCAAACAAAACAAATTGAGAAACAACAAAAGCAGCTAGCACAAAAACAAACCAAGTCACATCAAGATATAAATAAATAAATAAATAAAGTGCAGCGCTGAGAATATCTAACATAAACTTAATGTATGTATAAAAAATTGTATCATTAAATACACCTGTGAAAATGTGAATATAACAGCAAACCAAATGTGAGAAACCAGCAGTGTAACCTGCTGGGTTTAATCAAAGTGTCTATAGTGAAATATGGAACAGCAAGGGACGAAAGTCCATAAGGTGTAGGATAAAAGGGAAGTCTCCTCCAACAGGGGGGTACCATATACCCCGGGGGGTAAGTTGACACTCAAATGGAAAGGCGACCACAGATACCAAGGCACACAAATCTTCAATGGAAAAAGTTGGATACCCTTACCAGATCCGTAGGACGCACATGCCGTATAGCAGTGCGTCTAATAGGCATGAGGGGATGGTCTCCCGTGATGTCCAACTGAATGGTGTCCTATAGGTCACGGTCACCGGTGAGGAGTAGTTGTCATAGGCAGAAGTTGAACCATTGTCGCACACACTCTCTGGTTCCGGGACAGAATGATCAGGAGGAAACAATTCAAAATGGAGCCATGGAAAAAGAAAAAAGGGAACTCCACATAGTGTAGGTAAAAAAAATAGGGTTTAATGGATAAAAACCATACAGGATAAAAGTGATCACAGACAGATAAAAATGGCAATGTGAGAAGCTGAAAATGCTAGCCCTACGCGTTTCGACTACAGTCTTCAACAGGGGCATTCCCTGGCATACTGCCAGCTTTGCTCCAGTAATGAGGGAGGGGATGATGAGGTCACTGACTCCACATGCATGCCTGATTGGAGAGAGGAGGAGGAGGCACATCTCCAACGAGGCAGGGTGCCCTCCAGGGGCCAGCTTAAGGGCAGCACACTGACTGCATCACACCGCAGAGCTCCGCGTGTGCAGGGCGCTGTTGTCTCTGCGCGTTATTCCAAAAGTTCTTAGGTGTGGGCCTTTTTTGAGATAAGTGCATCAGATCCCACCGCTGCTATTTGCAACATATGTCGCAAGCATATCTCACATGGCCAAAACATCACCCGCTTGGGCACCACATGCTTGACCAGACATATGTCGACCTGCCATGCAGTTCATTGGCAAGTGTACCTAACAGACCCACACCAAAGAACAAAGCGGACCTCTCCTTGCTCCTCATCAGCTGGGATCTCCAACCCCACTATACCTTCAGTCCTCTCTGAAACCTGCACTGAGAGGAATGAAGGTGTAGAATTAGGTGTGTCACAGCCAAGTACTTGCGGGCAATCTGCTATTGGTACACCGACGTCAGATTGTACCAGGCAAATTTCCCTGCCCCAGCTGCTGCACCGCCGAAAGAAGTTCGCTCTCATCCATCCACATGCCCAACGGTTGAATGCCAACTTGGCTAAATTGCTAGCACTTCAACTGCTGCCTTTTCAGTTGGTAGACTCTGCCCCCTTCCGTGAGTTTGTGGAATGTGCGAATCCTCAGTGGCAGGTTCCCAAACGCCACTTTTTCTCATGGAAGGCAATTCCTGTTCTCTACCGGCATGTGGAAGGCAATGTCTTTGCCTCACTGGACAGGGCGGTCAGTGGTAAGGTGCATATTACCGCTGACTCATGGTCCAGCAGGCATGGACAGGGACCCCACCTATCTTTCACCGCGCACTGGGTGACTCTTCTGGCAGCTGGGAAGGATGCAGGACAGGGTGCAGTAGTGTTGGAGGTTGTTCTACCACCACACCTCCAAAATTCTACTAGTGGTGATTCTGCCACACCTCTCTCCTCCACCCCCTCCTCTTCTTCTTCCTCCATTCCCTCTTCCTATGCTGATTTGTCCTCAGAACCAGCGGTGCTCCGTAGGCGTTCAAGGGGCTACGCAAGCATGCAGGCAAAAAGATGCCATGTGGTGCTTGAGCTGGTGTGCTTGGGGGACAGGAGCCACACTGGGGCAGAGATTCTGTCAGCTCTGCAGGGGCAGGTTCAGAGGTGGTTGACGCCACGCCAGCTTAAGCCATGTATGGTGGCTTGCGACAATGGCACCAACCTCCTCTCCGCCCTCTGACAGGGACAACTGACCCATGTGCCCTGTTTGGCTCACGTACTTGGTGGTGCAGCGGTTCTTGGGCAGGTGCCCGGGCTTACAGGATGTCCTGAGGCAGGCCAGGAAAGTCTGTGTGCATTTCCACAGGTCATATAATGGTAGTGCTCGGCTGGCTGACCTCCAAAAGGAATTTTAACCTACCCAAGGACCACCTAATCTGTGACATGCCCACCAGGTGGAACTCAACATTGGCCATGCTGCAGCGGCTGCACACGCAGCAGAGGGCCATCAATGAGTACCTATGCGACTATGGCACAAGGACAGGGTCAGGGGACCTTGGTTTTTTTTCCCCACGCCAGTGGGCTATGATCAGGGATGCATGCACTGTCCTGTCACCATTTGAGGAGGCCACGAGGATGGTGAGCAGTGACAGTACATGCATCAGTGACACTGTCCCTCTTGTCCACCTGTTGGAGCACACGCTGCGTGGAATAATGGACAGGGCACTTGAGGCTGAACAGAGGGAGGAAGAGGAGGACTTCCTTACCTCTCAAGGCCCCCTTTATCCAGACAGTGTTACTGCGTGCCTGCCGATCACACAGGAAGAGGACGAGGAGGAGGAGGATGATTGTGTCAGCATGGAGATGGAGCCTGGCACTCAGCATCAGCAGCAGTCTTCAAGGGATCATTTACAGTCCGAAGAAACCCATGGACTTGTACATGGCTGGGAGGAGGTGGCTGCGGATCATGTCATCCTTAGTGACCCAGAGGACTCTGGACCGAATGCCTCAGCAAACCTACGCTGCATGGCCTCCCTGATCCTGCAAAGCCTGAGGAAGGATCCTCGTATTCGTGGTATCAAGGGAGGGATGATTACTGGCTGACAACTCTCCTCGATCCATGTTACAAGGGTAAGGTTGCGGACCTTATCTTGCTGTCGCAGAGGATGAAACGTCTTCGGGAGGCCTTGCAGAAAGGTTTGTGCAACGCGTTTCCAGAGCCTGGGAGGTTACAATTTCCTGGTCCTCCTGGACAACGTGTTGCTGAGGCTTCGGTCAGTCTGACCGATGCGTTCAGACAATTTTTTAGTCCGCAGCCCCAAGGTCTGATTAGTTCCAGCAACCATCGCCAGCGTCTGATCCACATGGTGCAGGATTACCTAGGGGCAAGATCAGACTTGGACACCTTTCCCACCAAAAATCCTCCTGGGTTACTGGGTCTTGAGGATGGATCACTGGCCAGAGCTTGCACAGTATGCAATTGAGCTACTGGCCTGTCCTGCAGCCAGCGTTCTTTCGGAACGCACATTCAGTGCTGCTAGAGGCTTCGTAACCGATCACAGGGTGTGCCTGTCCACCGAATTGGTCAATCTGCTGACCTTCATAAAAATGAATCGGTCTTGGATCACCAGCTACCAAGCACCTGATGCTGATGTAACCGATTTAATATATATTTTTTTTTTAATGTGAGATCCCTTCAAGACTGCCTATGCTGAGTGACTATCCTGTTATGCTGAATCACAGTCCTCTTCCTCCTCAATTTTCATGCTGATAGCTTGTAAGAACATTTTTGGTTCTGGGCACCGCCACCAGGGGCCAAGGCCCAATTTTTTTGCCCCTGTTTAGGGGCGTGTAATTACAATTTTTGATGCAATACTTTGCAGCAGGGCTCATTCCTGCGATCCAACTATAGTATCTGTGAGGGGTTGCAGTGTTCTGGCACCAGCACCAGTGGCCAAGGCCCAATTTTTCTGCCCCTGTTTAACAGGGGCGTATAATTACAATTTTTGATGCAATACTTTGCAGCAGGGCTCATTCCTGCACACCAACTATAGCATCTTTGAGGGGTTGCAGTGTAGTGGCACCAGTGCCTAAGGCCCAATTTTTCTGCCCCTGTTCAACAAGGACATGTAATTACAATTCTTGATCTAATATTTCACAACAGGGCCCATTCCTGCGCCCACCAAGAGTAACTGTGAGGGCTTACAGTGTTGTGGCAACACAACCACCACCAAAGGCCCAATTTTTCTGCCCCTGTTCAACAGGGACATGTAATTACAATTCTTGATATAATATTTCACAGCAGGGCCCGTTCCAGCGCCCACCAAGAGTAACTGTGAGGACTTAGTGTTGTGGCACCACCACCACCACCTAAGGCCTCAATTTCTGCAGAGTATATAGGGCAGGCCCCTACTTTCAAACATACAACTTACAAACGACTCCTACTTGCAAACGGAAGGAGACAACAGGAAGTGAGATGAAATCTACCCCTAGGAAGGGAAATTCTCTCCTGTAAGAGTTAATATGGGAAAAACATGTCTCCTTCACTGATGCTTTATCACCAATCCTTGTTTCACTAAAAACTAGGGTTGTCCCGATACCACTTTTTTAGGACCGAGTACAAGTACCGATACTTTTATTTTCAAGTACTCGCCAATACCGATACTTTTTTTTATGTCACGTGACAGTGCTTTTTTTTGGGGGGGGGGGTGAATGGTGTATGTGTGTGTGGTTTATTTTATTTTTTACAATAATTTTTTTTTATTCTTTATTGCAATATGTGTTTTTTTTGTTTTTTTTTTTGTTTTTTGTTTTTTAATCAGCCCTGTTGGGGGGCTTTGGTGAGATATCAGGGGTCTTAACAGACCTCTGATATCTCCCCCTTGAGACAGAGAAAGAGACAGAGGATAGAGATTCCCCAGTCCCTTTCTCTGCAGCCTCAGCTGCACTGAGAATGACTGGAGAGAAGACAACGGCTCCTCTCCATTCATAAACTGACACATCGTAATCACAGGAGATTACAATGTTTCAGTTATGTGAATGGACAGAGTCAGCTGACTTTATCCATACACAAAGGAAGGAGGAGGGGGGCGGTGGAACGGAGGGGACAGCGGAGAGGCACAGAGAAGGAGAGCAGAACGGAGGGGACAGCGGAGAGGCACAGCACAACGGAGGGGACAGCGGAGGGGGACAGAAAAGGAGAGAGGAACGGAGGGGACAGCGGAGAGGCACAGAGGAGAGAGGAACGGAGGGGACAGCGGAGGGGAACAGAAGAACGGAGGGGGATGTTCTAAGCACGGGAAACACGCGCCACTTTACAGGCATACTATAGACACCCCCAGGTACGATATTTAAAGGAATATTTCACTTTTTTTTTCACTTTAACCATCATTAATCACTTCAATACAGGGCACTTGTACATCTTCCTGCCCAGACCAATTTTCAGCTTACAGCGCTGTCGCAGTTTGAATGACAATTGCGCGGTCATCCATCACTGTACCCAAACTAAATTTTTATCATTTTGTTCCCACAAATAGAGCTTTCTTTTGGTGGTATTTGATCACCCCTGCGGTTTTTATTTTTTGCTAAACAAATAAAAAATAAAAAAACCAAATAAAAAAAGAAAATTTTGAAAATTAAAGTTTTTTGCTTTTGTTTCTGTTTATAAAATTTTGTAAATAAGTAAGTTTTCTCTTTCGCTGATGGGCACTTATAAGGCGGCACTGACAGGCACTGATAAGGCTGCACCGATGACGTGGCACCAATGAGCGGGCACTAATGATGGGCACTGATATGCGGCACTGGTAGGTGGCACTGATGGGTGGCACTGATATGCAGCACTGATAGGCATTGATAGGCAGCACTGATGGGCACTCATGGGTGGCACTGGTGGGCACTGGGCATTGATAGGTGACACTGATGGGCACTGAAAGGCTGCAAAGATGGGTTCTTATGGGTGGCACTGATAGGCGGCACTGCTGGGCACTGATGGGCGGCACTGCTGGGCACTGCTGGGCGGCACTGCTGGGCACTGCTGGGCGGCACTTCTAGGCGGCACTGCTAGGCTCTGATAGGCATCCCTGGTGGCACTGGCAGTGGTAGGCATTGTGAGTGGGCACTGATTGGCAGCTGCCTGGGCACAAATTAGTATTTCCCTGGGGGTCTAGGGGGGGCATACCTGGTGGTCCAGTGTGGATGGCCATCCTGGTGGTCCTGGGCGGCATAATGGTGGTCCTGGGTGGGATCCGAGGGGGGGCTGTGTTAATAAACAATCAGCACAGACCCCCCCTGTCAGGAGAGCAGCCGATCGGCTCTTCTCTACTCGCGTCTGTCAGATGCGAGTGAGGAAAAGTAAATCACCGGCTCTTCCTATTTACATCGTGATCAGCCGTGATGGGACACGGCTGATCACGTGGTAAAGAGTCTCCGTCAGACTCTTTACCTAGATCGGAGTTGCGGTGTGTCAGACTGACACACCGCAACAACGATCGCCGCGATGCGCGCCCCCAGGGGCACGCAGCGGCTTAATATCCTGAGGATGTCATATGACGCCCAGTCAGGATATTGAAACCACTTTGCAGCCGTCATTTTGCTATATGGCGGCAAGTGGTTAAAATCACTGCTCCCAAAAAACAGCCTTTATTAAAACTTTTGCATTGATACATATCCCCTGGGGCAGGACCCGGGTCCCCAAACCCTTTTTAGGACAATAACTTGCATATTAGCCTTTAAAATTAGCACTTTTGATTTTAAACAATCGAGTCCCATAGACTTTAATAGGGTTCTAAAGTTCGCGCAAACTTTCGGTCCGTTCATAGGTTCTGGTGCGAACCGAACCGGGGGGTGTTCGGCTCATCCCTAGTGACCACCAAAAAGGTGCCAGACCCCTCAAGCAAAGCCCCCCGTCCAGGCTGCAGGGTCCGAGTGGAGTCACATTCGGCCCTGCAGTTGCAGGCTCCCCCCAGGGAGGTATACAAACAATAAGACAATAAGACATAGACCCTTAAAAATAAGACTGGGGCACCACTGTACCCCTCTAACCTGGGCTTGACTGGTGCTAGGGGCGCCTGCTTCCGCCGAGGCTGCAGGTCTCATCTATGTTGCAGAGAACGCAACGAGAAACTAAGAAAAACCATCTGGTTTTAAAACTCCCGGTTCCGGCTTCATCCACGGAGGCCGGAACCGGAAACACTGGCCGATAGACCCGCCCCCTGACCTCTGCACTGCACACCACTGGAACCACTGTCGCCCCGATGGGAAGATGCGTCACTGGACATGACTTTACCCGCCAGCCGGGACCGACACGCACCCGCAGCAGCCCACATGGCCTCCTGAACCTATACACCAGTGGTCATCAACCCTGTCCTCAGGGCCCACTAACAGGCCAGGTTTGCAAGATAACTGAAATACATCACAGGTGATATAATTTGCTGCTCAGTGATTGCAGTCTTCTAGTCTGCATCTCCCCAAGGTAATACATAAAACCTGGCCTGTTAGTGGGCCCTGAGGACAGGGTTGATGACCACTGCTATACACCACAGACCCCAGGCGCAAGGACGAGTGACCTCCTGTGGGCCATTGCTCCTCTGAGCTGGAGAGGCTGGGGACACCGGAGCACTCCCTGCCAGTACTAGGGGGAGCTGGGCTTGTCCTGGAAGAGACGACCAGAAAAACGCCTTGAGGTGAGCCTATACCCCTCCACCTTGGAGAGAGCGCAGCTCCCCCTGGTTCTTGCAGTGCTTCCACCATGGCGGAGGAAACACAATAACTGAGGCCATGGTGGATGAGGAGGGTTTATAAAGCTGCATGTGTTTCCTGGAAAATGGGTGGAG
Organism: Lithobates clamitans; assembly: GCA_037952925.1. NCBI lineage: Eukaryota > Metazoa > Chordata > Amphibia > Anura > Ranidae > Lithobates > Lithobates clamitans. The sequence continues at coordinate 1,578,018 of JBBGZY010001424.1, read as the reverse complement.
CTACGCTCTCTCTAAGGCTGTCCTGAAATGCGATGTCAGGTCACCTGTATCCAGGTGACAGATGCACTCCGTTGGGGTCAGGAGTGCACCGCTATGATAGTGGACCCTAAGGCTGACTGCTGCGGATGGAACTCGGGGTGGTTCAGGAAGGCAGGTCCCCTGGAGCACCAACACGGATTCCACAGTGAATTAGAGCATAGATTCCCCAGGGCGCGGAGTCTAAGAGCCAGCAGGTGTTCACCAGAGCCTCTAGTGGTGAGGATGGACTGGGCTGCAACTGGCTCCAGGTCGCGGCCCCCAGGGTCTCCCAGCTCACGTTCATGGTAGGCTACAGGAGGATGCAGAGGAAACAGCAGCCCAGGACAGCAAGGGATAGTAAGGAGATGGCCAAATGTCGGGGCGACTAGCAGACAAGGATAACAGAGAACACGCCAAAAGTCAGGGTCACAGGCAAACAGGGATAGTCGAGAACAAGCCAAGATCGGTAACAGAGACAGAGACAAACTTAGAGCACACGGCAAACAGGAAGCCAAACACACAATATTGCACGGTAAGGCAGGCTTGGAGAATACGGTGTTAAATAGTGGTTCCTGTTGAGGCTAGGGTGGAACCACACAGAGGGAAGATTACTTAAGCATGCAGGTGTGAGAGTACAAGCCTCAAGGCTGATACACAGACCAGATAAGAGACAGACAGGTCATGAACGTATTACTGCAAGGTCATGACAGGCGATTTGAGAAATAAAAAAAAGTCCATAAATCTATCCCATAGTTTGTAGACGTTATAACTTTTGCGTAACCCAATCAATATACGCTTATTGGGGCTTTTTAACCAAAAATATGTAGCAGAATGCAAATTAGCCTAAACTGAAATTTGATCTTTTAACCACTTCAATACCGGGCCATAGTCAAATGACGTCCACAGATGGGATCTCCCATCCTGGGTGGGCGTCATATGACGTCCTCGGTATCTCGCTGCTCCTGTGGGCCCCCTGGGTCCCGCAGTGCGGCGATCGTGGATGAGATGTGTCCCTCGGACACAGCCCATCCCCGATCCATGTGATCCGCATCCCCGATCCACGTGACTGGCTGTATCCAATCACAGCCGGTCACATGTACTGTATATATGAACAGCGCTCGTGCACGCCCCTAGGACACGTGCAGATCAGGGACGAGGCTTGTCACCCTGACACAGCCCAACCCCGATCGCAGTAAAGAGCCAATTAAATTGGCTCTTTACCACGTGACCGGCTGTGTCCACTCACAGCCAGTCACAGAATGGCAACAAACCGCGGTAACGAGATGTTACCGGGTTCTCCTCCTCACACACCAATCGGGTGTGAGAAGGAGATTGTGGTAACATCTGATTACCACTTAGTGTACACCAACACACACTGATTATAACCCCTAATAAAGAGGACCTGTCACCAGCCATCAAAGTACCTGTCACAGCCCATCTGAGTACTCGAGTACCTGTCACAGCCCATCTGAGTACCCGAGTACCTGTCACAGCCCATCTGAGTACCCGAGTACCTGTCACAGCCCATCTGAATACCCGAGTACCTGTCACAGTCCATCTGGATACTTGTCACAGCCCATCTGAGTACCCGAGTACCTGTCACAGTTCATCTGAGTACTCGAGTACCTGTCACCAGCCCATCGGAGTACCCGAGTACCTGTCACCAGCCCATCGAAGTACCCGAGTACCTGTCACCAGCCCATCGGAGTACCCGAGTACCTGTCACCAGCCCATCCGAGTACCCAAGTACCTGTCTCCAGCCCATCAGAGTACCCGAGTATCTATTTTCAGCCCATGCCTCATAGAATACACGTTGGGGTGTTTGCTTTTCAAAATGGGGTCATTTTGTGGGTAATTCCATTGTCCTGGTGCTCCAGGGCCTTCAAAAGTGTGATAGGTAGGAATGAAATGAGTTGTGTAATTTATGCTCCTAAAACGCCTGAAGGTACTACTTCAATGTTGGGCCTCTGTATATGGCCAGGCTGTGTAAAAGTCTCACACATGTGGTATCGCCATACTCAGGAGGAGTAGCAGAATGTGTTTTGGGGTGTAATTTTTGCTATATACATGCTATGTGTTAGAAATATCTTATAAATTGACAACCTTGTGTAAAAAAAAAAAATTTTTCATTTTCTTTCCACGTTTTCCTCACCTTTATTGAGTCTTCATACTTTTCACCAGCTTCTCCATCCACCTGAGACTGAATTACCTGTGCTTCTTTACAAGAATTTGTGCTGTGAGTATATACAGTGACTGCTCAGGGATTATATGCAATCTGTGATGGAGTGAGCCTTCTGATCCTGTCAATACCTCCGACAGAGGCATTTGAAGTTTTGGGTTTGAAGTTTTGGTTTTGTAACATGTTCCAGTTTAAGAAGTATTACCCCCAGGACACTCTGGGAGACCTATTGATCTGCAGGGATTGTTTATCCTGATTCTTTGTCTCAATACCTAGACTCTCTGAGCGCAGACTTGTTCCACTGTTCGCGTGCCTCATGGGCAGTTGTCACAATTTGTTATGGGGATCAGGCACCCCATGGTTTGGGGGGTGGTGGTGCAGGGTGGGGGGAGTTTCGGAGTGATTTGGTTCTACTCTAAGTTCTAGTTCGGATTTTTTTGTTTTTTTTCTTTTCTAAGTTTCTATGATGATTTGCTTGATAAATGTAAGACATGTAATGTTGCTCTCTCGCCACTAGAGGGAGCAGTCTACCCAACAAAAGGTGCATGGATAGTTACATTCCCTATTAGACATACTGATGTACTGTGCGAATCCTATATAACTTTGAGGCTGTTAATCCTGTCATTAACCATGATGGCCAAATGACCCCACTTAAAGTCTTGTCCTGGAACGTGCGGGGCCTCAACTCCAAGATTAATCGTTCCTTAGTATTCAACTATATTAAAAAGTACAACCCCCATATCTGCATATTGCAGGAGACACATTTAACTGGGAGCAGGACATTGGCTCTAAAAAAGCCCTGGGTAGGATCCTATTATCACTCCACCCATTCCACTTACTCCAGGGATGTCAGCGTCCTGGTCCACAAATCATTACCCTTCACCCTCCTAGATCTCCATTTGGATCCCAAGGGGAAGTATGTTGCTATTCATGCTATGTGTGACAGGATGGAACTAGTTATAGTTGGACTGTATAACCCCATTCCGGCCTCCCTGGCTGTCCTCCATAAATTGACCCCTATACTGGCTCAGTATCCTGCTGCGGCTGTGTTGTTGGCGGGAGATTTCAATATGCCCCCCAACCCCAGTATGGATAAACTTGGCACTGATGTAACTCCTGACTCCCCACTGTCAAGATGGGCAGATGAGTATGGCTTCAGTGAAGTGTGGAGGTGGGGATATCCCAAAAGACAGACAATACACCTGCCACTCGGCTACCTACGCCTCCTTCTGTAGAATAGACTTATTCTATGCTAGTGGCTCCTTACTCTTACGCATCCAGGAGGTTAAAATCCTCCCACGTGGCATCTCTGATCACGCTTCCCTTTTTCTACAGCTCAGCACAGATTCGCCGGCAGGCACTAGCCTCTGGCGACTCTCAGGTTTCTGGATAACTGATGAGCGTGTAACTCCTGAGGTTGCAGGAGAGATGGACACTTACTGGGTACAGAATAGGGGAACGGCCCCCCCCTCCAATGCTTTGGGATGCCTATAAGGCATATACGCGGGAACAATACTCTACAATAATTAGCAAGGTCAGGAAAAGTAACAGGCTTGCCCTGGGGGAGGCAGAGAGTCGAGCCGGGACATACACTGCACTCCAGACACTCCACTGTGAAATTTCGGTGCTGAGAGCTACTGCGACTTGGAAACTTCTGTTATCGCAGTCACAGAGGATATTCGAACAGGGGGAGAGATCAGGCAGACTGCTGGCGTGGCTGGCCAGGGAGCGATCCACTGTGGCACACAGGGGCGTAACTAGAAATCACAGGGCCCCATAGCAAAATGTTGTATGGGCCCACCCTCACCCAGGGGCAGATCCAGAGTATAGTCTCGGGAGGGGCACTGCCAGAAAATGTTTTTTTTGGGGGCAATTTATCAGGGAAATGGCTGATGTTGGCGCTTCAATCATCACGGCACCATGGTTATTATAATGTCAGGATGATTGAAACACATTTCTATTACATTGTTATAGAAAATGAAATTGTTCAACTCACCATAATGCAGAATCAGTGGGAGCCCCGAGTGTGTCACTTGCCACATCGCCTGCCACCAGATGCAGATTATCACTTGCCACGTCACCTGCCACAAGTTGCGGATTGTCATTTGCCACGTCACCTGCCACAAGTTGCGGATTGTCACTTGCCACGTCACCTGCCACAAGTTGCGGATTGTCACTTGCCACGTCACCTGCCACACATTGCAAATTGTCCACTATGACCTGCCATACATTGCTGATTGTCCACTTGCCACGTCACCTGCCACAAGTTGCGGATTGTCACTTGCCGCGTCACCTGCCACAAGTTGCGGATTGTCACTTGCCACGTCACCTGCCACACATTGCAAATTGTCCACTATGACCTGCCATACATTGCTGATTGTCCACTTGCCACGTCACCTGCCACAAGTTGTGGATTGTCACTTGCCACGTCACCTGTCACAAGCTGCGGATTGTCACTTGCCACGTCACCTGCCACATGTTGCAAATTGTCCACTATCACCTGCCACACATTGCTGATTGTCCACTTGCCACAAGTGGCAAATTGTCCACCTGCCACCCATTGTGGATTGTCACTTGCCACAAGTTGCGGATTGTTCACTTTCCACATCACCTGCCACAAGTTGCAGATAGTCACTTTCCTGCTAAGGTGGGGAATGGAGATTGTCAATTCCAGTGTCCCAGTCTGAGTCAGGCAGCAGAGAGATGATGTAATATCTCTGCTGCCTGCACAGTGAGTGAGGGCGGAACTGCCAGGATGCAGGGCGGGCGCCGAGCGGTGAGAGATGATGTCATCTCTCTGCTCCGCCACCAACTGATTGGCTAGTCCACCCACCGAGCCTCCCAGCTGGCAGCTTCCCATCCATCCCTCCCCCCGTTGAGCTTCCCAGCTGGCAGCTTCCTGTCCACCCCTCCCCCCCCGCCGAGCCACCCAGCTGGCAGCTTCCCGTCCATCCCTCCCCCCATCGAGCCACCCAGCTGAGTACGCTCGCACAGTCAGTGTGGGTCGCTATGGCGGTAGTTCCTCCAATGGTGGCACACATTGCGAACATTAAAGATGAGGGACCAGGGACAAATACAGGCAGACCCTGTCCAGATAAATGCTAGATTTGCATAATACTATGAGCGTTTGTACACGTCCAGGGCAGACTATACATCAGATTCGTTACAGGACTTCCTGGCCCAGATAGAATTCCCTACCTTATCAGATGCTAACAATGCTAAACTAGATGCACCAATTACCCTTAAAGAAGTGCAACTGGCGATCTCATCGCTCCAGCCTGCCAAAACCCCGGGCCCAGATGGTCTACCGGCCGAATTTTATAAGACTAATAGCGAAGCCCTTGCCCCACAGTTCCATGAGCTTCTACTACCCATGCTAGAAGATCAATGTCTTCCCCCATCTATGTCGGAGGCCGTGATTGTAGTGATCCCTAAGCCACGTAAGGACCCTGAGCTCTGTAAGTCATACTGACCCATTTCGCTCCTTAACGTTGATGCTAAAATAGTTACTAAAATACTGGCAAATCGTCTTAATTCGGTCATCCTCTCCCTGGTTCATGGAGACTAAACGGGCTTCATGCCAGGGAAAGGCACAGACATTAACCTGCGTCGGTTGTATACGAACATATCCCACGCAATGGCCACAGAATCTCCTGGGGTGGTGGCCTCCCTCGATGCCGAGAAGGCTTTCAACTCGGTCGAATGGGAATTCCTCCGGCGAGTATTGGAGAGGTTTAATTTCGGCCCAAATTTATCTCATGGATAAAACTAATGTATGCCAATCCCACTGCTAGAGTCGGAACTAATGGCACACTCTCGCCCCCCTCTTTAATCTACACAGGGGAACTAGGCAGGGCTGTCCACTGTCTCCGGGATTGTTTGCCCTGGCAGTCGAACCCCTGGCCATTCTCATTAGATCATCTACAGCCACAAAGGGGATAGAGGTGGGCCCACTGAGAGAACAGATCTCCCTCTAAGCAGATGAGGCCCTCCTCTATCTCCCTGATGCTTTGGGTTCCCTGGAGGAGGCCCTGCGGGTTGCTGACCTGTTTGGATCCTTCTCTGGGATACGTATTAATTGGACCAAATCTATACTTTTCCCACTAACCTCGCCGCCCATTCTCCCTCCTTCCCATATACCAGTACAATCGGTCACTAAATTCAGATATTTGGGTATTGAAATACAGAAGGAGCCTTCCTGCTACCTAACAGATAAAGTTTACCCTATTCTACACAAACTCACACGACGATGCCTGACCTGGAAGTCCCTTCCATTAACACCGGTAGGGAGGAGTAACTTTCTCAAAATGACGTTTCTCACCAAATTTCTCTGTCTTCAGAAACACCCCAGTCCCCATCCCCAACTCCTTTTTCCAAAAACTAGACCAAGTGATCAACTCAATTGGGCCAGACTGACCCCTAGGGTGGCTAAAACCTGTTTCACAGCTTCCCTGCTCCGCAGGCGGATTGGCACTGCCGTGCTTTAAACAGTATTACTGGGCGGTGGTGCTGGTAACAGTACGCTGGTGGTTCACCCAGTCAGGAAATAACCCATCAGTTAACCTAGAGGCTGCCATCCTGGGGTCATACTCGGCACTAAGTAACCTAGTGTTCAGGGGCCCGAGGGCGCAGGTTGGGATGACTGTCCCCATGCGCACGACGACTAAGGTTTGGCCACAGCTGACAGCTAAACTTAACCTACCTAACACACTCTCTCCCTATACACCACTGTGGGGAAATCCTAAGCTACCACATCTCTTGTCTATCCCAGACCCGGCTATCTGGGCTAGGTACGAAATAAATATTTTACAGCATATTATGCCAGCAGGCAAACTCCTATCGTATGATGAACTAAAACACACCTTCCAACTTCCAGCGAAGATGTTTTTTCACTACCTACAATTGCGACATGCCATACAAGCCCAATTTCCCACTGACATTCACTTGGGAGCCACATGTGGTGGAGCGCTTTCTTATTTCAGCCAATGCGGACCATATCCTCTCCACCCTGTACCTTCGGGTATCCTGTGGGACTGACAGCCAGGGGACTAAGCCCTTTAATAAATGGAAGGTGGATGTGCCCTCCCTGACGGAGGACGATTGGGAAGAAGGAATTCAACAATATATACCTTTAATGATATCCACCAGGGATGGGTACATTAAGCTGAAATTCCTTCACAGGGCATATTATACCCCCCAGAGGCTTGGCAGGATATACCCCACCCACTCTGACAAATATCCAAAATGCAATACTGAAGTGGGAACATTCTTCCACATGTGGTCTTGTCCCATTGTTCAACAATTCTGGAGGGAGGTGGTGCAGTGTATCAACTCGATTGGGAATCTAGCCAAAGGACTTGATCCTCGTGTCCTTTTACTTGGTGTCTGACACTCTTACCACAAATACTCACAAAAGGTTACTGATTTTTTCATGCCTCATTCTATGCCAGGAAGGCCATCCTAACTAAATGGAAGCAGCCGGAGCACCCAACGGTTGGACAGTGGAGAAGTCTTATTGATACTACCCTTCCACTCTATAAGCTTACATATTTGAGTCGTAAATGCCTGAAAAAATTTGAGAAGATTTGGAGTGACTGGGTTGACAGTTAAAATCCTGTTCAGGATGCAAGAAGTCCCCATTCTGTCTTAGTTTGTACGGCTGGGCGGGTCGTGCTCGGGACCTTCGGTGTCTTCCCCCACTCCTCTCACCCCCCTAAGGAACCCCTTAAATTCCATGATTGTTACTATGGTTGACACAGGATAGGACTATTTGTACCTATGACATTTTATCTTTCGAATGAAAGACAACCCTACCTCCTTTTGTACTAAAAATGTATTACAGATGCTATGCACTAAGAAGCACATGTAAATAACATGTTGGTTACTATGGGGCTAATTTACAAAGCATTTGCGCCGGTAACACAGCGCGATCCCCCATTTACTATTCTCTTCCCGGCGCACGGGAAGAGGTGATCGGTACGCCACTATAGACATGGTGCACGACATCTTTAACTTAAAATTTAAACAAGCTGGAAGTGCCAATATTATGGGGTTGATGTGAGGAAGTGTAGTACTAACTGTCCAAGTAACAAATATGACCAAAATAGAATGAGAAAGTGTCTTTTTCTGACAAGCCGGCAAATGCATTTAGAGCTGCAGGAGGTGAATTTATACACAGCGCATGCTCAAACGGCATTTGTACTTGTTCAAATGCGTTGGTTCAGTGCGACGGCAGAATCTTAGTAAATGTCAAGCAACGTAAATGCATTTGCATAGGTTGAACGGGCGCACCTCTACACTTTTTTTTTTTTTTTTTTTCAATGCTGCTTCACTTCGCTGCTATAATGAAATGTCGGTCCGGCAAAACACATAAAAGTTCATTGATAAAAACAGCATTAAGAAAACAAACAAAATTCAGAAAAAAAAAATGCATGCCAAAAAAAAAAATGGCATGGGGGTGCCCCTCAAAATCCATACCAGGCCCTTCAGGTCTGGTATGGATTTTAAGAGGAACCCCGCGCCAAATTTTTTTTTAAAAATGGCGTGGGGTCCCCCTAAAAATCCATACCAGACCCTTATCCGAGCGCGCAACCTGGCAGGCCGCAGGAAAAGAGGGGGGACAAGAGAGTGGCCCCCCCTCCTGAACCGTACCAGGCCACATGCCCTCAACATTGGGAGGGTGCTTTGGGGTCCCCCGCAAAGCACCTTGTCCCCATGTTGATGAGGACAAGGGCCTCATCCCCACAACCCTTGCCCAGTGGTTGTGGGGGTCTGCGGGCGGGGGGCTTATTGAAATCTGGAAGCCCCCTTTTAACAAGGGGACCCCCAGATCCCGGCCCTCCCCCTGTGTGAAATGGTAAGGGGGTACAAAAGTTCCCCTACCATTTCACAAAAAAACTGTCAAAAAATGTTAAAAATGACAAGAGACAGTTTTTGACAATTCCTTTATTTAAACTCTTCTTCTTTCCATCTTCTTTCTTCTATCTTTCTTCGATTTCTTCCTTCACCTTCATCTTCTTGTTGTTCTTGTTGTTCTTGTTGTTCTCGTCCGGTATCTTCCTCCACGGCGTCTTTTTCCCTTCTTCTTCTCGGGCCGCTCCGCATCCATGGGAGGCTCCCGCTGTGTGACGCTTCTCGTCTTCTGACGGTTCCTAAATAACGGAGGGCGGGGCCACCCGGTGACCCCGCCCCCCTCTGACACACGGGGACTTCCCTGTCCGCCCCCTTTGACGTCACAGGGAAAGCCTTGGGGAAGTCCCCGTGCGTCAGAGGGGACAGGGTCACCGGGTGGCCCCGCCCTCTGTTATTTAAGAACCGTCAGAAGACAATAAGCGTCACACAGCGGGAGCCTCCCATGGATGCGGAGCGGCCCAAGAAGAAGGGAAGAAGACGCCGCGGAGGAAGATGCCGGACAAGAACACCGGAGGAAGAACCAGAAGAATAAGAAGATGGAGGAAAGAAGATGGAGGAAAGAAGATGGAAGAAAGGATGGAAGATGGAAGAAAGGATGGAAGAAAGGATGGGAGATGCATTTAAATAAAGGAATTGTCAAAAACTGTCTCGTCATTTTTATCATTTTTGACACTTTTTTTTTTTGTGAAATGGTAGGGGTACTTTTGTACCCCCTTACCATTTCACACAGGGGGGAGGGCTGGGATCTGGGGGTCCCCTTGTTAAAGGGGGCTTCCAGATTCCAGTAAGCCCCCCGCCACTGGGCAAGGGTTGTGGAGATGAGGCCCTTGTCTTCATCAACATGGGGACAAGGTGCTTTGCGGGGGACCCCAAAACACCCTCCAAATGTTGAGGGCATGTGGCCTGGTACGGTTCAGGAGGGGGGGGCGCTCTCTTGTCCCCCCTCTTTTCCTGAGGCCTGCCAGGTTGCGTACTCGGATAAGGGTCTGTTATGGATTTTTAGGGGGACCCCACGCCTTTTTTTTTTTTGTTTTTTTTTGGCGTGGGGTTCCCCTTAAAATCCATACCAGACCTGAAGGGCCTGGTATGGAGTTTCGGGGGAACCCCACACATTTTTTTTGTTCTTAATTTTTGTTTTTTTCTTAATGCTGTTTTTATCAATGAACTTTTATGCGTATTGCCAGACCAACATTTGATTATAGCCGCAAATATTTTTAAATAACTTTTATTCCTTAAGGGCCAGTTCACACCACATGCAGTCCAGTGCAAAAACGCACGGAAAGTAGGTTATATGGTTTTCAATGGGATAGTTCACACCAGTGCTTGCAATTCCAGTGTGTTTCCAGTTCCAGAAAAAAATGTAGAACATGCTGCATTTTTTATGCACTGGACTGTACTGGAACGCTGTAAAATGCATCAAAAACGCACTGGAACGCATCAAAAACGTGCATGCAGAAAAGCACCTGGAACGCATCCGGACTGCGTTTCTATGGTGTGATCTGGCCCTTAGGGCCCTTAGGGCTAGTTCACACCATAGAAACGCAGTCCGGACGCGTTCCAGGTGCTTTTCTGTATGCAGATTTTTTATGCGTTCCAGTGCATTTTTGGTGCATTTTTGATGCAGTCCAGTGCTTTTTCCCCCCCCTCTTTTTTCTTAAGCTTAAATAAGGACAAGTGCGTTCCAGTGCGTTTTTGATGCATTTTTGATGCAGTCCAGTGCTTTTTTTCCCAACTCTTTTTTTCTTAACCTTAAAGAAGGACAAGAGCGTTCCAGTGCGTTTTTGATGCGTTTTACAGCTTTCCAGTACAGCCCAGTGCAGAAAAAATGCAGCATGTTCTACTTTTTTTTCTGGAACTGGAACGCACTGGAACTGCAAGCACTGGTGTGAACTATGCCATTGAAAACCATATAACCGAATTTCCATGCATTTTTGATGCATAAAATATGCACTGGACTGCATTGGTGTGAACTGGCCCTTAAGCAATTTGGCATATTTAAAGGCATTTCTCCCTGTTTTTGGGGTTGTCCAATTGGTGACATTGATATATGTCCCTTAGAGTGGGACCTGGGCCCCATACCCATTTTAAGGCCAATAACTAGAAGATAAGCCAGCCAAGTGGGGACTAGTAAAATTGCCAAGTCAGTTCCCTTAGACTGCAATTGTATTTGTTGTACAACTATTGCACATGTTAGGCTCTTTAGTTGCCCCCCTGAACTGGGGGGTGTTTTGTCCCATCTGTAATTTTGGTGCATGATGGATGATGTGCTTAATTTTGGACAGGGGGTGGCTTATTTTGTGCTAGCTGCATTTGGGTTGTTCTGGGTATGCTCAGGGACTTTGGGTTTTCTCCTGTGCCTTTTGGTGTGTGAAATGCATTTGGGTTGGTCTGGGCATGCTCAGGGACTTTGTTTTTTTTTTTGTTTTTTTTTGGTGCTTTTTGTGTGTGAACGTTACTTGGATGTTTCTGGGCATGCTCAGTGTGTTTTTTGGGTTAGTAAGTTAAGGACATCCTTAACAGGTGTACTCACTTTTAAGTTCTCTCTACATTGGGTGAACTTGCATTTTGTGTTTCATGGACTGTGCATGTGTTTGCAATTGCCTCATTAGCACACAAACCTATGTTATATAAAGCTTGCAGATAGCATTCTTTACTTTCCCTGAAAAGAGCTGTGTGTGTACATTTGGGTGTCCTTATCGAGTTTCTAACACATGTATTTTCTATTTGTATTTTGTTGTTGCAAAACAGATGTGTTTTTATGCAATTTATTTGTTACTTTGGTTTGTTGTTTTTTTGGGTAGTGGTTATTTTACTATGAAATCTTTTTTATGTTGGCAATTTTTGTTGTTTTTACGTTGTTCACTTTGATTTAACTGTCTGTGCTGCCTTATTTTTAAAATTCTTTCTCAAGATGTTGTGCCTAATGTTGTTATAGTCCTTAATAGATGTCCATTTGTGGGTGCACTCCTTTTAACTCCTGTTAATTTACACTGCAAAAGGGTCAAACCTCAAACATATTCTGTTAGTGTCTCAAATTAACATACATGTGTGTATTTTGCTTTCCTTGCTTCTTTTCCAAGTCCTGTGTGTTTTGTTTTTTTTTTTGCTTTTTTTTTTTTTTTTGGACCAATAAAATTGTTTCAATTTTTTTATGTTTTTATGTGTGTTCTTTTCATGCAACGGATTTCCCAGCTGCAGCTTAACTAGGCTGCTTGGCATGTCTAAGAGCCCTTTCACACTGGGGCGGGGGCGGCGTCGGCAGTAAAACGCCACTATTATTAGCGGCGTTTTACCATCGGTATGCGGCCGCTAGCGGGGTGGTTTTACCCCCCGCTAGCGGCCGAGAAGGGGTTAAATACCACCGCAAAGCGCCTCTACAGAGGCGCTTTGCCGGTGGTATAGCCGCGCCGTCCCATTGATTTCAATGGGCAGGAGCGGTAAAGGAGCGGTATACACTCCGCTCCTTCACCGCTCTGAAGATGCTGGTAGCAGGACTTTTTTTACTGTCCTGCCAGCGAATCACTCCAGTGTGAAAGCCCTCGGGGCTTTCACACTGGAATGACAGTAGCGGCACTTTCGGGTCGGTTTGCAGGCGCTATTATTAGCGCAATAGCGCCTGCAAATCGCTCCAGTCTGAAAGGGCTCTTAGACAAATGCCCTTTTTTTTTTTTTTTTTAGTTTTCAGTTACTTTCCTGGTGCCTTCATGGTAGCACTTGCATGGATTGATTTTTGAGCAGTGGTTTTCAGCCTCAGTCCTCAAGTACCCCCCGACAGGACATGTTTAGGAAATTGTATCTTGTCTAAAATAGCTGTCCAAAATACAAAACCATTGACTTTTATTTAAAGCACCTGTGCAAGATGAAGGAAAACCTGCAAACATGGCCTGTTGGGGGGTACTGGAGGACAGGGTTGAGATGAACTGAACTAAAATCGAGCTGAAGACAATCCTATTCTAATTTTGGACATTTGAGGGAAATCAAGATTTTTTTTATTTATTATGGTTGGGCTTTGTGTCCCTTTTCTCAACCACTTCCCGCCCGCCCACGTCATATGACGTCCTGGGCTTTGGGCGGGTATATCTGAATGATGCCTGTAGTTACAGACATCATTCAGATATTACCGGTGTCAGCCGGCGAATCTCTACACCATAGGAACGATCATAGTGGCCGTTCCGCCGCTTGAATGTTCCTATGGGAGGCGAGAGGGGACGTCCCCCTCCGGTGCTTGCTCCGACTCACCGTTACGATCGGTGAGGCGCAGAGCGGATCCGCCGGCACCGGATATAGATCATAGAGATTTCCGGCGGACCAGATGGTCGCCGGAGTTTCTATGATCATCGGAGGCCGGGCGCGATGTTATGACGTCACGCCCGGCCTCTCCATTCAAAAAACCGGCGCCGCTTTGGCTGGGAAGCGGTGATCGTTTTTATTTATTTATTTTTTTATTTCAGGCTTCCCAGCCTAGTGGTGAGATATGGGGTCTTATTATCTCACTATTAAGAGGACCTGTCATGTTATATTCCTATTACAAGGGATGTTTACATCCCTTGTAATAGGAATAAAAGTGATCAAAAATGTTTTTTTTTCGAAAAAGTGTCAAAATAAAAAAATATATAATTATCAATAAAAAAAAATAAACAAAATTTTAAAGCGCCGCTGTCCCCGTGTGCTCGCACGCCGAAGCGAACGCATACGTAAGTCCCGCCCACATATGAAAACGGTGTTCAAACCATGCATGTGAGGTATCGCCGCGAACGTTGGAGCGAGAGCAATCATTTTGTCACTAGACCTCCTCTGTAACTCAAAACATGTAACCAGTAAAAAAATTTCAAGCGTCGCCTATGGGGATTTTTAAGTACCGAACATTGGCGCCATTCTACGAGCGTGTGCAATTTTGAAGCCTGACATGTTAGGTATCTATTTACTCGGCGTAACTTCATCTTTCACAATATGCAAAAACATTGGGCTAACTTTACTGTTTTTTTTTTTTTAAACACAAAACTTTTTTTCCCCAAAAAAACGCGTTTGAAAAATTCCTGCGAAAATACCATGTGAGATAAAAAGTTGCAACAACCGCCATTGTATTTTCTAGGGTCTTTGCTAAAAAAACATATATAATGTTTGGGGGTTCTATATAATTTTCTAGCAAAAAAATGATGATTTTTACATGTAGGAGAGAAATGGCAGAATTGGCCTGGTAAGGAAGTGGTTAAAATTGGCTTCGCTTCCTGTCACATAGTCAAACAGGAAGTGAGAGTAAAATCCTAACAATATTTTTCCTTGGGGACACACAGGTCAATCTAACTAGTACCTCCACTATGCAAATTGCACTCTGGCACTTTGTTGTGTACACCCCAAATTTATTAGGTGTTTTGGGGTTTATTAAAGGCAAATCCTTTCTGCAATACAAGTGTAGTTGATGAAGAGGGGAAGCACTGGTGATTTTATCATTCATGTAGAGGCAAAGATGCTGGTTTTTTTTTTTTCTTTTCCTTGCTTGTCCCTCTCGGATCTCCAGCAACTGCACTTCTAAGTACACTTGTAGTGTAAAGTGGATTTACCTTTTTAGTAAATAAACCCCAAGATACATAATAATTTGGGATGTACATGTCAAAATGCTAGAGTGCAATTTCCCAAATGGGGAAACTATTTATATTGACCTGTTTGTCCCCAAGGACATACATTGGTAGGGTTTTACCCTCACTTCCTGTTTGGCTATGTGACAGGAAGTGAATAATTTTGAATGAGAAATTGGCAAAATTTGGGTGGTGTCTTCACCCTATCAGGGGTGTAGACATCTGACAAAACTTCTAATCCCTCTGCAGTATATCCTCAAGCAAAAATAAGAAAGGATTTTAATTAGTTTAACTTTGCAAAGACACATTCCTAAGTTCAATTGTGATGCATGTTAATGGCCCATTTAGACCTTTTAATAGAAAGTCATCAGTTGCCTTTGACTCTAAACATTATTTTTGGCCAGTCCTAGAAATCTGCATCTGTTTTTCTATTAATAGATGAAGTTAGCCCGGATCAACCACCGTTCCTAGTAATTACAGACAGGCTTATATCAGGCAATCAACCACATAAAGGATGGGGGATACCAGTCAGGGATGTCCTAAAGCATACAAGAAAAAACAAAGAGAATAGATATCTCTCAAGAGGACAAAAGACCCCCAGGCACTGTCTGAAAAAGACAAAAATATTTTTATTAAACAATTAGGTAAATCACCACACAAAAATATTAGTAACAATTCATAGAAAAAGGGCTATGGTGAGTGATTAACACAGGCCCTTACAATAAAAATGACAACGTTGTCCTTAAAAACAAGGGGAACCACAGCTGTGCATACCACAAACACACTCCATTCACCACTCATACACTGATGATGATAATTCAGAGGCAGTTGGACTGAAGTGACAGGATCAGTGAATCGCTCTTCAGGGACTTAGTATAGTGGGTGTGGGGGTAGTTGTGGTTGGAAGGAACAGTGGAAGTCCATGAGGCCAATAAAACCTGATGAGGGGGAACAGGAGCTGGCCAGGATCATGGAAATATATTCCAAAGGGACACAGCGATAATAACCGGCAGTAACTGACAGTTCATATGTTTAAACAGGTAAATGGTTAAATCTGTTTTTCTATTAAGCACTTGGTGTTTGTGCTATAGCCAAACGACGGCCACAGCGTAGACCTGAATTTCTGTGAGGCTGCCATAGGACGGGCCCCCGTGTGCTCCCTGCAGGGCCCGCAGCACGCACTGAGTCACTGAGACTCGGGTGATCACAGATCGAAGTAATGGCTGATCCCAGCCCCTTGCCACGCGATTAGCTGTCAGCCAATGATGTAAACTAAAGCTCGGTTTATTTTTTCTCCTCACGCTAACAGCATGAGGATAAAAATAAAAGCTGATCACCGGCTTAGGTGCAAGGGACATTGGTCCCGAAGAGGCAATTCTGCCTCATCTGTGCCCACCAGTACCACCTGCCAGTGCCACCTATCAATGCCCACCAGTGGTCCCAAGCAGTGCTGCCTATCAGTGTAACCAATCAGTGCCACATCATCAGCGTACATCAATGAAGGAGACAAATTACCTGTTTGCAAAATTTAATATTTTAATACAAAATTATTTTTAAAAATCTGTCTTTTCTTTTTTTTTTTTTTCTTTTTTTTTTTTGGAACAAAAGAAAAAAAACCACAGAGGTGATTAAATACCACCAAAAGAATGCTCTATTTGTGGGAACTTTAAAAAAAAACATTTGGCTAAGTATAACCGCGCAATTGGATTCAAAGCGCTGAAAATTGGTCAGCACAGCAGGGGGGTTTAAGTGCCCAGTAGGCAAGTGGTTAGTTTCCATGCCAAATATAGATTTCTGTAATAAAGATGTGTGCCCGCTGTGTATACGGCATGGGCGTAAGCAAGTCGCACACATATGAACGGTACTCATTGTAAATCATAAGGTAGAACTTGTGATGCAACTTTCAGTCCCAAGTGGCCTTAGGCTGTCTTTCCACTATTGCGAGTTGTTGTGCGACTTGACACATGTCAAGTCGCAGGACAAGTCAAAACACATGTATTTCAATGTTCTAATTGGTGCAACTCCAAAAAAAGTTCTTGCACTACTTTGTTCCAACTTCAGTGCGACTTTTTATCCGATGTTTTGAACTAGTCGCATGTCATGGCATTAAGGCTCGGTTTCCACTATTGCAAGCCCAAAGTTGCGTGTTTTTTGCTTCGAGTTTCCTGCAACTTTTTGCCGAAACTTGAAGCACTGCCTGTGTATTTTTGAGGTCTATGGACCTCAATTTGCATCAAAGTGGGACCAAAGTAGTGCAGGGACTACTTTGAAGTTGCTGCGACTTGAAGTCGCAGACATATGAACGGTACTCATTGTAAATCATGGGGTAGAACTTGTGATGCAACTTTTCAGTCCCTAGTGGCATGACAAGTTGCAATAGTGGAAAACAAGCCGAAAAAGCACATTGTAAATCACGCAACTTTGGGGTTGAAATAGTGGAAAGAGCGCATTAGGCTAAAGCGGTAATGGGAAGATGAACTGAAAGAATTACTTCTAATTGTAGAAAACCAAACAGGCTCTTGCACTGAATCTAATTTATGGAAGATCTAACTGATTGGCCAGTGTATGGTGACCTTTAAAGATATGAAAAGTTGAATTTCTGGTGTTTAAGCCTCATACACACGATGGGACTTTGTACAAACTTTCCCGTGGATTTTTGCACAAAAGGGCGTTGGTCTTAGGGTTCTTTCACGTGGACGTGTCCTTGTACAGGGCCCGCTCTGCTCAGCGGGGGATCGCTCTGTGGATCCCCACTGAGCAGGCAGATGACAGGTCTGTCTCTGCACACTGTGCAGGGACGGACCTGTCAGAGTGCCGCTCTCCTCTATGGGGGATCGGATGATGACGGACCGTAGAGTCCGTTGTCACCCGATCCGATCCGCAGACGGATGGAAAAATAGGCGTTTCCTCTGTTACACTTTTTCGGATTGGAGTGGGTCGGATGTCAGGGGACATGTCACCACTGACATCCGACCCTCCATAGAGGTCTATGGAGTGTCCGTTCAGGTCCGCAGGTCCGAGGTGGACCTGAAAGGTCCGCCCGTGTGAAAGGGGCCTTGGGCCCCTTTCACACTGGGGCGGTGCGGGCGTCAGCGGTAAAACTGCGCGGTATTCGGCCGCTAGCAGTTTTAAACCCCCACTAGCGGCCGAAAAGGGGTTTATATAAATCCGCGTTTTGCCGGCGGTATAGCCGCGCTGTCCCATTGACTGCTGCTAGCTGCTAGCAGGCCTTTTTTTTTAGGTCCCTTTCACACTGGGGTGTTTTTAGGCGCTACAGTGCTAAAAATAGCATCTGAAAAATGCCCTAAAGAAGCGGCTCCATTCACTCCAGTGAGGGCTTTCACACTGGAGCGGTGCGCTGGCAGGGCGTCACAAAAAGTACTGCCAACAGCTTCTTTGGAGTGGTGAACTCACCGGTCCTCCCCATTGAAATCAATGGGGCAGCGCTGTGATACTGCCGGCAAAATGCCGCTCCAGCAGCGTTTTGTGGGTGTATTTAACCCCTTTTTGGCCGCTAGCAGGGGGGTTAAAACCACCCCGCTAGCAGCCGAATAATGCCGCTAAAATGACAGTAAAGCGGCGCTAAAAATAGCACCGCTTTACCACAAATGCCCCCACCGCCCCAGTGTGAAAGGGGCCTTACTGTCCTGCTAGTGCACCGCTCCAGTGTGAAAGCCCGATTCACACTGGAGTGAATGGAGCCACTTCTTTAGGGCATCTTTCAGGCGCTATTTTTAGTGCCTGAAAAACGCGCCAGTGTGAAAGGGGCCTTATCCTTTCACACGGACGGATAGAATTGTGCGTTTTCTACCGCAGCGAAAAGCACACAATGCTTTCCTATGGCCCCATTCACACACTGCGTTTTGATTACATGCGGTTTGGTGCGGATAGAAAAAATTGAATTGACTGTGTCCAAGAGCGATTTAGCGCAGCTATCCGCACATAACTGCAGTTAATCACAATGCACTGTGTCAGCTACAGATAGCAAAATGTTTTTTCCTTTTCCAATGAGCGACAAGCACGGGGATCCGACCTGGATCCCCGCCAATACCAGGCACTGTGATATGAATCTTGAGGGAGAACTCCATGCCAAATTTTAAATAAAAAACCGGCATGGGTTCTCCTCCAAGAGCATACAAGGCCCTTCAGTCTGTTATGGATTTTGAGGGGAACCCCCTACGCCGAAAAAACGGCGTGGGGGTCCCCCCAAAATCCATACTAGATCCTTATCCGAACACGAGGCCCGGCCGGTCAGGAAAGGGGGTGGGGACGAGCGCCCCCCCCTGAACCGTACCAGGCCGCATGCCTTCAACATGAGGGGGTGGGTACTTTGGGGAAGGGTTGCGCGCTGCGGGCCCCCCACCCCCACCCCAAAGCACCTTGTCCCCATGTTGATGAGGACAAGGGCCTCTTCCCGACAACCCTGGCCGATGGTTGTCGGGGTCTGCGGGCGGGGGGCTTATCAAAATCCGGGAGCCCCCTTTTAATAAGGGGGCCCCCAGATCCCGGCCCCCCCACCCTACGTGAATGAGTATGGGGTAAATGGTACCCCTACCCATTCACCTGGGGGAGAAAAGTGTCAATAAAAAAACACACTACACAGGTTTTTAAAGTAATTTATTAGGCAGCTCCGAGGGTCTTCTTCCGACTTTGGGGGTCTTCTTCCGTGCTTTCCGCATCTTCTCCCGGTGTCCGGTTCTTCTCCGCACTGTACGGCCTCTTCTCCCGGTGTCCGGTATCTTCTTCCAGCTCTTTTGCTAGCGGGGCCCGGTCTTCTGCCGCTGTCTGGTTGTTCTGCCACTGTCCGGTTCTTCTCCAGTATCTTCTGCCGGATCCCCCGCTATCTTCTTCCAGCTCTTTTGCTAGCGGGGGCCCGATCTTCTTCTACCTCGTCATCTTCTCCCCTCTTCTCTTCTTCCGATGTTGACACAACGCTCTCTCCAGCTGTAATGCTGTCTGCGAGGTGTGCTGCGACTTTTATATAGGCATGAGGCGTGGTCACGTGTGATGTCACCGGGTAACGCCCCGTCTTATGACGGCATAGTCCCGGGGCATGATGGGAAGAGGCCAGGGTTGTCGGGAAGAGGCCCTTGTCCTCATCAAAATGGGGATAAGGTGCTTTGGGGTGGGGGGGCCTCAGCGTGCCCCCCTTCCCCAAAGTACCCATCCCCCATGTTGAGGGCATGCGGCCTGCTATGGTTCAGGAGGGGGGGTGCTCGCTCGTCCCCACGCCCTTTCCTGACTGGCCGGGCTGCGTGCTCGAATAAGGGTCTGGTATGGATTTTGGAGGACCCCCCACGCCGTTTTATCGTTTTATCCCCTTACAATCCATACCAGACCGAAGGGGGGGGAACCCATGCCGGTTTTTATCGCGCTGCTTTAATAGGAAGATGTATTTTTCCTATTGCAGCAAATGCGAGCTGTACCTCGCCGAGAACCAGCGGGATCCCATCGCGCTGGAAACATTCTCGCGTGTGGGTACTCCTGTGTGTGCGCCGGTTCACACGCTGAATTAAGGATCTATCCAGCGCACCAATTAAGGTCTGAACCAGCACAGTGCATTCATCTTACTAAATTACCCCCTATGTCTTACACTCTGTTGTATTATCTGTCGATATGTCATCTGTTCGATTTTATTTCCTTTTTTTATGTTTACTGATTGTATTATGTAATGAAAATCATCTCCCGCTGGAGATCAATAAAAACTTTTCTGTTAAAAAAAAAAATAATTTTGTTTGGGTACAGTGTTGCATGACTGAGTAATTGGCATTCAAAGTGTGAGAGCGCTAAAAGCTAAAAATTGATCTGGGAAGGAAGGGTGTATAAATGCCCTGTATTGAAGTGGTTAAATATTTATTTATTGGATATGTTTTATAGCAGAAAGTAAAAAATATTGTGTTTTTTTTCAAAATTGTCAGTCTTTTTTTGTTTATAGTGCAAAAAATAAAAACCGCACAGGTGATAAAATACTACCAAAAGAAAGCTCTATTTGTGGGAAAAAATGTACATCAATTTTATTTGGATACAGCATCGCATGACCGCGCAGTTATCAGTTAAAGTAACGCAGTGCCGTTTCGCAAAAAATGGCCTGGTCAGGAAGGGGGTTAAACCTTCCGGAGCTGAAGTTGTTAATATGACAATTTTGTTAAAAAAAAAAATCATTTTGCAAAGAATTGTGGGAAAAATGACAGTTACATAGTTGGTAAGGTTGAATAAAGGTTGAACAGTTCACCCAGTTCAATGTGTGTAAAGGTGTGTGTAGAAAATAATTTCCTATATCCCCGTATATTTTTTTTTTTGCTTTTTAAAACTATCCACATTTCCTGCCGACACCACCAGTTGTGAAAGAGAGTTCCACCTTGACAGTGAAAAACCCCCTTACGCAGCTTAAGGTTAAAGCGCTTCTCTTTCAGTCTCATCGCGTGGCCCGGTGTCGTTTTAAACTCCCTGGCACTGAAAAGTTTCATACCAACACTGGGATCACCGATGAGATAATGGTATATTGCTATCATATTTCCTGGCAAGTGTCTCTTCTCCAGGGAGAATAAATTTTGCGCATGTAGTCATTCCTCATAATTGAGGTCCTGCAGTCCCCATATTTAGTTGCCCTTCTCTGGACTCTTTCCAGCTCCAGCACATCCTTTCTGAGGATTGGTGACTAGAACTGGATGGAATACTCCAGATGCTGCCGAACCAAAATTTGAGTAAATTCCCTTTTTTAAGGCATGTTAATATTCTGCTGGCTTTGGAAGTTGCAGCTTGACACTGCATGCTATTGCTCAGTCTGTCTTCTACTAGGACCCCTAGATTATGGTTGCCACCTCATCCCTTTAAACCCGAACACATAATAATTACACAGGTTCTGTGGCTGATTAACCACTTCGCGGCCGCGCTACAGCCGAAAGACGGCTGCAGCGCGGACGCTATCTGCTGGGAAGGCGTCCCTGGACATCCTCCTGTTTACTTCCGCGTTGCGCGCTCCCGCGAGCGCGCATCGGAGAAGTTTTGTGCTGGCCGTGTCCCTTGGACACAGCCAGTCACAGATCGCTGAAAACGGCCAATCATAGCGGCCGTTTTCAGCGCGATCGCTCTGCCAATGAGAGATGATCTCAAATGTAAACATATGAGATCATCTCTCATTGCCGGCTCTCCCTCCTCACACAGAGACAGCGTGTGAGGAGGGAGAGCGATCTGTGTTACTGAGAGAGAGTTACTGAGAGTTACTGTGAGTAAAACACACCATGCCAACACACATATCAGTGCCATCTGCCAGTGCCAGTGCCATCTGTCAGTCCCATCTGTCAGTCAGATCTGCCAGTGCCATCTGCCAGTGCCACCTGCCATCAGTGCCACCTGCCATCAGTGCCACCTGCCGTCAGTTCCACCTGCCATCAGTTCCACCTGTCAGTGCTACCTGTCAATACCATCTGTCAGTACCACCCGTCAGTGCACGTGCCATCTGTTATCAGTGTCACCAGTGCCACGTATCAGTGTCATCAGTGCCACGTAAGAGTGCCAGCTATCATCAGTGTCACTTGTCATCAGTACCTTCTGTCATCACCAACAATGGCTAGAAGAGTATATTCAGCTGAGGAGGCGTACAGTATTCTTGCGGGCGACGAGAGCAACGGGGAGCTCTCCGCTTCGGATTCCTCCTCATTTTCCGACTCTGAGTCTGACGTGGACTACGAGCCTGTCCTAACCAGTGGTACACTGACAGCCTCAGAGGAGGAGGATGAGAGTCCGCCTGCCAGACGAAGGCGTACTGGTGAGGAGGCAGTGCCATCCACCAGCACCGCAGTGCCATCCACCAGCACCGCAGTACCTCGGCAAAGGCCACGTACCAGTGGGGTGTCACCTCAGGCCCAAAGGGTTAGGTCCCATGCCAGCCTTCCCTATTCCCCTCAAAACCCCTTGTGGCTGCCACCCAATTCATACCCTCTGGTAACTGCAAAGACTCCCCTCTTCTCTTAAACACTGGACTACATTGCCTAACTGAACTTTAATTCTGCCTTACTAAGAATTTGAAACTAGTGCCTATACTTGTTTGTTTTTGAAAGTGTCATTTATTTTGTATTCTGCTGCCCTGAACAAGACCAAACACTTAACCTTATTCGGTTGCCCCCACCTGCACTGCAATCTGTCCAGGCCAGTTGTAAAACCCCACCCCCCACAAGCTTAGTTTTATCAGCTTCTAATTGAATAATTTTGAATTCCCCCCCACACCTTGCCACTATAAATTTAGTTCATTTCTTGGGACGGCTGGCGAGGGTTTAGGCTGGTCACTCCTTGCACAAAGTGTCACGCCGGCAACAAGTGTTTGGCACTTGGACACGGGCACTTCTTCTAAGGCACTGCTACACAAAAAGTAAGTACAGACATTGTTCCACAGCTATTTTGCAGGAAGTTCCACTTCATTCACTAACTTTCCTCAGCCTTCCTTCTATTAGCCTGTCCCCACCCTCCAAAATGCTCACACTAATCTTTGTTATAACGTCCTCTCTCCTCAAACTCTCATTACTTTACCCCCCCTCTCCAGCCCCCAACCTTTACATATCTCCCTCTCTTCTGCCCACTCAATATTACTCCACTTACCACCTCCTGCTCATTCTAAGCCCACACAGTATCACAACGTCCATTCCACCACAGCATCTGCGCTCCTATAAATCCCACTCCCGCCTTACCACCCTCACCCTCCTACTACTCCTAATGTCTGGGGACATTGCACCAAACCCCGGCCCTCCCACTCCCAATTTCCAACGCCAAGATCGGCCATCTACCTCCTCCAACAGTAGTCGCAACTGCAACCTTCTCATCCCAATTCCCCTGATTCCACAAGTCGGCCCCCCTCTTTCATGTGCCCTCTGGAATGCCCGCTCAGTCTTTAACAAACTAGTTTCTGTCAATGACCTTTTCCTCTCCAAATCCCTTGATCTATTTGCTATAACTGAAACCTGGCTCCAGGAATTTGATACTACCTCTCCAGCTGCACTGTCCCACAGTGGCCTTCTCTGGACTCACTCCACCAGACCCAGTGGACGAAAAGGAGGTGGTGTCGGACTTCTCCTCTCCCCACAATGCACCTTCCAGGTACTGCCCACACCTCCCTCTCTTTCCACCTGCTCTTTCGAAATGCACTGCATTCGTCTTTTCTCTCCAGCTTGTCTGAGGGTCGCAGTCATTTATCGGCCTCCTGGACCAGTGTCACGCTTTCTGGATGACTTCTCTGCATGGCTACCCTATTTTCTCTCATCTGAAGTGCCTGCCATCATCCTAGGTGACTTTAACATTCCAATCAATGTTAATAATGCTACCACTTCTAAACTACTCAACTTAACCTCCTCTTTTAACCTAACACAATGGACACAAACCACCACTCACTCCAACGGCAACACTCTTGACCTTGTATTCTCCCATCGCTGCACTCCCTGCAATCTCTCCAACGCACCCTTTCCTCTCTCTGATCACAACCTTATCCGTTTCACACTCTCCTTGTCTCCTATATCCCATGCTGCCAACCCACAAACCACTACCCGCAGGAACCTTCGCAACCTCAAACCTTCCCTTCTTCACTCTGCTACTGATGGCCTTTATGACAAAATCGCACCCCTGTCCTGCCCAGACCTAACCACTTCCATCTACAACACCACGTTGTCATCCTCCCTAGACGTACTTGCTCCTCTTTCTACACGCAGAACCAGGCCCCATCTGCCACAACCCTGGCAAACAGACGACACCAGAAGTCTCAAGAGACGCAGCCGTGCTCTTGAGCGAGCATGGCGTAAATCTAAATCCCTGCAAGACTTTACCCTCTACAAATCTGTCCTTCTCAAATACAACTCCTGCCTCCACACTGCTAAACAAACCTATTACAACACACTCATCAAAACCCTCTCATCCAAACCTCGTCAACTCTTTTCTACCCTTAATTCCTTACTTCACCCCCCACTGCCCCCTCCCACCAACTTGCTTACCGCTCAACAGATTGCCAACCACTTCAATAGCAAAATCAACACAATTCGCAAGGAGATATCCAGCATTAAAATTCCTCCCCTACCCAACATATCAAGTCCAACACCACACTCAATACTCTCCTCCTTTTGCCCTGTTACCACAGAAGAAGTTGCTAAACTCCTCTCCATGGCCCACCTCACTACATGTCCCCTGGACCCTGTCCCCTCTCAATTGCTGCGACCACCTTCCCACTCTATCCTCAACTCCCTAACCCACATCTTCAACCTCTCCCTCTCCTCCGGCACCTTTCCTTCCCCGTTCAAACATGCACTGGTTACCCCCATACTCAAAAAACCCTCACTAGACCCCACCTGTTTGAATAACTTAAGACCTATCTCCCTTCTCCCGTTTGCCTCCAAGCTCATCGAACGCCTTGTTCATGACCAAATGAGTCGCTACCTCACGGACAACAACCTTCTCGACCCCCTACAGTCTGGCTTCCGCCTACAACATTCGACTGAAACTGCCCTACTAAAAATCACCAATGACCTAATAACTGCCAAAACCAATGGCCACTACTCCATACTCATACTTTTAGACCTCTCTGCTGCCTTTGACACAGTTGACCACCTGCTGCTCCTCAGCAAATTACACTCCCTTGGCCTCCGTGATTCTGCATTATCCTGGTTCTCCTCCTACCTATCTCAGCGCACTTTCAGCGTCACTTACAACTCCATCTCCTCCGCTCCCCTTCCTCTTTCTGTTGGGGTACCCCAAGGCTCTGTCCTTGGGCCTCTCCTTTTCTCACTCTATACCTCTTCCCTGGGCCAGTTGATCACCTCCCATGGCTTCCAATACCATCTCTATGCCGATGACACACAGATCTATCTCTCCACTCCCCAACTCACCCCCACTATCTCCTCACGGATCTCAAACTTGCTGAATGACATATCGGTATGGATGTCACACCACTTCCTCAAACTTAATCTTTCTAAAACTGAGCTTGTTATATTTCCTCCTTCACGGTCCCCCTCCTGTGACTTCACCATTAATATCAACAACACAACCATTGGTCCCTCCACACATGCCAGAGTCCTGGGTGTAATCCTTGACTCTGACCTCTCCTTCAGCCCCCATATCCAATCACTGGCTAAATCCTGCCGCCTTAACCTCCGCAACATCTCCAAAATTCGACCCTTCCTGACTAATGACACTACAAAACAACTTATTCACTCCTTGATTATTTCCCGCCTCGACTATTGCAACTCTCTCCTTAATGGCCTACCCTTAAGCAGGCTATCCCCCCTTCAGTCTATTATGAATGCTGCTGCTAGACTAATACACCTCACTAATCGATCCGTGACTGCTGCTCCTCTCTGCCAATCCCTTCACTGGCTTCCCCTACCCCACCGTGTAAAATTCAAAATGCTAACCATAACATACAAGGCCATTCACAACATCGCCCCCACCTACATCACCAACCTCATCTGCAGATATCGCCCAAATCGCCCCCTCCGCTCCTCCCAGGACCTCCTGCTCTCTAGCTCCCTTGTTACCTCCTCCCATGCTCGCCTCCAGGACTTCTCCAGAGCCTCTCCCATCCTCTGGAATTCCCTGCCCCAGTATGTCCGATCAGCCCCTACCCTGTCCACCTTTAGGAGATTCTTGAAAACTCATTTATTCAGGGAAGCCTATCCCACACCCACATAACTGTCCCTGAGCCACCCCCATCAAATCATTCTTTGCAGCTATTACCTTTTGTACCACCACCCCCTCCCTTTAGAATGTAAGCTCTACAAGCAGGGCCCTCCTGTACCTTTTGTATTGAACTGTACTGTAATTGTGTTGTCCCCCTTATACATTGTAAAGCGCTGAGTAAACTGTTGGCGCTATATAAATCTCGTATAATAATAATAATAATAATAATAATTCAGGGAAAGCTAACGTTCCCCCTTTCACTGCCCAGCCAGGAGTCCAGGTGGACACAGAAAATTTTTCCCCGATAGACTTTTTCCATCTTATTTTTACTGAGGACATGCTTGCATCTATTGTTGCCCAGTGCAACCTATATGCCCAACAATTTATTGCAAGCAACCCAACGTCCTCTTATGCCCGTCCCTACGAATGGAGAGCCCTAACAGTGGAGGAGTTTAAAATTTTTTTGGGCCTCACGTTCTGTATGGGACTAAACAGAAAAAATGAAATACGTTCATATTGGTCTACCCTCCCCATCTACCACATGCCCATCTTTTCCTCAATAATGCCCAGGACCAGATATCTCATGATTATGAGATTCTTTCACTATAACGACAATACCCAGTGCCCTCCCCGAAATCACCCAAATTTTGACAAGCTTTTTAAAATTCGGCCCCTAATAAATTATTTTTCAGAAATGGATGAGTCCCTTATCAAATTTTCTGGCAGGCTGGACTTAAAACAATTTATTCCCACCAAAAGGGCCCGCTATGGGGTGAAGATGTACAAATTGTGCGATCGTGCTACAGGGTATACCTATGCCTTCATGGTATACAAAGGGAAGGACACCCAGCTACATCCCCCTAATTGCCCAGAATATATCGGATCGCGTGGGAAAGTTGTTTGGGAACTCATAAACCCACTCCTGGAGAAAGGCTACCATCTATATGTGGACAATTTTTCTTCTAGTCTGCCCCTGTTCCGAAACCTTCATAGAAAGAAGACTCCAGCATGCGGCACCGTAAGGACGAATCGGAAGGGCTTTCCTCAAAGCCTCGTCAACAAAAAGTTAAGAAGAGGGGAGGCGGCGAGCTTACGGAATGAGAAAATTCTGGCTGTGAAGTGGAGGGACAGAAGGGGCGTCTACATGCTTTCTTCAATCCACAACACATTTGTTGAGATCAGCAGGAGGAATGGCCCAATTCAAAAGCCGACGTGTATCTATGAATACAACATGTATATGGGGGGTGTCGACTTCAACGACCAGATGCTCGAGCCCTACCTTTCCACCAGAAGAACATAACAGTGGTACAAAAAAGTTTCGATTTATTTATTTAATTTGGCCATTTACAACACCTATGTAATTTATCGCAACTCCACGGACAGACCCAAACCCTTCCTTGGCTACCAGGAGGAAATCACCACTGCCCTTATATACCCGAACGGCCCACCAGAAAACATTAGATCCGATGTAATTAGTAGACTCTGTGAACGCCACTTTCCCGATAAAATCCCTCCGAGACTAACAGGCCAAAAACGACAAAAAAAATGCCGGGTGTGCTCCAAACGAGGGGTGAGAAGAGACACCACTTATCATTGTCCCCAATGTCCTTCCCAACCGGGCCTCTGCATAGTTGACTGTTTCCGCCGTTACCATACTTCACTAAATTATTAGTGAAGTATGGTAAACATAACACTCACTTCCTGCCTTCACACCCCTTATGCCTCTGCTTGCTCTGTAACTGACCCTGGCTTGGTATTCGACCATGCTTCTGCCTACCGATTCTGTTTATATCTCTGCCTGATCTGGAACTGACCCTGGACTGTTATTCAACCACGCTTCTACCTACCGATTCTGTACATACCTCTGCCTGATCTGGAACCGACCCTGGACTGTTTGACCATGCCTCTTGCCTGCCTCTTGGACTGATCTTGTACCCTGCCAGTGGACTAGTGGGATTCAGAACACAGGGGTCTCACATATGTGAGGGGCTCCAGAATTGTTTTTCTGGATGAAGAAAACAATTTCATTTGTTTTCTCATTCCTAGATTAGGGTCTGGAGACTCGGAGGCTTCAAAGAGATTTGGGTGGGAGAAGCCTCTACCCCTGTCCCCATTCTGTCCTGAACGAGGCCCTACTTCTGCCTGCTGCCTGTAGGACCTATGCCATCATGCCTCTGCCTGTCGCATGAACTGACCACACCACATGGACCTGCCTACTACCAGGACCAATATATTGGCACTGCTGACAATCTCTGCCTGCACTGACCCTGGACTATATATGGACAGTATCCCTGCCTGCTGCCTGTACTGACTATGGACAGTATTTCTGTCTGTTGCCTGGAAGATTGCGTTTGCTTTTGCTGACCAAGTCCCTGTCTGCTGCCTGGACCAGTGCTATCCTCCTGTGTACAACTGCGCTACTACAACCACAGGTAATCTCTTGTTTACTCTTTGCTCAGCATAATGTATTTTGGGGTGTAATTCTTGGTATGTGAATGCTATGTGTCCCTAGAACACCTGATGGTGTTCCTTGCATGTTGGGCCTCTGTATGTGGCCAGGCTGTGTAAAAGTCTCACACATGTGGTATCGCCGTACTCAGGAGGAGTAGCAGAATGTATTTTGGGGTGTCATTTTTGCTATGTACATGCTATGTGTTGGAAATATCTTACAAATGCACAACTTTGCGTTTAAAAAAATGCGTTTTCATTTTTTTACCACATTTTCAAAAAACTTTTGGAAAAAAATGAACCGTTCAAAAGACTCATTATGCCTCATAGATTATACGTTGGGGTGTTAGCTTTCCAAAATGGGGTCACTTTGTGGGCGTTTCAATTGTCCTGGTGCTCCAGGGCCTTCAAAAGTGTAATAGGTGGTTGAGAAATGAGATGTGTAATTTATGCTCCTAGAACGCCTGATCGTGCTATTTCAATATTGGGCCTCTGTATGTGGCCAGGCTGTGTAAAAGTCTCACACATTTGGTATCAAAATACTCAGGAGGAGTAGCAGAATGTATTTTGTGGTATACACATGCCATGTGAGAGAAATAACCTATTACAATGACAATTTTGTGGGGAAAAAAAAAATCTTCATTTTGCAAAGAATTGTGGGAAAAAATGACAACATCAAAAACCTCACAATGCATCTTACTAAATACCTTGGAATGTCTACTTTCAAAAAAGGGGTCATTTGGGGGGTATTTGTACTTTCCTGGCTTGTTCGGGTCGCAAGAAATGAGATAGGATACCAGTACATCAGGTATGATCAATTTTTTATGATTTGCACCACAGCTTGTAGACTCTCTAACTTTCACACAGACCAAATAATATCCACTAATTTGGGTTATTTTTACCAAATATATGTAGCAGTAAAAATTGTGGCCAAAATTTCTGAAGAAAAATTTATAATTTGCAAAATTTTATCACATAAACTAAGAAAAATGCGTTTTTTTTTTCAAAATTTTCGGTCTTTTTTTCATTTATAGCACAAAAAATAAAAAACCCAGAGGTGATCAAATACCACCAAAAGAAAGCTCTATTTATGGGAAAAAAATGATAAAAATTTCATTTGGGTACAGTGTTGTATGACCGCACAATTGTCATTCAAAATGCGACAGCGTTGAAAGCTGAAAATTGGTCTGGGCAGGAGGGGGGTTTAAGTGCCCAGTAAGCAAGTGGTTAAGGTGGTAATTAAACTCATTTGGTGCCTTATGTGCATTTAATTAGCCTCAGAACCTGTGTAATTCAAAGGTGTTCGGGTTTAAAGGGATGAGGTGGCAACTCTACCCTAGATCCTTCCCCATCCTGGAATCCCCTAGGGGTTCTCCCCCTAATGAGTAACTTGCATTTATATTTTTACCCCCCAAGTGCATTACCTTACATTTACCAATGTTAAACTTCATTTGCCATCTAGTAGCCCCCTCAATTAATTTATTCAGGTCCTCTTGTAAAGTTTCTGTATCCTGCTGTGATGTTATTGCCCTACATATTTTTTGTGTCATCAGCAAACACTGAGATTAGGCTATTTCTCCCATCCTCTATATTATTTATATATAAATTAAACAGAATTGGTCCCAGGACAGAGCCTTGGGGTATCCCACTAACCACTCTAGACCATTCTGAGTATACGTTATCCCCACCCTTTGGACTCGCCCCACAGCCAGTTTTCTATCCAAGAACAAACCCTATGGTATACCCACTGACCTCAGTTTGTAGGCTAAGCGTTTGTGGAGGACTGTATCAAATGCTTCTGAAAAATCCAGATTCACCAAATCCACTGGCCTATTCTTGTTAAGATGCCAGCTCACTTCTTTCGTAGAATGTTAACTACTTCCTGCCCATAGGCCGTCATATGATGTCCTGGACTTTGAGTGGGGATATCTGAATGATGCCTGCAGCTACAGGCATCATCCAGATATCATCATTTTTAGCCAGCGATTTTGTGCACTGTAAGAACAATCATAGCGGCAGTTCAGCCACTTGATCATTCTTACAGGCAGCGGAAGGGGACGTCCGGTGCTTCTCCCAGCTCGCTCCTGTGAATGGCGAGCCAGGGAACGAATCGGTCGCCGCCGGAAGTTGAGCATAGAGATTTCCGGTGACCAGATGTTCCTCAGTCATCTCTCTGCCCCTCGGAGGCCCGGGTGCGACGTTGCGTCACGTCCGGGCCAGGGGGAAACAAAGCCGAGGACACAGCTGGAAAGGGGGAGTTTTTTTTTTTTTTTAATCTCAGCCTTTCCAGCCTGGAGGAGAGATGTAGGGTCTTATTGACCCCACATCTCTCCATAAAGAGGACCTGCCACGCACTATTCCTATTGCAAGGGAAGTTTACATTCCTTGTAATAGGAATAAAAGTGATCAGATTTATTTATTTTTTTTAAAGAGAAAATGTAAAAAAAAAATGAAATAAAAGTAAAATAAAGAATAAAAAATAAAAACATTTAAAGCACCCCTTGTCCCCGCGTACAGAAGCGAATGCATACGTAAGTCGCGCCCACATATGTAAACAGCATTCAAATCACACATGTGAGGTATTGCCGCGTGCGTTAGAGCAATATTAGCCCAAGACCATCTCTGTAACTCTAATCAAGTAACCTGTAAAAATATTTAAAGCGTCGCCAATAGGTTTTTAAGTAAAGTGGCAGTAAATTTTGGCACCATTCCACGAGTGTGCGCAATTTTAAAGCGTAACAGCGTTAGGTATTTATTTGGCGTAACATCTTTCACATTATACAAAAAAAATGCGCTAACTTTACGATTTTTGTTTTTTTTAATTCATGAAACAGCTCTTTTTCTAAAAAAAACGTGTTTGAAAAATCGCTGCTCAAATACCGTGTGACATAAAAAGTTGCAACGACTGCCATTTTATTCGCTAGGGTTTCTGAGCTGTGCCAACGGGGGTCAGTCCGCACCTGGTGCCACACATTATGGGGGGGTTGTCATCCCGGCACTCCCCTCCCTCGGTACTCCTCCTCCAGCAGCCGCTGTACAAGGTCCCGCCTCCTAGAATCCAGTGATAGGCGGAACAATGACAGCGTGTATTATAGGCAGACTGACCCCCGTTGGTTGGCACTGGTAAGGCTGCATTGCTGGGGACACTGGTGGTGAGGCTGCATTGGGGGGGGAATCTTGGGTGAGTTTCCACACTTTTTTTCCCCCAAGACTTGACCCCTGGGTTGGTTTGGCAAGAGCGACCTTTCGTAAACCTATGCCGATTACTGCTAATGATACTGTTTTCATCAGCAAATTCTTAGATGTGGTCCCTTATCATCCCCTCAAATAGTTTACAAACTACCGATGATAGGCCTATAGTTTCCAGAAATATATCTGTGCCCTTTTTTGAATATTGGTACCACGTGGGCCTTTCTCCAATAAGCTGGTACCAATCCTGTCAGTATGCTGTCCATAAAGATTAGGAAGAGCGGTCTGGCTATAACCTGACTGAATGCTCTAAAGACTCTCGGGTGTAAGCCATTTTGTTCTGGTGATTTATGATGACAACGTCAAAAAACTCACTATGCCTCTTACTAAATAGTTTGGAATGTCTACTTTCCAAAAAGGGGTCATTTGGGGGGTATTTGTACTTTCCTGGCTTGTTGGTGTCTTAAAAAATGAGATGGGCCGTCATTAGATTAGGTGTCCTCAATTTTCAATAATTAGCACCATAGCTTGTAGACTCTCTGCCCTACAAACCGGGAAGCTCCCACTCTCTATGGCAAAAGGCATCATAGTGGTTATACCCAAACCAGGGAAGGACCCCCAATTGTGTCCATCATACCGGCCCATATCCCTGCTTAATTTGGACACAAAAGTGCTGACTAAAATTCTCGCCAGGCGTCTGAATGAAGTAATACTAAGCCTTATCCATGAAGACCAGTAAGGCTTCATACCGGGTAAAGGTACGGGCATAAACATCCATAGGTTGTATGCGGTCCTGGCCTCTGGGGAGGGAGATGTTGAGAACGAAATTGTGGCCTCTCTTGGCGCAGAGAAGGCCTTTGACTCTGTGGAGTGGGGCGATCTCTGGGAAGTCCTCCACAGATTCGGGTTTGGTCCAGTCTTTGTCTCCTGGGTCAGGATGGTGTACAAGGCCCCAACGGCCAGAGTACGTACAGGCACAGTGCTCTCTCCGACCTTCCCCCTGAGCAGGGGAACCAGACAGGGGTGCCCCCTCTCACCGGGGCTCTTTGCCCTGGCGATTGAACCTATGGCTGCCCTCCTCCGAGCTACACCTGAGGTCCGGGGGATTACACGGGGACCCGTACAAGAAAAGGTGTCGTTATATGCGTACTGTACCTTGGGGACAATGGTACTTCCCTGCAGGCAGCCCTTTCAGTAATCAATAGCTTTGAAAAGTTCTCTATCATATGTATAAATTGGGGAAAGTCAGTCCTGTTCCCTCTCCACGCTGGATCCGCCTCCTTGCAGACGGATGGGCAGCTTCGTAGGGTTCCCCAGTTTAAATATCTGGGTGTGGAAATTCATCGAGATTTAAAAAAATATATGACCCTTAACTTAAGCCCAGTGGTCAATCAATTATCCCAAAAATGCACCACCTGGAAATCTTTACCCCCTAACTCTGGTTGGCCGAGTCAACTTGGTTAAAATGTCGGTATTACCCAAATTTACTTATTTATTCCGACAAACCCCGGTCTCCATACCAATAACCTTCTTTAGACACCTGGACAGTATCAATAGCTCATTTATTTGGAATGGGAAAGCTCCTAGAATAGCTAAATCAACTATACAACAACCAGGTACACTGGGGGGACTGGCCTTGCCCTGTTTCCTGAAATATTACTGGGCGGCGGTCTTGGTAACTGTAAAATGGTGGTTCTCGGAGTACCCGGCCAACCCCGCTTCCACCACGGAGGCAGCACTGATTGGTTCATACGCGGAGCTTAGGAATCTGGTGCATAGAGGCCCTAGATCTAATCTACATGTAACTCTCCCCATGAGAGCGACCCTTAAGGTGTGGGATACGGTTCATAAACGGCTCACGGGACCCAGGGACTGGTCCCCAGCGACTCCCTTATGGGGCAACCCCCGTTTGCCTCATTTTCGCTCCATCCCAGATCCGGTTGTGTGGGCTAGACATGAGGTCACAACCCTGGGGGATATAGTAATTTCCTTTTGATGCCCTGAAAAGAGAAACAGATCTCCCGAATCACATGTTCTTTAGGTTCCTTCAATTACGTCATGCGTTCCGATCCCAGTTCCCTGGTCCTCTGGTTTTGGAAATGTCGCCAGTGGAGAGTACACTTAGATCCCCGGATAGTGGTAAAACACTGTCCACACTATACAATACGCTTGCGTCCCGAGACACGTCTAGAGTCTCGCAGTTATACGAGCTATGGCGGAGGGATGTTCCGGAGTTAGCGGATGAGGATTGGGAAGAGGGAATGTCACGTACCTTACAGCGGAGCCCGAAATGATGAGGGTGGCCTTTTGCACGGTTCCGGTCCAAGCACCCCTGGTGGTGGGTACAGGGAGTGCGAGGGCAACGAAAGGGTGCAGGTGCCTGCAGGCAGGAGGCTGGAACTTGGAGAGATAGGAACCTCTGCTGAGGAGATGTGGAAACTGATCACCAAACTTGTTCAGCGGGAGCCAGGTCAGGATCAACTGCAGAATCAGGAACAGGCAGGAGTCGGCAACAGGCTGGCAGCGGGGTACCAAGTCAGAAGGCAAAACCGTAGTCAGGAACAGGCAGGGGTTGGCAACAGACGGGCAGCAGGGTACAGAATCAGGAAGCAGAGCCGTAATCATAAGTTCAAGCCAAGGTCAGTATTGCAAGTAAAGGCAGGTTCAGCAGGCAGGGGTGATCCAAGAGGATGGTCAGAAGATAGCCGGGTTTTCAGGAACAAGGTCAATCAGGCAGAATAGCAACAGGAACACAGGAACACAGGAACAAGCTGAAGACAATCCAGCACTGATGCTAGGCAGACTCTCTGTTTATATAGGGTGCTGTGTGCCAGGATTGGCGCCAGCGTACGTGCGTACGCGCATGCGCATTAGCAATTTAGCACATTGGCACATGCGCGTTAGCACATTAGCACTTTGGCACATTGGCGTATATGCGTTAGCATATTAGCGCTTTGGCACTCGCGGACGCGCGTTAGCGCGTGTGCGCATTCGCATAGAGGTGCCATTGTGCATGCTCACCCTGGATCTCATTTGCCTCTGGCTATGGTTCCGTGCATGCACCTTTGCATTAGCAGAATGAGGATTTGCAGCTGCTGCATGGAGACGGGTGCTTGCTGTGTGAGTTCTCTGACAGGGAATTTGGCAATATCTGCCCCTTGCAATCTCAGCAAGGGATAGGTTCATGCAACTGAAGTTTCTCCATCGTACATACTACTCTCCAGCACGCTTAGCGAGAATTAACCCTGATAGAATGGCGAGATGCCCTAGATGCAGTTCGGATAGTGCTGATTTCTTCCATGTGGTCTGGTCCTGCCCTGGAGTGGCAGAATTTTGGAAAAATATACTTACCGATATTCTATCGGGAAAATGAAGGTCCCCTACAGCCCGATCCCTCTTCTGCTGGGTATCTGCGACTTCCTTGAGGTCACATGGGGCAAGAAACTGTTCATCTTCTACACCACACTACATGCTAGGAAAGCAATCTTATTGCAATGGAATCAATCTCAGCCACCCACCAGACAACTCTGGCAGTCCTTGGTAAATACGGCATTGGCATTATACAAAATTACATACATGGGAAGAAACTGCCCAAAAAAGTTTGGGAATAATTTGGGCAGCATGGGTGAAGGCAAGACATCTAACTATTGACTGAGGCGTGCGGGTCATTACCCACTACACCTAACACAAATCCCCTCACACCAACTAATTTCTATGTCTCTTCTTGATTCTGAGAGATCAGAGTGAGTGAACTAAAGGTAATCGGTGAGACCCCTCCCACCCCAACATTAAATAGGTGCCTTAGAAATTATGCTTGTACTGCCTCTTGAAATATCTGACGCAAAGTTCACGTTAAACATAATGCTGCTTTT
The DNA here is from genome assembly GCA_037952925.1 of Lithobates clamitans. Classification (NCBI taxonomy): domain Eukaryota; kingdom Metazoa; phylum Chordata; class Amphibia; order Anura; family Ranidae; genus Lithobates; species Lithobates clamitans. The sequence continues at coordinate 1,542,172 of JBBGZY010001424.1, read as the reverse complement.
GCTGTTAATTCTCTACATCTGTTATGATATGTAAGGAAAACTTTGAACAATGTCTGTAGCTATGTTTAACCCGATTATAGATTGTTTGTTTTGTAAAAATCTAAATTAAACTTTTTTGTTAAAAAAAGACTGTCCGCCCTTATTCAGGCTGGGTTCACACATAAGCGAATTGGATGCAAATTACAGAGCATCCAGTTTACAGAACATTTAAAAATATGTTCTATTCAATGGGTCTGGTTCACATATGTGTATTGCATCCGCAGTCCGCATTGCACAAAAAACAGGTGTGTTTTCTAGGAAGTGCGAATTGCAGGCACATAATCTTCAATGGGAATGCATCTGATTTGCAGATGTGTTCCATTCTGAACACAAATTCTCTCCCCCTGGTCAGCTGATCTGCAGCTACAACGGAGAGGAACCGCTGAATGAAACATTTTTATCTTCGCAGCAAAACCGGAGCTGCAGTTCGCACCGCACATGTGTGAACCCAGCCTCACACTGAACATGGCTTTGAAATCGTGCAACTTCATCTGAAGGTGCACGATTTCAAAGCTGCATGTCTATGCAACTTTGGGTGCGAACTTATGCACAGGTGTCAATTAACCGCTTCAGCCACGGAAGATTTTATCCCCTTCCTGACCAGAGCGTTTTTTGCGATTCGGCACTGTCGCTTTAACTGACAATTGCGCGGTCGTGCGACGTGTCTCCCAAGCAATCTTGATGTCCTTTTTTCCCCACAGCTTTCTTTTGGTGGTATTTGATTGCCTCTGCGATTTTTATTTTTTGCGCTATAAACAAAATAAGAGCGACAATTTTGAAAAAAATGCATTATTTTTTACATTTTGCTATAATAAATATCCCCCAAAAATATATAAAAAAACATTTTTTTTCCTCATACATAGAGAAGATTAAAGGGATTTTAACGGTGCAAGTAGGCTGTACATACGGAAAAGCTGTATAACTTTTCTCTTTTAAAAACAGTTTATTGTTTACAATCAATTAAAAGGAAACATATATGTTGTATAAAGTAACAGACATTTTTCTTTTTACAGCAATATAAAAACAAGGTGGTCAAATAGGGTAGAAAAGTGTGTATTATATATTGACAGATGGTAATTATTGCATACTAGCCCGACATGTTTCGCATTGTCGCTTTTTCAAGGGATATGCAACTGGTAAGTGAATCATCCAACACTTTTAGTGATTCTGAGAAAATAGAGAAAAAAAGGGATTTTTATATACAAACAAGGGTAGTGTTCAATGTTAATACAGCATTGAATACAATGGAAAACATGTGCTGTCACTCTGAAATGTCCATAGTGGCTTACCCCTAAATTGACCCCACAAGGCCTCGTCAGAACCGGCATGTGCAGACCCAACCAAACGGGGTAGCAGGGAGGCTAAATTGCAACCACAGGGAGTAGAAAGATGAAGCTGTTATATGGATAATCAATATTTAGTGTCAACGAGATTGTATGCAAAGAGTTAATAGGGTTAAAAAACCAATGAATTAACACTTAGGCAGGTAGTTAATTAAGGCTATAACCAAGGATGCAGGTGATCATCGGTATCAGTAAGATAGTGGTTACAAGGGATATTTATATGGTAATCAAATGAAGCTGAAAAGTTAAATAGAAAAAACCAAAAATATTTTACTAAATAAGGGAATGCTGAACTAAATAATTTAGACTGATTAAAACGTCTGTAAATGGATAATGGAGGTTTACACATGTATTATGGTGGTATATTTAAACTCCAATAGCAAGGACGTAATGTCTCAAATTCTTCCTACTATATCAGCAATGTGTGCGTATATAATCAAGAATCTATAGGGGTTCAATAAATAAATAAAGGATAGATAGTAGACATGTGAATGTAGAGCAGGGTGTGGTGTACTCACCAGTCACTCACACTGCTGGGGTCTTGGCTTACATCTTCTGGCGCTGGCAGACATGTCTGTCAGATGTGCCGGTTAAAATACTACTCCCCATCGAGCCGGCGTGTGACGTCGCTGGCTCGATGCGGACGTGATGGCGCCAGTGCGCATGCCCGGGGGACCAAAACCCCGTCCAAACTCCATTTCCCATGAGGTGCAGCAACAGCAGAGGGAGCCGACATGCGCAGTGCATCGCACGGCGGCTCCTCCCGTGTGTGAGCCGCGTCATGGGACGAGGGGGCGGGGGAAAGGGCACCGTCAGTGCCTTACGATGGAACTGGTCCATCGGGGAGGCACGGCGCGGAATGGGCACATATCAGGGATGTGCCCCGGGCGTCCGTGTGGATGCGGCAGCCCCTCCTTAATCCCGGCATGGATTGGGCCGGAAGCGGTCTGACAAGGATGGGCCAAAGGAGTAGCTGATCGGGCAAGAAGGGACCACTGACCTCCCAATCTCGATCGACAAATCAGAGAGACAGCACGTTTACATAGGAAAAATAATATATGCAGTTACAACAAAAACAAAATTGCATGTATAAAACAAAGTTACACATAGCTGCACATTGATCAAGCATTAGAAAGCATGTGTAGCAAATAAATACATTTGTCATGGAAACAGGTCATTTAATATAAAAATGACAAAAAGGGGGATGAGAAGGGGAAGGGAAGGGGAAATGGGTGGACAGGAAAAGTGAGGTGTCTGATGGACAGTGACACCTTAGGATCAGGTATGGGCAGCTGAGCATTTAGAGCATTGTTAATCTTTCTTCCTATACCCTAACTGAACATGAAGAACAGGTCCTCAAACTGGGTCTAACCTTTTGTCCCGACTCCCATGTTGATAAATTCCATCTCATTAAGGATCTTCACCTTTTTGCTCGTAGACTTTTATATAAAGTCATTTTTGACAAACCCACACAAGACATATACCCAAATGACAAAACTTCAAACCTCCAGTCAAATATGGAGGAACAGCAAGCTTTTGAGGATCTGGTGGCACTTTGGGAGGAGGGACACACTGACGACGACGTCCCTGGTTGTTTGTACCCACCGGAGTTGTCGGTCGCTGGTGTGTCTTTCCCCCCCCCACAGTCCTTCAAACCCAAGTCGAGGAATTTCCCTCTGTTAAGTACCAACCCCAACATCTGGGCATTTGTCACACAAACCTCTCAAGCAATTGAAGAATCTAATTTTCGTCCTTCCGCATCCTCCAACTTGAATGCTGACCAAAAAGCGGCCATTAAATCCCTTGAATCTAACCAGGAGATAATAATCAAGCCTGCCGACAAGGGCGGGAACTTGGTCATTATGGAGACACCTCAATATATTAACATGTGCAACAAGATTCTATCCAATCGAGACTGGTACCGTCCTATTTCCAGAACCTTAATACAAAATTTCAACACTGAATATTACAACATCATTTTCAAAGCATACCATAGAGGCATTATAGATAAGAACACTTGGGATTACCTTAATGTAAGGGACCCACGGATCCCTACTTTCTATGCCCTACCGAAGGTACACAAATCCATCCTGGAACCTCCAGGACGTCCCATAATATCCGGTTGCCTATGTCTAACGGAAAATGCAAGCAGTCTGGTAGACAGCTATTTATATCCTCACGTTACCTCTCTCTTTTCCTATATCAAAGACACCATAGACTTATTAAGAACTATTGAAGGCATCTCACTCCCACCAGGCACCTGTTTAGTTGCACTGGACATTGAAAGTTTATACAATACTATTCCCCACAGTAAGGGCATTGAAATTGTGAGTAATCATTTAAATGAGAGAGGTCCTTCTTTAGAGAAATACCCTTGAATCTAACCAGGAGATAATAATCAAGCCTGCCGACAAGGGCGGGAACTTGGTCATTATGGAGACACCTCAATATATTAACATGTGCAACAAGATTCTATCCAATCGAGACTGGTACCGTCCTATTTCCAGAACCTTAATACAAAATTTCAACACTGAATATTACAACATCATTTTCAAAGCATACCATAGAGGCATTATAGATAAGAACACTTGGGATTACCTTAATGTAAGGGACCCACGGATCCCTACTTTCTATGCCCTACCGAAGGTACACAAATCCATCCTGGAACCTCCAGGACGTCCCATAATATCCGGTTGCCTATGTCTAACGGAAAATGCAAGCAGTCTGGTAGACAGCTATTTATATCCTCACGTTACCTCTCTCTTTTCCTATATCAAAGACACCATAGACTTATTAGGAACTATTGAAGGCATCTCACTCCCACCAGGCACCTGTTTAGTTGCACTGGACATTGAAAGTTTATACAATACTATTCCCCACAGTAAGGGCATTGAAATTGTGAGTAATCATTTAAATGAGAGAGGTCCTTCTTTAGAGAAATACAACGAATTTGTCTTGGAGCTTCTCAATTACATTCTGAGACATAACGTTTTCATGTTTAATTCTTCCCACTACCTCCAGGTGCAGGGGGTTGCGATGGGGACCAAATGTGCCCCATCGTATGCCAACCTGTACCTGGGGGGGTGGGAAAAAGATGTCTTCTCCAGAGACGACCTGACCCATTTGCTGGAAAAGGTCGTCTCTTGTTATCGTTACATAGACGACGTGTTGCTTTTCTGGTCTGGCTCTGAAACAGAGTTGAAAGAATTCTTCAGACTGCTTTCCAATAACAACTTTAATCTTCATTTTACTATGGAATATAGTACAACCGCGATCAGTTTCCTTGATCTTACCATCTCCATTGACGCTAATGGAAAATTAGATTCATCACTATACAGAAAACCCTCGGCCGGGAATACTATCCTCCACGCGGATAGTTCACATCCAGGCCCCTTGCTGAGGAGTATTCCTTATAGTCAGTACTTGCGATTAAAACGCAATTGCAGCAAGGACGCAGACTTCCAGTTAGCAGCTAAAGACCTATATAAAAGACTACTATCCCGTGGATATAGCCACTCATGCCTCAAAAGGGCATATAATAGGGTTAAAACACGAAACAGAGATTTGTTATTATTTTCAATAAAACCCCCTAAAAAATCTGATACTGTTAGACTGATCACTCTCTACTCCAGCCAACACAGTGAAATCAGAAGCATTGTAACCAAATTTTGGCCCCTTCTATCAGCTGATTCAGTAGTCAGCAAATACATTAATTCATCCCCTGAGATAACCTTCAGATGGGTTCCCTCATTGAGGGACCGCCTAGTTCACAGTCATTTCCAAGATGCGTTTGCCAACAAAAAGCCCCCCCATATAGGCATCTCTCCATGCGGCAGATGTGACATTTGCCGGTATGTAGAAAATACATCACGCTTCCTACTTCCCAACGGACAGTGGTACTCAATCAAATTCAACGCGACTTGCCAGACTCCAGGTATAATTTATTTAGCTCAATGCATTTGTGGCGGCTTTTATGTCGGTAAAACTAAACGACCATTTTTCAAACGAATTAGAGACCACATAAAACCCATCCTTAAAAAACAAATGGATACAGCTATTTCTAGGCATGTGGGTCTGTACCACAACTTTAACCCCAGAACCATCAAGTTCCGAGCTTTGGTGCATGTCCCGCTGGACGAAAGAGGGGGGCAGTGTCGACCGGACACTGCTCCAGCTTGAAGCCCGCTGGATCTACACCCTCAAAGCCACTCACTTCCCAGGCCTGAACGAAAGCCTGAGTTACAGGCCCTTCCTCTAAATGCGCAGCTGCCCATACCTGATCCTAAGGTGTCACTGTCCATCAGACACCTCACTTTTCCTGTCCACCCATTTCCCCTTCCCTTCCCCTTCTCATCCCCCTTTTTGTCATTTTTATATTAAATGACCTGTTTCCATGACAAATGTATTTATTTGCTACACATGCTTTCTAATGCTTGATCAATGTGCAGCTATGTGTAACTTTGTTTTATACATGCAATTTTGTTTTTGTTGTAACTGCATATATTATTTTTCCTATGTAAACGTGCTGTCCCTCTGATTTGTCGATCGAGATTGGGAGGTCTGTGGTCCCTTCTTGCCCGATCAGCTACTCCTTTGGCCCATCCTTGTCAGACCGCTTCCGGCCCAATCCATGCCGGGATTAAGGAGGGGCTTCCGCATCCACACCGACGCCCGGGGCACATCCCTGAGATGTGCCCATTCCGCGCCGTGCCTCCCCGATGGACCAGTTCCATCGTAAGGCACTGACGGTGCCCTTTTCCCCGCCCCCTCGTCCCATGACGCGGCTCACACACGGGAGGAGCCGCCGTGCAATGCACTGCGCATGTCGGCTCCCTCTGCTGTTGCTGCGCCTCATGGGAAATGGAGTTTGGACGGGGTTTTGGTCCCCCGGGCATGCGCACTGGCGCCGTCACATCCGCATCGAGCCGGCGTCGTCACACGCCGGCTCGATGGGGAGTAGTATTTTAACCGGCACATCTGACAGACATGTCTGCCAGCGCCGGAAGATGTAAGCCAAGACCCCAGCAGTGTGAGTGACTGGTGAGTACACCACACCCTGCTCTACATTCACATGTCTACTATCTATCCTTTATTTATTTATTGAACCCCTATAGATTCTTGATTATATACGCACACATTGCTGATATAGTAGGAAGATTTTGAGACATTACGTCCTTGCTATTGGAGTTTAAATATACCACCATAATACATGTGTAAACCTCCATTATCCATTTACAGACGTTTTAATCAGTCTAAATTATTTAGTTCAGCATTCCCTTATTTAGTAAAATATTTTTGGTTTTTTCTATTTAACTTTTCAGCTTCATTTGATTACCATCTAAATATCCCTTGTAACCACTATCTTACTGATACCGATGATCACCTGCATCCTTGGTTATAGCCTTAATTAACTACCTGCCTAAGTGTTAATTCATTGGTTTTTTAACCCTATTAACTCTTTGCATACAATCTCGTTGACACTAAATATTGATTATCCATATAACAGCTTCATCTTTCTGCTCCCTGTGGTTGCAATTTAGCCTCCCTGCTACCCCGTTTGGTTGGGTCTGCACATGCCGGTTCTGACGAGGCCTTGTGGGGTCAATTTAGGGGTAAGCCACTATGGACATTTCAGAGTGACAGCACGTGTTTTCCATTGTATTCAATGCTGTATTAACATTGAACACTACCCTTGTTTGTATATAAAAATCCCTTTTTTTCTCTATTTTCTCAGAATCACTAAAAGTGTTGGATGATTCACTAGTATGCAATAATTACCATCTGTCAATATATAATACACACTTTTCTACCCTATTTGACCACCTTGTTTTTATATTGCTGTAAAAAGAAAAATGTCTGTTACTTTATACAACATACAGGGGGTCCCCGGGTTACAAACAAGTTAGGGACTGTAGGTTTGTTCTTAAGTTGAATCTGTTCATAAGTCGGAACAGGTACATTTTTTAAGTGTAGCTCCAGCCAAAAAAACTATTTTTAAGCTTTTTGGATAGCATAGGGAAGGGTTAACACCCCTGTAACATTTGTTTTGCTGTGTGTGCCCCTGTTCAGAAGATTTCACCTCACTTTCTGTCCCAATGACAATTGGATTTTGAAAATTTTGGGTTGTTGTGGAAACAAGCCTTGGTGATAAAGCATCAGTGGAGGTACCTTTTCCCCATAATAGCTCTTACAGGAGTGAATTTCCGTTCCTAGGGATAGATTTCCTCTCACTTCCTGTTGTCTCCCTCCGTTTGTAAGTAGGAGTCGTTTGTAAGTCGGATGTTTGTAACTAGGGGACCCCCTGTATATGTTTCCTTTTAATTGATTGTAAACAATAAACTGTTTTTAAAAGTGAAAAGTTATACAGCTTTTCCGTATGTAGAGCCTACTTGCACCGTTAAAATCCCTTTAATCTTCTCTATGTATATACAAATTTTTGCTTAGGGATGTGGTGCCTTTCTATGAGGGTGTTTTTCCCATATTCGGAACCAAAACCATAAACAATAATTTTTTTTCCTCAGTTTAAGCCGATCGTATTCTTCTACATATTTTTGGTAAAAAAAATCGCAATAAGCATTTATTGATTGGTTTGTGCAAAAGTTATAGCGTTTACAAAATAGGGGATATTTTTATGGCATTTTTATTAATAATTTTTTTTTTTACTAGTAATGGCGGCGATCAGCGATTTTTATTGTGACTGCGACAATATGGCGGACATGTCGGACATTTTTGACACATTTTTGGGACCATTGTCATTTATACAGCAATCAGTGCTATAAAAATGCACTGATTCCTGTGTAAATGACACTGGCAGTGAAGGGGTTAACCACTAGGGGGCGGGGAGGGGTTAAGTCAGTACTGGGGAGTGATTACTAACTGTAGGGGGGATGGGCTAGCAGTGTCACTACACTGATCACTGCTCCCGATGACAGGGAGCAGAGATCAGTGACACTTGTCACTAGGCAGAACGGGGAGATGCTGTTTACATCAGCATCTCCCCGTTCATCCTCTCCATGAGGCGATCGCGGGTATCCCCGCGGCGATCGAGTCCGTGGGACCTGCGACCCGACTCACGGAGCTCCTGGCCGGCAGGAAATTCAAATGGACATACCTCTAAGTCCATTTGCCCAGCCGTGCAATTTTGCCGACGTACATCGGCGTGCGCCGGTCGGGAAGGGGTTAAAGTCGCACCCGAAATCGGCAAAAGTAGTGCAGTAACTACTTTTGCAAATCGGTGTGGCGTTGCACCAATTGGAACGATGCCAATGCCGACAATAGGCTGTGACTTGTCATGCGATTTGACCTGTCAAATCGCTTCAATGTGAACGAGGGCTGAAACTTTCACACAGACCAAATAATAAACACTTATTTGGGTTATTTTTATCAAAGCAATATAGCAGTATAGATTTTGGGCAAAATTTATGAAGGAAAATTACTAATTTGCTAAATTTTATAACAGAAACAAAGAAAAATAATTTTTTTTTTCAAAATGTTTGTTCTTTTATAGCGCAAAAAATACAAAAAACCCAGTGATGATTAAATTCCACCAAAAAAAAGCTCTATTTGTATGAAAAAAAGGACAAAAATTTCATATGCGTACAGCGTTGCATGACTAATTGTCATTCAAAGCGATTAGAGCACTGAAAGCTGAAAATTGGTCTGGGCAGGAAGGGGGTATAAGTGCCCAGTAGGCAAATGGTTAAAGTGTGACATGGTAGCTATCTATTTACTCAGCATAACATCATCTACAAACAACTGGGTATTATATTGTGTTTTTGTGCATTAACCACATGCGGACCAGCTGCCGCAGTTTTACTGCGGCAGGTTGGCTCTGCTGCGCGAAATCACGTTATTGTATGTGATCTCGCGAGGTCTGGATAGCAGGAGCACACGCCCGCCGCGAGCTCCGTGGGTCCCGTGGATTTGATGTCCGCGGGGATACCCGCGATCGTCTCACAGAGAGAAAGAGCGGGGAAATGCTGATGTAAACAAGCATTTCCCCGTTATGACTAATGACACTGACACTGATCACCACTCCCTGTGATTGGGAGCGGTGATCAGTGATGTGTCACACATAGACCAGCCCCCCCCCACAGTTAGAATCACTCCCTAGGACACACTTAACCCCTGCATCGCCCCCTCCTGGTTAACCCCTTCACTGCCAGTCACATTTACACAGTAATCAGTGCATTTTTAATCGCACTGATCGCTGTATAAATGCGAATGGTCCCAAAATAGCGCCAAAAGTGTCCAATGTGTCCGCCATAATGTCGCAGTCACGATAAAAATCACTGATCGCCACCATTACTAGTAAAAAAAAATGACTAAAAATGCCATAAAACTATCCCCTATTTTGTAGACTCTATATTTTGCGCAAACCAATCAAACGTTTATTGCGATTTTTTTTTTTTTTTTTTACCAAAAATATGTAGAAGAATACGTATCGGCCTAAACTGAGGAAAAAAAATTTTTTACATATTTTTGGGGGATATTTATTATAGAAAAGTAAAAAATATTGCTTTTTTTTTTCAAAATCGTCGCTCTTTTTTTGTTTATAGCGCAAAAAATAAAAAACGCAGATCAAATACCACCAAAGGCGATCAAATACCACCAAAAGAAAGCTCTATTTGTGGGAAAAAAAGGACGTCAATTTTGTTTGGGCACAACGTTGCACGACCACGCAATTGTCAGTTAAATCGACGCAGTGCCGAATCGCAAAAAATGCTCTGGTCAGGAAGGGGGTAAATTCTTACGGGGCTGAAGTGGTTAAAGTTCACTAAAGTGTATTTTTTAAAAAAATAATGGTGTTTGAAAAACTGCTGCGCAAACACTGTGTGACATAAAAAACACCCACCATTTTATTCTCTAGGACCTTTGCTTAAAAAAAATATATATTCTATATATATATTAGAGCTGCACGTTTCTGGCCAAAATGAGCATCACAATTTTTTTACTTGGAGTAAAAAGATCACTATTCTCTCACGATTCTCGCAACGTACCATATATACTCGAGTATTAGTCGATCCGAGTATAAGTCGAGGCCCTAATTTACCACAAAAAAATGGGAAAAATTTAGTGACCCAAGTATAAGACGAGGGTGAGAAATGCACAGCTACTGTAAGTGGAAAGGAGGGTCAACAATGCCCTTTTGCAGCCTCACTGTGCCCATTTGCAGCCATAGGTCTCCCGAACTTCAAACTGGGTAGTTAAGGGTTCCTAGATGCCCCCTAGCTGCAGCCAAAATTTGGGGTCTCTGAATCGACATTGCTGCAGACAGACACAGTTGACTGAATTTGGGGCCACTTAGCGCTAGGAACCCCAAATTTGGTGTGCAAACCCAGGGGAACTAGCACCATAAAATATCCAAAGCTGGGGTTCCTAGCACCAAGTGGCCCTGAGATATGTTGTGGTACCAGTTCCATAGAGAGAGAGAGAGAGAGAGAGAGAGAGAGAGAGATATTTTCGCTGATTCTTAAAAAAAAAGCAGTATAGCAGGTGTGACAGACCTAGCCAAGACAGAGGTTTTTGGAGGGGACTGAATGCTAGCCTTTTGCCTACCGATCATGGGCCCTGTCATTTGGGGAACGGTGCTCTTTGTGAGCTTTATGCCTGGGGACCCTTGAGGTGGTGTTACTTTGGATTCAGGTCCATATCCCCCAAGACACACAGACTCTGGGAACCCTGTATATGCCATATTAAAAATAGTGACTGATTCATACTGTTGAGACACATACTGTTAGATGCTAATGTCATCAACTCCAGCCACCTGTCTGTTGTCTTGTATATTGTAAATGAGTCTAGTCTGGCTTGCCACAGCTTCTTATGCCCCGTACACAAGAGTGGAAATTCCGCCAGCAAAAGTCTGATGAGAGCTTTTGGTCTGAAAAATGCGACTGTGTGTATGCTCCATCGGACTTTTGCTGGCGGAATTCCAGCCAGCAAAAGATTGAGAGCATGTTCTCAATTTTTTGGTTGAAAAAGTTCCGATCTGAAATTCCGATCGTCAGTACAAATTCTGACGCGCAAAATTCCTACAGATGCTCGGAAACATTGAACTTCATTTTCTCGGATCGTCGTAGTGTTGTACGTCACCGCGTTCTTGACGGTCAAAAGTTCAGCGAACTTTTGTGTGACCGTGTGTATGCAAGCCAAGCTTGAGCGGAATTCTGACGGAAAAACCATCCAAGATTTTTCCGACGGAAATTCCGCTTGTGTGTACGCGGCATAAGAGTATTTCACCCATTGTTGTTTGTGCTAATTAACCTTGCTATTGTATGAAGGAGTTCTGTGTTGATGTTTATGATAATGTTTAATCTACTGTGTGAAGCAGTGACAACAAGTCTGACCTGTAGTAAAATCCTGATTAATCACAACAATGCTCAGGAGGGCACGGAGTCACATTGGCTGCTTTAAGGGATTCGTTAACTAGCTCATGTTAAATCTGTTTCTACTTACAGTTGTATTGTCAAAGTAATATGAGCAGAAGGTAGGAACCTCCTCCTCTTTAACTGTATAAGACTTGTATTTTGGTTCAAAAATAAATAAGAGTCCATGTTCAGCAACTAAACAAGTAACGTCTTGTTTTGTGCTTGTGAGCGGTTGGAATATCTGATATCTATATTCACACCGGGAGGAAGCGGTATATGACGAAAGCACTCAAGCGGAGTGTGGGATGTTTCGTTACATTGGTGGCAAGCAGTGGGACGCTTCCTGCTGTCTGCGACATCCAAACTTTCACCTGGATCCAAGGTCCAGATAGCAGGAGAGGAGAGGTACAGATACCAGCCACAATGGAAGAGGAATTCAGAAGGAGGATGCAAGAGATGCAGATACAACACAGAGGACCAGTATTAGAGCAGGTCCTGCTGGGATGGTTTGATTTTATCCGCTGCAAACTCCGGAAGGAAGCGCTAGCCCGTGAGCAGTGACACCAGGGAAAAGTTCTCCCCTCCATCCAGGAAAGGTACTGGTCACAGTATGGATTGCGGGTGCTGTTTTTGGGAGAAAAACCGTACAAGGAGCAGACAGCTGAATTAAGCATGCTGGTCTGGGCAGAGATGCAGCTGGATGAGAGCTGCAGAGCCCTTCGGTGGCATGTATCCCAAGCATGCCCTTGGATAGCAGATGACAGCCCAACGGAAGGCTTTGGCTATGGCAGCCTGTGACTGTTGTATGTGAAGCTGACAGGGGACCCTAACTTTGGGAGTGATTTTGGAGTGGCGGTTTGACAAAATCATGGATTTCAGAGAAGGGCTACTGAACGTCTCGGAAGTGCACTGGAAGATAGAGTTTCTGGCCGTTCAGGAACGGGAGCTGCTAGACTCTGCTCAGTGCCAGGGCTGGGCTCCCTTTGCCTGGGACTATGAGACAATACCAGTTGATAACTCTGAAATCCTGGCTGAAGAGTCAGAAATGTGGCAGAGTAACAGTGTGCTTTACCAACCTACCCCCGCAGCTATGGATGCGGAGGACTTATGGCGCTGACTGACCTTGATGATCCTGTTTCTGCATGGGATGATCTTGGATGGAGGAATGTGCCTGTCCAGCAGCATGCCAGAGAATTGGCAGTGGAAAATCTGGAGATTGCCATCCGCAAAGCTGAAGTGCTGACAACAGGGCAGAGCTCTGCTAACCTCTGCCCAGCACCGATAGCATCTTCCGGGTTCCACGGACAGGAGATGGTGAACCTCTATCCCCAGACACCAGCGGCAGAGACAGGGAATTTGATAGATTTTTATGCTGAGGAAGAACAACCTGATGAGCCTCCAGCAGGAGAGCTGGTATCAGGGCCAAACTTCACTGTGCTCTGCCCAGCACCAACAGCAGTATCTGTGGAGTTACAACGAACTTCCCCAGCAGAAGCGCTGGCCACCGGACAGAGCGTCCAAGGCCTCTGCCCCACATCTGTGGCAGTTCCAGAGGCTCAGGGTGAGAAGGTAGTGGTCACTTCCCAGCAGCAGATCAGGATACAGGGGGAGGGGGGAGAGGAGGTGTTCGTCGTCCCTCCCCAACAGTTGGCCAAGGTGGAGGAAGCGGTCTTTCCTCCCCAGCAAAGATCCATGCACCTGGGAGACAGTACCACAGACATGTCGTCCCAGCAGCCAGATGAGGGAATGGAAAAGGAAGCAGCCGGATCACCTCCCCAATGGCAGCTACACAGTTTGGGAGTGGAGGAAGCCAGCCTCCTGCCCCAATGGTTAGCCGGAGCGGAGGATGTGAAGTCCCCGGCAGAAGTGCTGGCAACAGGGCAGACAACAACTGTGGAGTTCCAGGGAGCCGGGGCAGTCAACCCCTCTCTCCAGCGACAAGATGAGGTAGAAAAGCTGCTACTCCCGGCTGAATCACTGGCAACAGGGCAGAGCACCACTGGCCTCTGCCTAGCAGCTTCAGGAATCTGGGGCGATTGGCCCCTCTGCCCATGTCAGGGCTGGGCTCAGCTAATTGCCAGCTCCCATTTCTCTCCACAGTTACCCAGCTGTTGTTGATTCTGCTCGTCAGTCCTGCCTACTTAAAGTCGTCCAGCTCACTTGATCTCTGCCTTCGCCTTTTTCAACATCACAGAGATTTTCTCCTGCGTTCCTGTTGAAGACTTGCTCGGCTGACGTTCCTTCTGGCTCCTAATCCTGCTTGCTGTACTACTACGTTTATCTCTGGCTCTCTGACATTTGCTTGGCTGACTACCCGATCCGGTTACTGAACTCTGGCTTGTTTTGACTACTCTTACTCTGTTTACCTTATTATTATTATTATTATTAATAAACAAGTGTTATTTAACTATACTTCTGTCTCGGTCTGATTGATGGTTCCTGATAGTAGGCGAAGGCCATGAACTCAGAAGATACAGCCAATCCACTTTTTGGTAATATTTTTTCCAGATTGGATGAGCAAGATCACTGCATGGATCAGTTTGCCATAGCGTTACAAACACTCCTGAGTCACACGGCTCACCTGGTAACTCCCACTGTGGCTGCTCCGGTACAACCTGAGTTGCAGGCCGTCCCTGCTGCTGCGCCAGTCTCTGTGCAGGCACCCGCCTCAAGTTTTACCTTTATAAGAGGTATTTCTGGTCCTGCTCCGCTTCCCCAGCGGGTGATCCAGTTCAATGCAGAGGGTTTCTCAACCAGGTTGAGATTTACTTTGAGATGCTGCCCCATGCATTTCCCATGGACAGAAGAAAAGTAGGGTTCGTGATATCTTTGCTTTCTGAGAGAGCCTTGGCCTGGGCAAACGCTCTATGGGAGACGCAAAAACCTGTTGTCTTACGTTAACCTGACTTTGTGGCCTCCTTTAAAAGGGTATTTGACATTCCCGCACGCTCCGCTTCTGCTGCCAAGTGCCTCATGTCCATCAGAGTACGAGAACTGTTGCCGACTACGCCATTGAATTTCGTACTCTGGCAGCAGAGGTTGCTTGTAACAATGAGGCCCCCGTGGCTGCTTTTTCTCATGGTCTCTCGGGTCCATTAAGTATGAGATATCAGAGATTGTGCCTTTTATTGTGGCCAGGCAGGTCACTTTTTGAAGTCTTGTCCTACCCGTCCAGGGAACGCCCAAACCTTGAGGTCCTGTCATGGACAGACTTTAGGTGGCGTTGTTTCGTCACTAGTTATCCAGAAGGATAAGCTCCTGGTTTCGGTCACCCTTTCTTGGGCTGAGTCTTCCATCGAGATACAGGCTCTAATTGACTCTGGGGCTGCAGACCTGTTCATTGATCCTGCCTTTGTAACGCTGCAGCTGCGTGACATTCCACTTGCCATTGAGGCTTTTGACGGGAGACCTCTACAGCCTGCCCATGTGACTCATGAGATGGTTCTGTTGTCCATGGCCGTAGGGGCTCTTCATCATGAGATAATCCAATTCCAAGTTATTTCCTCACCTAGGTTTCCGCTGGTTATTGGTTATCCTTGGCTACAGTGGCACAACCCCTCTTTTGATTGGCTCCATGCTGAGGTTCTCTCCTGGTCACTACAATGCAGTTAGACATGCTTCCAGAAGGTAGCCAAGGTCCTGTGAACCTCTTCACTCTCCTCCCTGCCGGAGGAGTACCGCGATTTTAGCGATGTCTTTGACAAAGGTCAAGCCTGTAGTTTGCCCCCACACCGGCCTTATTATTGTGCAATGGACCTTCAACCTGGTGCCATACCCCTCGTGGCCGGGTTTACCCTTTGTCGGTCTTGGAGGATAAGGCCATGGAGGAGTATGTTGCAGACGCACTTTCTCGAGGTTTCATCTGCAAATCCTCGTCTCCTGCTGGTGCTGGTTTCCTCTTTGTAAAGAAGAAGAGCGGTGAACTGAGACCTTGTATTGATTATAGGGGTCTCAATCGTTTCACGATTAAGAATGCCTACCCGATTCTGTTGATTACAGAGTTATTTGACCGCCTCAAGGGAGCAACTGTTTTCACAAAGCTTGATTTGAGAGGGGCATACAATCTTGTGCGGATTACGGAGGGCGACTAGTGGAAAACTGCATTTAATCCCAGAACAGGCCATTATGAGTACCTCGTAATGCCTTTTGGCCTTTGTAACGCCCCGGTAGTTTTCCAGGAATTTATTAACAATGTCCTCCGAGATTTGTTGCAGTTATGTGTGGTGGTTTATCTCGATGCACGCTACATGCCTTCTCTTTCCCCTCCTTCCCACACATTATTGGGAAGGGGGATTGGGCAGGCGATTTCACTGTGCATTGGCGCCACACCTTCCACTCCATGCGTGCGACGCCCAGTGGGCGTCCCTTCACACAGGCGTGTGCTATTTCAGCTTGGCTAACACATGGTGAGTAGGTCTGGCTGCTGCCATGCTGTCTCTCCCTTGTCATGCCAGTGTGACACTAGATGGGACCCTGGCCGTTGGGCTCACCCTGCAGTTCCCCTTCAGTGACTTTTTCTCAGCAGTCCCACATTGCACTCCTTTTTTGGTTCATATCCCATTAGGACCTACATGGGTAAATACATAGCAAGCTCTTTATTTATTCTTAAATTCCTCTATAACAAGCATTACTAATATTTCTTTACTCTAGTTTTCATTAATTTCTCCTGATTTCAGGAATCTCATCTCCTCTTCCCTATTCTTACTATATGGACACCCTATTTTTTAATTCTGTTCACTTTGTTGTTATGCTCCACAATATACTTCTATACTGTGGTGATGGGTCTACTCTATATGACATTTCTTTTTATTTATTACCAATATGGTAACAAACCACTTACTTTATTGTATACAATACAGAAATCCCATCCACAGTTACATCAAGATTTTTCCATACATACTTTTTTTGGGGGACTGTGTGTGTGCTCCTGATCCATGCTTGGGTACTTTCCTCAGCTCCCGTGCTGAACATAATTATCTGGCTGACCTCCAGCTCCTGATGAGTGGATAGAAGTCCACGAAACGTCGTCAAGCTTATTTTGATGCATCCATCTCATATTTATGATTCCAGATGGTTTTTATTACTCTACCACTAGGGATGAGCTGAACACCCCCCGGTTCGGTTCGCACCAAAACCTGCGAACGGACTGAAAATTCGCACGAACGTTAGAACCCCATTGACGTCTATGGGACTCGAACGTTCGAAATCAAGAGTGCTCATTTTAAAGGCTAATTTGCATGGTATTGTCCTAAAAAGGGTTTGGGGACCCGGGTCCTGCCCCAGGGGACATATATCAATGCAAAAATAAAGTTTTAAAAACGGCCGTTTTTTTGGGAGCAGTGATTTTAATGATGCTTAAAGTAAAAAAAAAAAAGGTGAAATATTCCTTTAAATATCGTACCTGGGGGTGTCTATAGTATGCCTGTAAAGTGGCGCGTGTTTCCCGTGCTTAGAACAGTCCCTGCATAAAATTACATTTTTAAAGCAATAAAAGTAATTTAAAACTGCTTGCGGCTTAAATGTCGGGTCCTGGCAATATGGATGGAAATCAGTGAGACAAACGGCATGGGTACCCCCCAGTCCATTACCAGGCCCTTTGGGTCTTGTATGGATATTAAGGGGAACCCCGCACCGAAATTTAAAAAAGGAAAGGTGTGGGGCCCCCAGGCCATATATACTCCGAACAGCAGTATACAGGCGGTGCAAACAAGACAGGGACTGTAGGTTTGTTAAATAGAATCTGTTTGTAATTTTGACATTTTTAATGTGTTTAGCTCCAGCCAAAAAATCTATTTTAAGCTTTTTGGAAAACATAGGGAAGGGTTATCACCCCTGTGACATTTGTTTTGCTGTCTGTGTTCCTTCAGAAGATTTCACCTCACTTTTTGTCCCAATGACAAATGTTTTTTGAAAATTTGGGGTTTTTAGTGAAACAAGGAGTGGTGATAAAGCATCAGTGTAAAGGAGAAAAGTTTTTCCCATATTAACTCTTATGCTGCGTACACACGGTCGGACTTTACGGCAGACTTGGTCCGGCGTACTGGATTTCGTCGGACAATTCGATCGTGTGTGGGCTCCAATGGACTTTGTTTGCTCAAAAGTTGGACGGACTTAGATTTGAAACATGTTTTAAATCTATCCGACGGACTCTTCTTTCTAGCTGACAAACCGGTCGCCTGTGTGCTAGTTTGACGAACTCACACTGACGCATGCTCTGAAGCAATTACAAGACGGAAGCGCTCGGTCTGGTAAAACTAGCCTTCGTATTGAAGCTAGCAGATTCCTCTTCTGTGATCTTTTAATACAGCGCTTGTTTTTTTCTGCTTTATAGTCACACAGAGTTCTCACAAACTACTTTCTTCATGATTTATCTTCATGCCATGACTAATATGTAATTTTTAAAAAGCCAGATCTCCATAAATAAAGTATTAACCACTTCCCGACCGCCGCACGACGATGTACGTCCTAAGTTTGGCGGCGGATATCGTTGTTATGGCAGCAGCTAGCTGCCATAACCCCAGTATCCCCGTTTTCGTGCGGCGGCCGGCTTTCAGATAAAAGTGGTCCCTGCGGCGGATTCGCCGCGAGATCACTTTTATCGGTGGCGGGAGAGGGCCCCCCCCTTTCCCGCCGCGATCCGGTGCCCTCCGCCGCTTACCGGAGCCGTCGGTAGCGGCGGAGGCGATCGCGTCCACTCCCGTGGTGTGTCTGAAGACAAGTGAGCCCAAGATGGCGCTCACTCGTCTCCATGACACTGCTGGGCGGAAGCGACGTCAAAACGTCACTTCCGTCCACGCCTCTTAAAGGCATATTTTTTCAAATGTCATTTTTACAAATGACTTTTTTTTTTTTTTAATTTCATTTTAGTGTAAATATGAGATCTGAGGTCTTTTTGACCCCAGATCTCATATTTAAGAGGTCCTGCCATGCTTTTTTCTATTACAAGGGATGTTTACATTCCTTGTAATAGAAATAAAAGTGACACAATTTTTTTTTTTTTTTTTAAAGT
The DNA here is from genome assembly GCA_037952925.1 of Lithobates clamitans. Lineage (NCBI taxonomy): Eukaryota > Metazoa > Chordata > Amphibia > Anura > Ranidae > Lithobates > Lithobates clamitans. The sequence continues at coordinate 1,523,414 of JBBGZY010001424.1, read as the reverse complement.
GTAAAAATAAATAAAATATTGTAAAATAAATAATAATAAAAAAAAAAAAAAATTTTTAAAACCCCCCTGTCCCGACGAGCTCGCGCGCAGAAGCGAACGCATACGCGAGTAGCGCCCGCATATGAAAACGGTGGTCAAACCACACATGTGAGGTATCGCCGCGACCGGTAGAGCGAGAGCAATAATTCTAGCCCTAGACCTCCTCTGTAGCGCAAAATATGCAACCTGTAGAATTTTTTAAAAGTCGCCTATGGAGATTTTTGAGGGTAAAAGTTTGACGCCATTCCACGAGCGGGCGCAATTTTCAAGCATGACATGTTGGGTATCAATTTACTCGGCGTAACATTATATTTCACAATATAAAAAAAAATTGGGATAACTTTACTGTTGTTTTATTTTTTTTATTCAAAAAAGTGAATTTTTTCCAAAAAAAGTGCGCTTATAAGACCGCTGCGCAAATACGGTGCAAAAAAAAGTATTGCAATGACCGCCATTGTATTCTCTAGGGTGTTAGAACCCCCAAACATTATATATGGTTTTTCTTCTAAGTAATTTTCTAGCAGAAAAACCTGTTTTAAACATGTAAACACCTAAAATCCAAAACGAGGCTGGTCTTAAAGTGGTTAAATTAGATTTTGGACTCATCATTTTTATTTTTTTATTGATTTCAACACTATCTATTTTACAATGTGTGCTAAATTATACAAACATTTTTTTATTTTTGTAGTTTCAAGTTACCACAATAACCTTAATATTTTGTGTTGTTTTAATGAACCTTAATGAGGTTGGTGTCCCTTGTTAATTAGACATAGGGGGGTTTATTTTCCAAAGGCAAATTCATTTTTCACTACAAGTGCAAATTGTACTTGGAATTGCACAGAAAGAGCATTTTGAAGTGCCTTCGCTGTGGATCCGAGGGGCACATGCAAGGAACCCCCCCAAAAAAAAAACTTTTTCTTGCACATGATTGTATGATAAAATCAGAAAAGCTTCCCCTAATTTCAGCTCTTCCCCTCAGATTTACAACGACTGCACTTCCAACAAGTGCACTTGCTGTGCAATTTCTAAAGTGCACTTTTCACTAGTACTTTGCACTTGATTTTAGAAATGATTTAGCCTTTTGGCAAAAACACACATCATAGGGGTTGATCTACTAAAGGGAAAAAGACTGGGCACTTTGCAAAGTGCAGTTGCCCTCTGTAAGAGCAGTTGCTCCAGAGCTTAGTAAATGAGCAGAAGCTCTGCTGACTTACATCATCCAATCATGTGCAAGCAAAAATGCTGTTTTTTGAATTTTCCTTGCACAGGATTGGGTACTCTTTGCAAAGTCAAGCCTTACCCCATTTCCTAAGCTCTGGAGCAATTGCACTTGCAGAGGGCAACTGCCCTATGCAAAATGCACAGTCTATTTGCTTTTATTAAATCAACCCCATAGTCTTTTTGACCTGTACCTGCCTACTCCCAAACAAAATGTTGTTTTGGAATCAAAACACATAGTCAATAATGTAAGGTAACAAAAAAATCCATTTATTTTGGTTAACAAAAAATTAGGAAGGCAACACTGGAGACACTTTTAGAATCTGTGAAGCACAGATCACACATCAAATTTTAGGACAAGAAAATTGATATCTTGCGACCAGGGAGCACAGTCAGACCAGACAGAAACCAGGCAATCACTTTCGAGCCCTCCTTGGAGCCTTCCCTGTACGCTTCTCTGCAGCCTCCCTCGGAGGTTGGGCCTCTGGTGGTGTACTTGGGGCAGGAGGAGGAGGAGAAGTGGTTTAATCTGCCAGATAGGTTGTAGCAGTAAGCTCCCCTCTCCAGCCCTTCTGATAGGCCTGAAAAATCAAACCCTCACAAAGGAGGCGTTGCCCCTTTTCCAATTTCAGCAATCTGCTGGCTATATAGGTCCCATACGCCTCCTCTGCATTGGGTGGTGTGCTCAGGATTTGGCTTGCTTCACGTATGAGGGCTAGGGATTCCTCCTCAGTTTGGGTCATTCTCCTGGGCCTTTTGGTGAGAATGTGGACAGGAGGCACCTGACACTCCGTGCAGCTTCTACTCGGCCCAGCCACAGCCTCCTCCTCTCTCCCACTGGGCAAGGCCTCCTCCTCTCTCCCACTGGTCAAGGCCTCCTCCTCTCTCCCACTGGTCAAGGCCTCCTCTCTCCCACTGGTCAAGGCCTCCTCCTGGCTAAGGTCATCCAAAAAGGGACATAGTTGTAATTTTGTGTTACGCAATCACACACAATTTTCAGCTCATGACTTGCAAATATAATTCTCAACAAATAGTAAAGGCTATCTATTTGACACCACCATTATTCCAGCTGATCAACAATATCTGAAGTACATAGGCGTGCGCACAGGGTGTGCCAGGTGTGCCTGGGCACACCCTAATCACCTTGTGTGGTGCATATTCCCCCCTGTTTAGACCACTGATAATACATCCCCAAAAAAAAATGTTACAAAAGAAAATAATTAAAAAAAACAAAAAAACACTGTCCACTGCCCTACTGACACCATCAGTACATATACACATGCATATGTATTTGAGCTTTGGGGTGCACACCCTAATGCAAGAGGCTGCGCACACCTATGCAGAAGTATAAGTACACACACCCCCCCCACGTTTAATCTTACCTTCGTTTCTGACGCTTGCTACTTCTGCACGGACATACGTAGGCCATCGTAATAGCTTTATATACACTGCACATGTGTCATGCTCCGCCTGCGTCGCCTGCCCCTGACGTTCTTTAGTACGATTTGTCCCCGCCCCTTCACTCTTCGTGGGAGTAGATAGAGAAAGATGGCGGAGAGATTAACTGGAAGTAGCGCGGAGGAACGCCCGGAGCCACAACCATCCACATCCCGGAGGAGATATAAGGCCACCAACATGGCTTTTGAAGAGATGGTGGAGATGGTGTCCATATTGAGAAGGGAGGACTACGATGGCAAAAAAGGACCGTACACACGACCGAATATGCGTAAGGACAAAATAATGTCCTCAGTTGTCACCGCTCTAGAAGCTAAATTTGGCACTAAACGTTCTAAAGAACCATTGAGGAAGCGGTGGTCTGACATCAAAAGTAGGGAGCCAGAACAATATTGGCGAATAAAGAAGCTGCTTAAAAAAAGTACTTGTTGTGTGTTCCTAGTGAGATACTTAACTTGCATGCTGATCCATATTTTTTTCGTTTATACAGCATCGTTCGTAAACACCGTTCTTTGTAAAATACATATGATACTTTAGAAAATGACGTTATTTTTTCGCCAAATACGATGGTACAGGGTTGGACATACATTTAGGTCTTGAGAATTTGTCGTATTCCCAAAATTTGTTGATGTGGTGTAGATGTGTTGAAAAATATAATGCTTCTTCAAAAATGATTCAGTGTAATGTAAGGACAGGACACAGCAGCTGGTTCCACATCTGGACTCACGAGCACTAGTGTACTATGTGACCCTAACTAAATTTTTGAGGGGTAATACACATAGATCATTGAGGTGTCTGCATCTTTGAAACTTGCATGAAAATGTGTATTGTTTAGAATTGTTGGGGAATGTTCATCCTGTCTTCAAAATTTTTGAGGACAAAAAAAGGCAATTGTCCACAACTCATAACCAACGTTTCATATTAATTAGAAAAATATAAAATATCAGTGTGTTTTAACTATACCTTTTGTTGAATTTTTATAGGGGAGAAAAGACTCAGACAACAGTCCAAGGATCCCAGGACCCCCCCAAGTCACCAGCCTGAGGCTGAAGATACCCCAAGCCCAGCCCAAGACCACGCTCACCTGACGAGCTGGAGGAAGGAGAGGTGGAAGTGTGCGAGCTTTCAACCCCACCAAGTGAGTGACTGACACCCCAGCTTAAGGTAATGTATTTAGGCGTGAATATTTTAACACATTTTTTTTACACACATTTTAGGTGAGCTTCTGGTTGTGGAAGGCCAAGCGGCAGAGCCATTCAGCACAGACAGTGCCCAAAGACTGATTGGCCAGATAATGTTGTGGAATGGCCAAATTGATCAAATGCGTGACCAAATTCACAGCATGAAACTTCGCCTGGACTCCATGCAACAGGAAATGAAGAACACGATTGATGTTTTGGGCAGAATTTAATAACGTTTTGCCTAAAAACATCAATCATGTTCTTCATTTCCTTGTGAAGTTTGTTTCTTCTTCCAATTTTGTTGTACTTTTTTCATTCAAAAATATTTTTGATGATGAACACGGTGTGTCATCATGTGCTATCTTCCATCAGGGGATATCAATGTACTTGTTTTGTGTTTGCAACCCCTTCATCCTCCAAATTTTTTTGTGGTGAGAGGAACAAAGGGATTGCACACACAAAACATGTACATTGCTCCCCCATGATGGGAGATGGCACATGTTGACTTGACCTTTTTTTAATGCTCAATTTTGAGCATCTGACAAATTTAGGATTTACAAGGGTCACATCACCAGCACCGTTATTAACATGTTGAACTTTGTAGGTTCTTTTATTTTTTTGTATGTTTTTCAAAACACTGTTGTGAATTTTAATTTTTTAAACAAGGTCTATTTTTGTTTAAATATGCCTTTTAACAACCTTAAAAAAAAAAAAAATATTTAAAAAAAAAAAAAAAAAAGTTTCCAAAAATGCACCTTTCAATGTGCACACAGTAAAATGTTTTTACTACTACAATGTGTGTGGCTGATTATTTCTCAATAAGATGTTTTGCAAATTTTTGTGTGGTTACAGTGACAAAGGGCCCTATTAACTAAAGGTAAATGCACTTGCCACTACTACAAGTGCACTAGGAGACAGACAAAACTAAATGCAACCAAGAAGAAAAACAAGATATTTTATCCAAAATGTATTTTCTTTATTTTTTGTAAAAATTAAAGCTCTTGTTGAATAGCAATGGGCCCCCCGACCATTAAAATAATTAACATATCGCTCACGCACTTGACATGCGGTTTTGGGGGCCAAGCCAATACGGCCAATTTCCAGGCCTGTCAATGTTTGATCTTGTACAAGTCCAGCCTCAGGCCCAACAGAGGTAATATATGTAGCCGAATGTCTTCGTAAAAAATTATGGAGTATGCAGCAAGCCAGTATGACATGATTAATTTTAACAGTCCGCCAGATTTATGGCTGAGAGGAACAAACGGAACCGGCTGGCCAGAATCCCAAAGGCAGTCTCCACAACTCTTCTTCTCAGGGGTGAGTGTCCTTTGGGGGAACGGCCTCATCAAGTGCTCACCGAGCAAACGTTTCATCAGCGATAAAAACTGAGGGGAGTCCATCCACATTCTGGTCATCAGGTAGCAATCCCAGGCCACCAGTCTGGAGACGCTGGCACAGCTCGGTCTGTGCAAACACTCCTCCGTCAGACATCCGGCCGTTCTTCCCCACGTCCACAAACATAAAGTCCAAATGGGCCGAGACCACCACCATCAAAACTACACTATGGAACACCTTGTAGTTATAGAAATAAAACCCCGAATGGGGTGGTGGCAGAATGCGGACATACTTCCCGTCAATCGCCCCAACACAGTTAGGAAAGTCCCAACGGTCAGCGAACTGGGAGGCCACAGTCTGCCATTCCTGTGTACTGGAAGGAAACTGGAGTGAAAAAAAAAAATTAAGATAAGTACTTTTAAACATAACTTGGATATCAGATTACACAAAAACATTGAACAACAGCAGTCAAACATTATTAATATGTGTGTTTGTAATTTTAATTATAAAAAACATAAGGCCCACTTATAAGCTTAATCACCCCCTCTGATGGCCCATTGATCAAGTTGAATGTGGGGGGAGGGGTACTAATTAGGTAAAAAACACACCTGACAGTTTCAAACATTTGAGGGGGTGGGGGAGGGGTACTAATTAGGTAAAAAACACACCTGACAGTTTCAAACATTTGAGGGGGTGGGTGAGGGGTTCTAATTAGGGTAAAAAACACACCTGACAGTTTCAAACATTTGAGGGGGTGGGGGAGGGTCAAACAGTACAATGGAGCTGACAATATACACTGTTCAAGGGACTAGAGGCTAGAGATATAAATGGACCCAGGATTGCATGGTGGGGAGGTTATTGAAGGTAAATTTGCATGTAGGGCAAAAAATGATAAATGTAAAAAAACTGGCATGCATGAAGATAAAGGGGACATTCACAGCATATTCCAAGCTACAAACTAGGGTGCATTTTCTGGAATTTACACAGCCTTTAATTTATGACTGCCTATGTCGTTTCTTGAGGTGCTAAAATGGCAGGGCAGTACAAAACCCCCACAAATGACCCCATTTTGGAAAGTAGACACCCCAAGGAAATTGCTGAGAGGCATGTTGAGTCCATTGAATATTTATTTTTTTTGTCCCAAGTGATTGAATAATGACAAAAAAAAAAAATTACAAAAAGTTGTCACTAAATGATATATTGCTCACACAGGCCATGGGCATATGTGGAATTGCACCCCAAAATACATTTAGCTGCTTCTCCTGAGTACGGGGATACCACATGTGTGGGACTTTTTGGGAGCCTAGCCGCGTACGGGGTCCCGAAAACCAATCACCGCCTTCAGGATTTCTAAGGGTGTAAATTTTTGATTTCACTCTTCACTGCCTATCACAGTTTCGGAGGCCATGGAATGCCCAGGTGGCACAAACCCCCCCCCCCAAATGACCCCATTTTGGAAAGTAGACACCCCAAGCTATTTGCTGAGAGGCATGGTGAGTATTTTGCAGCTCTCATTTGTTTTTGAAAATAAAGAAAGACAAGAAAATTTTTAATTTTTTTTCCTTTTTCAATTTTCAAAACTTTGTGACAAAAAGTGAGGTCTGCAAAATACTCACTATACCTCTCAGCAAATAGCTTGGGATGTCTACTTTCCAAAATGGGGTCATTTGGGGGGGTTTTGTGCCACCTGGGCATTCCATGGCTTCCGAAACTGTGATAGGCAGTGAAGAGTGAAATCAAAAATTTACAGCCTTAGAAAGCCTGAAGGCGGTGCCTGGTTTTCGGGGTCCCGTACGCGGCTAGGCTCCCAAAAAGTCTCACACATGTGGTATCCCCGTACTCAGGAGAAGCAACAGAATGTATTTTGGGGTGTATTTTCACATATTCCCATGGCATGTTTGAGCAATATATCATTTAGTGTCAACTTTGTGCAAAAAAATAAAAAAAATTGTCTCTTTTACGCAACTTGTGTCACAATATAAAATATTCCATGGATTCGACATGACTCTAAGCAAATAGCTTGGGGTGTCTACTTTCCAAAATGGGGTCATTTGGGGGGGGGTTTGAACTGTCCTGGCATTTTATGCACAACATTTAGAAGCTTATGTCACACATCACCCACTCTTCTAACCACTTGAAGACAAATCCCTTTCTGACACTTTTTGTTTACATGAAAAAATTATTATTTTTTTGCAAGAAAATTACTTTGAACCCCCAAACATTATATATTTTTTTTAAAGCAAATGCCCTACAGATTAAAATGGTGGGTGTTTCATTTTTTTTTTCACACAGTATTTGCGCAGCGATTTTTCAAACGCATTTTTTGGGGAAAAACACACTTTTTAAAATTTTAATGCACTAAAACACACTATATTGCCCAAATGTTTGATGAAATAAAAAAGATGATCTTAGGCCGAGTACATGGATACCAAACATGACATGCTTTAAAATTGCGCACAAATGTGCAGTGGCGACAAACTAAATACATTTTTAAAAGCCTTTACAGGTTACCACTTTAGATTTACAGAGGAGGTCTACTGCTAAAATTACTGCCCTCGATCTGACCTTCGCGGTGATACCTCACATGCATGGTGCAATTTCTGTTTACATTTGACGGCAGACCGACGCTTGCGTTCGCCTTAGCGCGAGAGCAGGGGGGACAGGGGTGCTTTTTTTTTTTTTTTTTTTTTTTCTTTATTATTTTTTTGCTTTTTTATCTTATTTTTAAACTGTTCCTTTCATTTTTTTTTTTTTTTAAATCATTTTTATTGTTATCTCAGGGAATGTAAATATCCCCATATCATATCAATAGGTAGTGACAGGTACTCTTTTTTTGAAAAAAATGGGGTCTATTAGACCCTAGATTTCTCCTCTGCCCTCAAAGCATCTGACCACACCAAGTTCGGTGTGATAAAATGCTTTCTCAATTTCCCAATGGCGCTGTTTACATCCGGCGAAATCTAAGTCATAAAATGCTCGTAGCTTCCGGTTTCTTAGGCCATAGAGATGTTTGGAGCCACTCTGATCTCTGATCAGCTCTATGGTCAGCTGGCTGAATCACCGGCTGCATTCTCAGGTTCCCTGTTGAGACAGGAGAGCCAGAGAAAAACACGGAAGACGGGGGGGGGCATTCCCTCCCACTGCTTGTAAAAGCAGTCTAGAGGCTAATTAGCTGCTAGGATTGCTTTTACATGAAAGCCGACCGCTGGCTGAAAAGAATGATACCAAGATGATACCTAAACCTGCAGGCATCATTCTGGTATAACCATTCAAAGTCGTGAATTGCGTACCTGAAGACAAAAAAATGGTTAACAATAAAGCACAGTAAACGGTAAAGTATAAAAAATTGCATACCTGAAAAGCAAACATGATAAAACATAATAACAATAAAACATTGCAGAATAGAATACAGTAAAAAAGAGCAGAACAATAAAGAGAGAATAGAGAGAGAGAGAACAATAAAACGACAACTATTTTTTTTTATTTTATATTTTTGTAAGTTGTTTTTTTTTTGTTATTTTTTACACTATTTTTTGTAACTGTAACTTTTATAACTGTAACCGGTTCCAGGTTCGGGTCTCTCAAAATGCGATGGCATCTTGGGAGACCCTGTGTGCCTAGTCTGTGCAATGCTGTACAGTACGCTAATACTCAACTAGTGTATGGTAGCGTTCAAAACATTCACCAATGCAAAGACCAGGATTGTCAGGACAGGAGGGACAATAATAGCGGGTGTCACGCCTATATCCACGCTTGCTGCAGACACAACATCTTTTTGGGGGGGTTCGTTGGGTAGGGGTACTCGGGAGGACATATAGAAAATGCCTCTCATGCAGCCGACTGCATTTGGTTGGGGATGTGAATGGGGGAAGTACGGGCGCTGCAGAAGTGGTGGGTTCCCAATTAGGATTGGCGAATGCAGCAGGAAGGGCATTATGGGCACGACGGCCTGTGTTTGTCTTTTTGGTGGCAGCGGGACACTACTTGTGCTTGCCACCTCACCAGCTTGAACTGCACTTATGGGACTCGCCACGTCACCAAGTGTTACTGCAGTGCTGGTTTGACTACGACCGGGGTGTACTAGGCCGCTGGCGCTTGCTAGGTCACCAAAATGCTACCAAAAAAACTGTTAGTGATCGCAGGGATCAGGCCTGACTCTGCAAATGCTGCAGTTATGTGTTTAGTGTTTTGTAAGTGACAGTGATCGATCGATACTGCACTTGGGTGGGCTGGGCTGGGCCGGGCGGAGGGGCAAAACGCAGGTGCTAGCAGGTATCTGGGCTGATCCCGTTAACACTGCGTTTTTGGGAACCCTAAACTGCTGGGGACGCTATTATAGATCTGATCGGATCAGATATTGATCCGTTCAGATACTATACCACTAAGGGGGGCGTATGCTGCGTGCGTGGGTGTTAGCGGTACTGGCGCTAATCTGACGCTGCCTGGGGCGACTCATATCACCACCGGGCGATCAGGGGGCTAAACCTTTATTCGGTAATAAACGGCGGGTGCCCTGACACTATAAAAAATAAACAAACTAACCAGCGTCACCCGTAACGGTTATACGTTGATCAGTGGTGAAAGGGTTAACTAGGGGGCAATCAAGGGGTTAAAACATTTATTAGATAGTACATGGGGGTCCCTGTCGCTATAAAATGCTGACAGCGAACCTAAATATTTACGTCCCTAACTAGCGTCACCAGCGACACTAATACAGCGATCAGAAAAATGATCGCTTAGCGACACTGGTGACGGGGGGTGATCAAGGGGTTAAAACTTTATTAGGGGGTGTTAGGGGGGTACCCTAGACCTACAGGGGGCTAATACTCACTGCCCTACCACTTATAACTGTCACAAACTGACACCATGCAGTAATCAGAAAAAAATAAAATAAAATACTGCTTGGTGTCAGTGTGACAGGCAGGGGGGAGGGGTAATCGGGGGGGGGGCGATCGGGGGGCGATCGGGGGGGTCGGGGGTGTAAAGTATGCCTGGCATGTTCTACTGTGTGTGTGTATGTGTTGTGCACTCACATGTCTTCTCTCCTCGGCGCCGGAACGGAAACTGCCGAGTCGAGGAGAGATGACATCACATCCTCTGCCTGTGTGTACTACACACAGGCAGGGGAGGATTCCCATTGGCTGGGAGCAATCGCGAGGGGGGGGGCCACGATCGGATGGCCTCCCCCTCATTACGGAACGCTCCCAGACAAATGCCGACCGCCACTGGCACCGGGACCCCCCGCCCGCGGGAGGCAGATCACGTATGGGTACGTGATTCTGCCTGCCCGTGCCATTCTGCCGCAGTATATCTGCGTTAGGCAGTCGGTAAGTGGTTAATGCATATCATGTAATGTTAAAGGATAAAACTTACCTTCATATAGTCCTTCTGCAGGACCTGAATGATGGCAGAACAAGTCTCTGGGATTATTATGCCCAGAGCCTGGGGGGAGATGCCTGTCGAGAACTTCAAGTCCTGAAGACTTCTCCCAGTCGCCAAGTAACATGAAGTGGCAACTAGCCTCTGCTCCGCACTGATGGCTTGCCTCATGCAGGTATCCTGCCTGCTGATATAGGGGGTCAGCATAGCCAGCAGACGCTCAAAAACGGGGGCCGTCATCCGGAGATAATTCCTGAAATCCTTAGGATTATTCTCACGGAGCTCACGGAGCAAAGGCATATGTGAGAATTGGTCACGCTGGCGCAACCAATTCTTCATCCATGAACTCCTCCTCGCCCTGTTCATGGACTGGACTCGGGTCAAAGTATTAATCCCAACACCAAGTCCCCACGCAGCACGAACTCGAGAACGAGTACATCCACGCGACATGGCTTCAAAACGGTCGGCTGGTCAAACAAACAAACTTATAACAAACGCACTCAAGAACAGCAAGGCCTATGAAAAATGACCTAAAAATCAGGAACGAGCGGACCAGAACGGCCTGCCAGGCAGGTTACGAACTGACCAACACGCACTGAAAAGCAGATACAAACCTCACAAGCACAAACTGAACCACAGAAAACGATTGAAATAAGCTGAAGTGTGAAAAGCGCAAATCGTCTCTAACCAAACTTCTACTAACACGAGATAAACACGAGATTAGCAGAAGGAGCCCAAAGGGTGCCGTAGTGGGGCTTGAACTTCCTTTTTATAGTCCCGTCATACGTGCTGTACGTCACCGCGATCCAAACCAGTGGACTTTTGCAGTGATCGTGTGTGTCCAAGTCCGTCCCTTTTTAAGTCCGGCGCAAGGAGCCGACAAAGTCCAGTGTAAAGTCCGCCGAGCAAAGTCTGCCGTAAAGTCCGCTCGTGTGTACTCGGCATTACAGGAGAGAATTTCCCTTCCTAGGGGTAGATTTCATCACACTTCCTGTTGTCTCCTTCCGTTTGGAAGTAGGAGTCGTTTGTAAGTTGGATGTTTGAAAATAGGGGCCTGCCCTATATACTCAGCAGAAATTTGGGCCTTAGGTGTTGTTGTGGCCACAACACTGTAAGCCCTCACAGGGCCCTGCTGTGAAATATTAGATCAAGAATTGTAATTACATGCCCCTGTTGTACAGGGGCAGAAAAATTGGGCCTTTGGTGGTGGTGGTGCTGGTGCCACAACACTGTAAGTCCTCACAGTTACTCTTGGTGAGCGCAGAAATGGGCCCTGCTGTGAAATATTAGATCAAGAATTCTAATTACATGTCCCTGTTGAACAGGGGCTGAAAAATTGGGCCTTAGGCACTGGTGCTAGTGCCACAACACTGCAACCCCTCACACTGCTCACAGATACTCTAGTTGTAGCGCAGGAACTAGCCCTGCTGCAAAGAATTGCATCAAAAATTGTAATTACACGCCCCTGTTAAACGGGGGCTGAAAAATTGGGCCTTAGGCACTGGTGGCGGTGCCCAGAACCAAAAATGTTCTTATACGCTATCAGCATGATCATTGAGGAGGAAGAGAATAATTACTCAACATAACAGGATAGTCACTCAGCATCAGCATAGGCAGTCTTTGAAGGGATCTGACATTTCAAAAAAAATTATTCAGTTACATTAGCATCAGGTGCTTGGTAGCTGGTGGTGATCCAAGACTAATTCATTTTTATGAAGGTCAGTCGATCGACTGAGTTGGTGGACAGATGCACCCTGTGATCTGTTACAAAGCCTCCAGCAGCACTGAATGTGCATTCCGAAAGAACACTGGATGCAGGACAGGCCAGCAGCTCAATTGCATACTGTGCAAGCTCTGGCCAGTGATCCATCCTCAAGACCCAGTAACCCAGAGGATTTTCGGTGGGAAAGGTGTCCAAGTCAGATCTTGCCCCTAGGTATTCCTGCACCATGTAAAACAGACGCTGGCGATGGTTGCTGGAACCGATCATACTTTGGGGCTGCGGACTAAAAAATTGTCTGAACGCATCGGTCAGACGGCCACCTTCTCCACCGCTCCTTCTTTGACTGACTGAAGCCTCAGCAACACGTGTCCAGAAACAGGAGTTTGTAACCTCCCAGTCTCTGGGAACGCATTGCACAGACCTTTCTGCAAGGCCTCACGAAGATGTTTCATCCTCTGCTCCCTCTGCGACGGCAAGATAAGGTCTGCAACCTTACCCTTGTAACGTGGATCAAGGAGGGTTGCCAGCCAGTATTGTACCTTCTCCTTGATACCACGAATATGAGGATCCTTCCACAGGCTTTGCAGGATCACGGAGGCCATGCAGAGTAGGTTTGCTGAAGCATTTGGTCCTGAGTCCTCTTGGTCACTAAGGACGACATGATCCGCAGGTACCTCCTCCCAGCCACGTACAAGTCCATGTGTTTCTTGGGACTGTAAATGATCCCTTAAAGACTGCTGCTGATGCTGAGTGCCAGGCTCCACCTCTATACTGACACAATCCTCCTCCTCCCCCTCCTCCTCTTCCTGTGTGATTGGCGGGCAAGCAGGAACACTGTCTGGATAAAGGGGGGCCTTGAGAGCTAAGGAAGTTCTCCTCTTCCTGCCTCTGTTCTGCCTCAAGTGCCCTGTCCATTATTCCACGCAGCATGTGCTCCAACAGGTGGACAAGGGGGACAGTGATCAGGGATGCATGCACTGTCACTGCTCACCATTCTCGTGGCCTCCTCAAATGGTGACAGGACAGTGCATGCATCCCTGATCATGGCCCACTGGTGTGGGGAAAAAAAACCAAGCTCCCCTGACCCTGTCCTGGTGCCATAGTCGCACAGGTACTCATTGTTGGCCCTCTGCTGCATGTTCAGTCGCTGCAGCATGGCCAACGTTGAGTTCCACCTGGTGGGCATGTCACAGATTAGGCGGTTCTTGGGCAGGTTAAATTCCTTTTGGGGGTCTGCCAGCCGAGCACTGGCATTATATGACCGGTGGAAATGCACACAGACTTTCCTGGCCTGCCTCAGGACATCCTGTAAGCCCGGGTACCTTCCCAAGAACCGCTGCACCACCAAGTTAAGGGTGTGAGCCAAACAGGGCACATGGGTCATTTGTCCCTGTCGGAGGGCGGAGAGGAGGTTGGTGCCATTGTCGCAAACCACCATTCCTGCCTTAAGTTGGCGTGGCGTCAACCACCTCTGAACCTGTCCCTGCAGAGCTGACAGAACATCTGCCCCAGTGTGGCTCCTGTCCCCCAAGCACACCAGCTCAAGCACCGCATGGCATCTTTTGGCCTGCGTACTTGCATAGCCCCTTGAATGCCTACGGAGCACCGCTGGTTCCGAGGACAAAGCACAGGAAAAGGCCATGGAGGAAGAAGAAGAGGAGGGGGTGGAGGAGAGATGTGTGACAGAATCACTAGTAGTGGCATTTTGGAGGCGTGGTGGCGCAACAACCTCCAACACTACTGCACCTTGTCCTGCATTCTTCCCAGCTGCCAGAAGAGTCACCCAATGCGCCGTGAAACTTAGGTAACGTCCCAGTCCATGCCTGCTGGACCATGAGTCAGCGGTAATATGCACCTTGCCGCTGACCGCCCTGTCCAGCGAGGCCAAGACATTGCCTTCCACATGCCGGTAGAGAGCCGGAATCGCCTTCCATGAGAAAAAGTGGCGTTTGGGAACCTGCCACTGAGGAACCGCACATTCTAGCAGTTGAAGTGCTAGCAATTTTGCCAAGCTAGCATTCAACCGCTGGGCATTTGAATGGCTGGGAGCGAACTTCTTTTTGCGGTGCAGCAGCTGGGGCAGGGAAATTTGCCTGGTACAATCTGACGTTGGTGTATAGCAGATTGCCCGCAAGTACTTGGCTGTGACACACCTAATTCTACACCTTCATTCCTCTCAGTGCAGGTCTCAGAGAGGACTGAAGGTATAGTGGGGTTGGAGATCCCAGCTGATGAGGAGTAAGGAGAGGTTCTCTTTGTTTTTTGGTGTGGGTCTTTTAGGTACGCTTGCCTATGAACTGCATGGCAGGTCAACATATGTCTGGTCAAGCATGTGGTGCCCAAGCAGGAGATGTTTTGGCCACGCGAGATACGCTTGAGACATATGTTGCAAATAGCAGCGGTGCCATCTGATGCAGTTGTCTCAAAAAAGGCCCACACCAAAGAACTTTTGGAATAACGCGCAGAGACCGCAGCGCCCTGCACATGCGGAGCTCTGGGGTGTGATGCAGTCAGTGTGCTGCCCTTAGGCTGGCCCCTGGAGGGCATCCTGCCTCATCGGTGATGTGCCTTCTCCTCCTCCCCCTCCTCCCTCCTATCAGGCACCCACGTTGGATCAGTGACCTAATCATCCGCTCCCTCCTCATCACTGGAGCAAACCTGGCAGTATGCTGCAGCAGGGGGAACATGACCGCCAGATTGCTATCCTTCTTGGGCACCCCCTCTGTCCGTGCTCACGTGACTGCCTTCATCTAGCTCAGTATCATCATCAGAGCCTTCTCAACGCTGGGCATCCTCCTGGAGCATGTACCCAACACTGTGGTCAAACAGTTCGAGGGACTCCTCAGGAGGACATGGTGGGGCTAGGCGAGAAGTCACTGATGCCATTGAGCCGAGGGAAGAGGCCGCGTTGGCAGCTGCTTTGCCAGACAAAGTACCCTGAGCATGGGTGAGAGAGGATGAGGAGGATGATGACGGCTTGGTTATCCACTCAACCAAGTCTTCCGCATGTTGCGGCTCAACACGGCCAGCTGCCGAAAAAAAGGCCAAGCGTGTCCCACGGCCACGTGCTGATGAGGATGCACTGTGTCCACGACCAGCACTGTTGCCTCTAGACACAGAGCCTGCTTGCCCTCTTTTATTGGCTTGTGACTGCCTGCCTCTCCTTGTTGGCCATCCAGATATACTAATGGACTGCAGTGAGATGTAGCTGCACTAACCTGGGATATATATATATATATATATATATATATATATATATATATATATATATATATATATATATATATATATATTTATTATATATATATTATTTATATGATATGATATGATAGATATATATATACTGATACTGCAGCTAGCAAAATCAACTGCTTGCCTGTAGTATTATTATTATTGTTAATTTGAGAACACCACCAATCTTCTACAGGTAGCTTTAGCTGAACACTGTGCAGAGGTCGCACTGCACTAACTTGTAGCTTTAGCTGAACACTGTGCAGAGGTCGCACTGCACTAACTTGTAGCTTTAGCTGAACACTGTGCAGAGGTCGCACTACACTAACTTGTAGCTTTAGCTGAACACTGTGCAGAGGACTGTTAGGATTACTCTCCTCTTGTGATCAGTCGAACTCCAGGTGTATTGAAAAGCAGACAATTTATTTCAGATGTGTCACACAAATGGATGATGCTTACAAGTCAAAAGATGCAGTAAGAATCATACAAAGAGATGAACATCCCCCCTCCTAATACCTACAATAATATAGAGATAACGCTTCTATTGGCTGAGGAAACACACATAGCATGCCTGGTACAAAATGGTACTATATTTGCCAATTAGTGTTTCCTGTACATTCTTGTTCTACCATATATGGTTAAGCCTAATCATCCTACAACTTACTATGGAGTTAGTTAAAGCAAACGATACAGCAAGTTAATACAACAATGTGCTCAAAAGTCATCTTAAGAAAAATCTCAGGGTTATTGTTTTTCTAATAGTTTTTCTAATGGTCACACAATAAACATTTAAAACTTTTCTAACATTGCCTCCTCTTGTGTGACTATTTTATCTCAACACATTTCGATGATAGTCCCAGTGTTTATACACTTTAGGACTGTATGTCATTAAGTTGAGCTTCAATGTCCACATAGGTCTCCTCAGAGGTAGGAAGGGCTTGATACATTGTTCTTGAGACTGCGGTTTCAATCAGTTTCTGTGAAAGTCCTTGAATACAGGGAATGCAGCAGCATCCGCAAGTGACCAAAACGGCCAGAGCCACAGCAATTCAGATCAAACATGATGTGATAAGTCCAGTCAACTTACCGAACCACATCCTTCAAGCCAGTTTGTTAATGGATCATTAATACCTGAATTTTCCGCTAATTCATTAGATAGAGCAGTCAGTCCTTCCAAGGCTCTGGTCACGGTCCCTCCAGGAGCTGTATTATTAGGGATAAAGGTGCAACACATGCTACCAAACATTTTGCATACCCCTCCTCTTTCAACTAGGACCATATCTAAGGCTATTCAGTTCTGCCATGCCATTAGAGATGTGGTGGCCAACTGTTCTGTTAGGCCTTTCACAGCGTCCCTAGTATAGTTTACAAACCGTTGTTGGTTATAGTGTACGTGTGTGTGTGTATATATATATATATATATATATATATATATATATACATACATACATACATATAATCCAGTCAACATTTTTATCTATAGTCACCCACCAGAGAAGAGACTCAAACCCAGCTGTCACCTGATTCCTGGCCCTAAACTCATGCAGCACTCCGCGAGGAACCCCAATCTCATATATGTAGATCCGAGAGTCAAATGACCCTATGGGAGAGGTGTCCCTCCGATACCGTTGGTGACTCTTAGTCCATGGGTGTTCTGACAGGATCCTCAGGGGCATAGCCAGCTGGACCATAGCGCAATCCCCTCGGGCATTGGCCAGTATCCTAGCTTACAGTTTCTTATCCCCACACATCCAACAGACATCAGCTCTCTGAATGTCATGTTCAACCCAGTCACCATTGCCCATGTTAATCCTCTCCCTACAATAGTCATCGGGTAGTGACCCAAGATCCACCCCGCTACAGTTCCCTGGGAGTGCAAAACAAGTAAAGTTGCCCGGATAAGCAGTAACCACTGGAGGTATCTGAGGTCTCTGTACTGGGGGAAACAACAAAACTCAACGTGTGACAAGTAGAATTTGTTTCAGGTTTATAACTCTTATTATATAATCGCAACATACATTTTAAACCTTCTGGATCTGTATTGTGATCTAGAGCAGTGTTTCTCAACTCCAGTCCTCAAGGCGCCCCAACAGGTCAGGTTTTCAGGATTTCCCTTAGAGGAAACGGGTGTGGTAATTACTAAGGCAGTGAAGCTAATCAAATCACCTGCGCAAAATAATGGAAATCCTGAAAACATGACCTGTTGGGGCGCCTTGAGGACTGGAGTTGAGAAACACTGATCTAGAGGAAAAGGAATAGTTGCTAAATGTAGTCTTGCTCTGGCACAAACTAAACAGTTTTCCGTTTTAACCGTGTACCTCAACCATTCTAACCACTCATTTTTTCCCTGGTATCCTGTCTCCAAAGCTATGGTATCTTCTACTGTTAGATTAGTGAATCTTATAGTTTTACTCAGAACTTCTATTTTAGTATGGCGTCACTTCCGGTCTGAGCGGCGATTGTTGTTTACACAGCGCCGGCTCTTGTTTTATCATGTGAGTATATCTCCTAAACTTTTTAATAAATAAAGCCTTTTTAAACAATATCACACTATGGGCATTACTCTTTCCCCTATGTGACATCTCGGTGGAAAAGCCAGCAAAACGTTTCTCAGATTGCCCAGCAAAACCCAGTAGCTCACACTGTGAAGGCATAACACCCCTGGGGGGTAATGTCATCTGGTGAGTGCAATCACATTATCAACACGGATAATATCACCTGCCACCACTGTCACTTGAAAGGATAATCAGCACCAAATTTTGATGAAGCACTGGACACTGTTTTTTTTTTTTTTTTTTTTAAGCACATCACTTTATTTATTGTATAGACTTATCTACTAATAATTTTGTTTGCAATAATTTCATCATTTGTTTTGGTTTTGAATGTGGTCTTACTGTGGTGTAACACAGAGACGTATATTGAATTGTGCATTCACATTTTTGTTGTTTGTTTCTTTTTTTAATTTATTTTTCACTTCTACTTAAAGTTTATCTATTGGCATAATTGGATTTTTATTCACATACCAGATTTTTGATACAGCAGACATCCATATTTATCACTTTGCCAACTAGGGATTAGATCACTGCATTTCTACAGTTCCAGATATTGTAGATCATAGATTTTAGTTTGCGGACTCCAGAGGGTGTAGCACACCAGTTGGACACCCTATCTGAAGTTCAGCACCTTCAACACACACACACTCTGATATCCATCAACAGGGGGTGTAACACTATCACTTGTATAGGTTATTTTTAATTCTTGCCCCCCGGGGGTGCAACACAAAAGTGGTTTACTGCATCAGAGGTTTAATACATAAAGTAGTTGCATTTGTTTAGATGTTTGGCACTTATATATATTTTTATTTTTTTCAAACACATTTTGAGACCAACAGACAGAGGATGTATCACACTTCATTTTATTTGAGGCATACCTCCCCTAATATTTTACATATATATATTTTTTTTAATTTGAAGGGAAATAGCGTCACGTCTACACTTCCATAATCTATCTTTTCCTGTTGTCAGGTTTTATTAGGTGGTAATACCTTGAGGAAAAATTTGCCTAAGGGGTCAGTTCCTGACACCCATGCTCCCATAGAGTACAACCACTGATCTTCTTTCCTCGACTCCTTTAATGTTATCAATAATTGTTTACAGTTCTTACTATGTGTGTAGGGGGAGTTGGCCGCTTCTGTAATTGAATCTTTCCTTTATTCCACTCTTTTTAGGCCCTGGTAGATTATACCCCCGATCTTGATGTGCTGTGGTCCACAGGGCTTGATCCCATGCTTGACATCCTGCCCCATCCCAGAGCCAACAAATGTATTTATCTGCCCATAGAAGTCCTCTAGCCCCAGTTGTATGCCCACAATCTGCACTCTGACAGAAGTCTACCAGTATAGTGCTAGTTATTCCCTCTATAAAGGTTAGATTCAATGCTTTTCCTGTTCTTTCCCAACCCAAAGGTTCCTCTACTCTTCCATAACGTATAACCCCTCTTATGGATGCCTCTCCTAGAATCACCAGTAACCCAAGGATAATTACTGTCCCTTTCATCCTAACCAGCTACAGAGTTCCAGCGGATAGGGTAGGGGAGACTTCACCGGTTTGAGACAAGTCCCACCTTGTGTGAGACCTCCCTTTGTAGCTGGACTTTCTGAACCTCTTGTAGCCAACTGGCCCTACTCTACCTGTAAAACCTTTTTACAATGGGACTGGTGAATCCAGGTAGACCTCTCTGCAATCCTTATCACAGTAGGGGTAGTTAGGAGGACTTTGAAAGGGCCATCCCACCTTGGGGAGTACCACTGCTTTTTCTTATTACTTTTTGTTAAGACCCAATCTCCCACATGCACCTTTTCATCTTCTTGAATTGGACCTTCTAGGACAGAACAAAAATCATTAGTACGTCTTTGTCTTAACAGCCTAGACATGTATTCTGCTAGTGCATGCTCAGACTCCTCAGTAGGTGTTTCATTTGGTTGTAAGGGTATCTTATATGGCCTTCCATTTATCATCTCAAATGGGCTTAAACCTTCTTTTGTGGGTGTGATATGCATACTGGTTACAGCTACTAGTAGGCAGTACATCCAATTTTTACCTGTTTCTTCCATAGCTTTCCTCAGTTTGCTTTTTAGAATGCCATTATGTCTTTCCACCAATCCAGCTGATTGGGAATGATAGGCACAATGGTATTTCACTTAAATTCCCATCACTTCTCTCAAATGTTGTATAGTTTTATTTACAAAATAGGGTCCATTATCACTGTCTGTGCATCTGCACTTCCTGTCTGGAATTCTCCACCCATTTGGTCAGGGTGTCTGTGATTAGCAAACAATATTTCTTCCTTTCACATTTGTCCAATTCAATAAAATCCATGCAAATATGTTGGAATGGATATTGTGGTGTGGGGAACTTCCCTTTCCATGGTCTTATGCCTCCCTAAGCATTGTATCTTGCACATATAATCCATTGAGAGGAAAACGTTTTTTAGTAGTTAGTGAAGCCATAGGCTGTACATACCTTATTTAACATCTCAGTCACCCCCCTGTTTGACACATGTGTTACTCCATGTGTCGCCACTGCTGCATACCTAAATAAGGATTTTGGCAATACCGGTTTTCAATCAGGTGGCATGTAAATGTTATCTATACTTGTGCAACCTTTTGTTCTCCAATATTATTTCTTTGTCTCTAAGGACTGTGTAGTCTACATTATTTCATACCTTAATTTAATGTTCTAAACTCTAAAATACCTCTAAAGGTTCAATTTTGTACCCATTCATGTAATCACTAGACACCCACCCCATAAAAAGGAACTCGCCTCATTCTTCAGTTGTGTAGAAGGAGGAGGGGGGGGGATGTCATATCTGCACTTGAATTGGGGCTGGGGAAAATAGATACTCTTTATCTAACATGAATGAGCGCAGGATCACAGATCAAACTACCAAAGAAAGCCTTCCTTACTTTGGAGTTGTTAAAAACAATATTCTTTCATTTATTCAAATATAAGTCCATAAGTCCACCAAGTATGCAGACATAAAATGTTTCCTAGCGACATTTACATTATTTGACATATATATTCAATATATAAAAATATTTTTCTGAGACCCCAATATTTTAGCAGAATTGAATAAAACATGAATCCCCTTTTGTATTGTTCCCCTTATTCTCTGGTCCCAAAACACATTTTTTTTTTAATTTAACCCAAACACATATTCTAATTCAGAACTTAGCCTTTTAATTTTATAAATGTACCTAAATATAAACAGCATTGCATCATTAACACTTTACAGTTGAAAATCTGGGAGTTCTAAAAGTAACATATCCAAGAAATATTTACTTTAAGACTATTATTTGGACTTTCTTTCCCACTGAAAATCCTAATATTTTTACAGATGCACAAATTAACCTCTGTGTGCTCAAAGGGTTAATGCTGCCCTACTAGTCATCCATCATCATCTCCCTCTCTCTTCTGCTATGTCTGTCAGGCAATCTGCATTTTCTTGTTTCTGAGAAAAAGCATCAAGTCTGTATATTCCCTTCTCTCCTCTCTCTGGACTTCAAAACTACTGCACGCTTCTCTTAGCAAATCCCATTCAAATCCCTATTTCCTTATGGCAGTAAAATTAGCACTCGGTCACATACTGTCTCTGGACTGGACACATTCAAAGTAATCACAACATTCTCAGCCTTTTCTTTTCTCACATTCATCAAACCACTTGACAACTCCACAACATTCTGTTCACTCCACAATGTAATCCATCTCCATGTCTCCCATCTACCTCCTCAAAACCATCAACAATTTCTGCCATGTGCTTCCTTTAACACCATGGCATGCTAAAATAATAAAGCAGCCTGGTGTTATCAGTGTACCTTTTTTTTTTTTTTTATGCTCAGTTTCAATATTTACTTTCATAACCCTTCTGTTTTGTCATAGCTGGTCAAGAGTTAACTTTTTTTACAGACACAATCTCTCACACAGGAATTTGAAACGGAGGAGCAATTCACTCCCTCCTGTAATACAGGAGATTCACACACGAGGGGAGGGGTGAGGAAAAACTACAGGCTTTAATCTCCCTATGATAATTTCTCGCACTTATTTATTTATTTTTTTTACTCATACTTAGCTATTTTTCTGTTTTTGTTAAACATTTAGATAACATTTGCGTCTGGTCTAATTCTGTTTTGCTAGACCCATCAGTGATATGGCTATTGGATTACCTTTACCTGAAGTTGCAGCTCCAACTGTTTGGTTCCTATGAGTCCCACCGAGGGTTGTCCCCGAGCAGGCGGCCCAGATGTAGCACAGTCTCCCAGACAATGTTGTCCAGTGGTACCTGAGACGGTGCAATAATCCAAGGAGCCGGCTCCGGTCCAATCCCCATGGGCCATATAGTGCAATGTCACCTGGTATTTTACATATTTATCTGCTTAATACATTGGCTAGCAAGGTGTTGGCTGCCTTACAGAGTGAAGCCATAAGACAATTAAACCAAGTATCTCTTTAAGCTTTTCTAAAGTTTCCTGCTTCTCTGCCAGCCCCCAATCTGTCACTGATAGGCAAGCAGGCTACAACACAAATTCTACAAACACACAGACTATGAGGTGTGAAGAGAGATTTTTTGCTGGTTATTTAAACTCCTATTATCAACCCATACCTTTTTTGATCTTTGGGTCCTAACAATTTAAATTTATCCATCAAATCCTGACACTTTTACAGTTAGTTTACTATTGAATCCAAACTTCCCTATAAAGCCCTATGTCCCTAAAGAGGAGGTCCAGTCTCCCATTTGGCACATCAGGAACACAGCAGCCTCATAAGCAGGCACAAAACATTCTTTTACAGAGACTATTCCCCATTGTCAACGCCAGACGGGTCTCTCATTTACCTATACAACACTAGTATAGTGACCCTCGGCCCACGGTAACAATAGGAATACAAGAAGTGTAAAAATATCATCACTCCCCACACTATAGGGAGAATCAAAAAATAATTAACTTGTCTCTGCAGTACTGTTGTTTTTTTTTTTTCTTTTCAATAAGGTTACAGCATCAACAGAAAGGTTAACCATGAGAAAGGAGAAACTAAACACACAAAAGAAAGTTAGTCTTGTGATCTTCCTAGATCACTTAAGCGCTTACATCATCGGGCAATCCACCTCCGACGATGACGTCAGGCATTCACCCTCTGACGTTCGGTATACCTCAAATCTTTTTTTTATCTGTCCTGGACAGCGGGTAACGCTATTTTTTACCTTAGACAACGCTCCCAAGTGTCTCTGTCTTCGCACACTGGATTATTAAGATATTATACAATCAATACCAGTGTCAGCAATTACAACACATTAATCAAACAGAAAGAGAAGAAAAGACTCTTAGAGAGTATTAAGAATAAGTTAAATTATCTTACCTCTCAAACACCAGGAGGACTGGATCACGAAGTTCAAAACCAGACAGTGGATCTGGGTCTCAGGCCCCAGCCCCTATTTCACCACTAACGTTGAGTGGGGGGACTTTTATTTCTCAGTGAGCTTTGAGGTCCAATACTCACCAAAGTTTTTGTCGGGACCATCTGACCCGAAATGCACTTGTTGGTTCAGGCTCGGAAGGACCAAAATGTTAGGATTACTCTCCTCTTGTGATCAGTCGAACTCCAGGTGTATTGAAAAGCAGACAATTTATTTCAGATGTGTCACACAAATGGATGATGCTTACAAGTCAAAAGAGACAGTAAGAATCATACAAAGAGATGAACATCCCCCCTCCTAGTACCTACAATAATATAGAGATAACGCTTCTACTGGCTGAGGAAACACACATAGCATGCCTGGTACAAAATGGTACTTTATTTGCCAATTAGTGTTTCCTGTACATTCTTGTTCTACCATATATGGTTAAGCCTAATCATCCTACAACTTACTATGGAGTTAGTTAAAGCAAACGATACAGCAAGTTAATACAACAATGTGCTCAAAAGTCCTCTTAAGAAAAATCTCAGGGTTATTGTTTTTCTAATAGTTTTTCTAATGGTCACACAATAAACATTTAAAACTTTTCTAACAAGGACGCACTATACTAATGTGTAAATAATGTAGCTGCCTGCGGTAGTGATAGGATCAGGAAAACAACACCAACCTTCTACAGGTCGCTTTAGCTCAACACTGTGCAGAGGGCGCACTACACTAACGTGTAAATAATGTAGCTGCCTGCGGTAGTGATAGGATCAGGAAAACAACATCAACCTTCTACAAGTAGCTTTAGCTAAACACTGTGCAGAGGTCGCACTACACTAACGTGTAAGTAATGTAGCTGCCTGCGGTAGTGATAGGATCAGGAAAGCACCACCAACCTTCTACAGGTAGCTTTAGCTGAACACTGTGCAGAGGTCGCACTACACTAATTTGTAGCTTTAGCTGAACACTGTGCAGAGGTCGCACTACACTAAAAAATAATGTAGCTGCCTGCGGTAGTGATAGGATCAGAAAAACACCACCAATCGTCTACAGGTAGTTTTAGGTGCACACTGTGCAGAAGACGCACTACACTAACTGTAAATACTGTAGCTAACAGGACTAATAGGATCAGAAGAACACCAGCAATTTTCTTCAAATACTGAAACAACACCTGCCTGCCTGTCAGTAGGAAGATAATAACAGGAACAGATCTAGCTAAACTGAATACAGTGTGTATGTGTATATGTGTGTGTATATATATATATATATATATATATATATATACACACAATACACTGTAAGTGCAGCTAACTGACTCACTGTCCTGCCTAATCTATCTAACTTAAAGGGGTTGTAAAGTTAATTTTTTTTTTTTAAATAACAAACATGTTATACTTACCTTCACTGTGCAGCTCGTTCTGCACAGAGTGGCCCCAAACCTGGTCTTCTGGGGTCCCTCGGCGGCTGTTTCAGCTCCTCCCCGCAAGCATTTACCACCTTAATGCGAGCTCCCTCGCATGGTGGTGAGTGCTTGCGGGCGCGCTCCCGTGATACAGCCGGCGGCTATAGCCGCTCGCTGTATCACTCGGCCCCGCCCCCCGGCGCGCCGCGTCATCGGATGTGATTGACAGCAGCGCGAGCCAATGGCTGCGCTGCTTTCAATCCATCCACTGCAGCCAATCAGCGACCAGGCTGAGCTGCAATGAAGATGACGAGGACGAGCAGCGAAGATTCGAGGCGTCAGGTAAGTA
The DNA here is from genome assembly GCA_037952925.1 of Lithobates clamitans. Lineage (NCBI taxonomy): Eukaryota > Metazoa > Chordata > Amphibia > Anura > Ranidae > Lithobates > Lithobates clamitans. The sequence goes on along the minus strand of JBBGZY010001424.1, from coordinate 1,498,149 downwards.
AAACGGGGGGCCTGGGGGCGACGGTACTGTCAAAAGTTTTTTCACCTTAATGCATAGAATGCATTAAGGTGAAAAAATTTTTACCTTTACAACCCCTTTAAATCAAATGACACTGTCTCTCCGTCTGTCTCTCAACGCCGGAACACACTACACAGGGCCGACGCGCAGGCGGCCTTATATAGTGTGGGGCGTGTACTAAACCCCCTGAGCCAATTACAGCTCTCTGTACAGATGGCGCTGTGATTGGCCAAGCATGCAGGTCATAGTGCATGCTTGGCCAATCATCAGCCAGCAATGCACTGCGATGCCTCAGTGAATTATGGGCTGTGACGTGCCACTGGAATTTGGCGCGAACGGCCCATATCGTTCGCAATTCGGCGAGCGATCGAACAGACGATGTTCGAGTCGAACATAGGTTCGACTCGAACACGAAGCTCATCCCTATCTACCACCCTGACATAATGTTATGCCTACTCCTTTTGAGGGATTGTGATGTATAATATTTACTTTCTGTGTCATGTTGATGACTATCCTCAATATGTTATGTTGATACTTTGTATTTTATATGCCAATGTGCTATTATGCATTTATATGGGTTGATCCATGCCCTATCTTTGGTCTAATAAAGAATACAATTTTTTACATATGTATATATGTATATGGTTTTGTCTGGCTCTACCCCACGCACCTCTTTTAAAGTCCAACCCTCCCCCCCTCTTTTTTGCAAAAGCAACCAGGGAGGGAAGCACAATATTCACCCTTGCGTCTCATTTAAAGTCCCAAAATATTCCCTTTTTTCTTTGCTTGGAACAATGAGGCCCCCGTGGCTGCTTTTTCTCATGGTCGCTCGGATTCCATCAAGGATGAGGTAGTGAAGATGAACCCATGCACTTGGGCTTCACGCGTCTCTCTGCGGATGAGAGAGCCTTTAGGAGGAGGGAGAGATTGTGCCTTTATTGTGGCCAGGAAGGTCACTTTTTGAAGTCTTGTCCTACCCGTTCAGGGAACGCCGGAACCTTGAGGTCCTGTCATGGACAGACCTTAGATGGCGTTGTTTCGTCACCAGTTATCCAGAAGGATAAGCCCCTGGTTTCGGTCACCCTTTCTTGGGCTGAGTCATCCAACGAGATACAGGCTCTAATCGACTCTGGGGAAGCAGGCCTGTTCATTGATGCTGCCTTTGTATCGCAGCACTCAATTCCGCTGCAGCCGCGTGACACTCCACTTGCCATTAAGGCTCTTGACGGGAGACCTCTACAGCCTGCCCATGTGACTCATGAGATGGTTCCGTTGTCCATGGTGGTAGGGGCTCTTCACCATGAGATAATCCAATTCCAAGTTATTTCCTCACCTAGGTTTCCGCTGGTTATTGGTTATCCTTGGTTACAGAGGCATAACCCCTCTTTTGATTGGCTCCATGCTGAGGTTCTCTCCTGGTCACTACAATGCAGTAAGACATGCTTCCAGAAGGTAGCCAAGGTCCTGTGCACCTCTTCACTCTCCTCCCTGCCGGAGGAGTACCGCGATTTTAGCGATGTCTTTGACAAAGGTCAAGCCTGTAGTTTGCCTCCACACCAGCCTTATGATTGTGCAATTGACCGTCAACCTGGTGCCATACCCCTCGTGGCTGGGTTTACCCTTTGTCGGTCCTGGAGGATAAGGTCATGGAGGAGTATGTTGCAGACGCACTTTCTCGAGGTTTCATCCGCAAATCCTCATCTCCTCATGGTGCTGGTTTCTTCTTTGTAAAGTAGAAGAGCGGTGAACTGAGACCTTGTATTGATTATAGGGGTCTCAATCGTTTCACGATTAGGAATGCCTACCCGATTCTGTTGATTACAGAGTTATTTGAACGCCTCAAGGGAGCAACGGTTTTCACGAAGCTTGATTTGAGAGGGGCATACAATCTCGTGCGGTTTAAGGAGGGCGACGAGTGGAAAACTGCATTTTAATACCAGAACAGGCCATTATGAGTACCTCGTAATGCCTTTTGGCCTTTGTAACGCCCCGGCAGTTTTCCAGGAATTTATTAACAATGTCCTCCGAGATTTGTTGCAGTTGTGTGGTGGTTTATCTCGATGATATCCTCATATTTTCCAAGTCCCTGGAGAGCCACCACACAGATGTGTGCTTCAGAAACTAAGAGAAAACAATCTCTATTGTAAACTGGAGAACTGCTGGTTTTTCGATGGACCCAGAGAAACTTTCGGCAGTCCTACAGTGGCCCCGACCCATGGGATTACGTCCTCTGCAGCGTTTCCTGGGCTTTGCCAACTATTATCAGAAGTTTATTCGTAACTTCTCGTCTCTGGTCAAGCCCCTGACTGATATGACCAGAAATGACGGTAACCCACAGAGTTGGTCTCCGGAGTCCATTAAGGCCTTTGAAAGTCTCAAGGTTGCCTTTGTTTCTGCTCCTGTGTTGGTACATCCTGATCCTACGTTGCCTTTTATCCTAGAATTTGATGCTTCTGAGACTGGAGTTGGCACCCTGTCTCAACGTCCTATCTCTGAGAGCGCTATGCATCCGTGTGGCTACTTTTCAAAGAAATTGTTACCTGCAGAGTGCAATTACGAGATTGGTGACAGTGAGCTGTTGGCGATCATTTTAGCCCTGAAAGAATGGAGACGTCTCCTTGAAGGTACCACTGTGCTGGTTCTCATTCTTACTGACCATAAGAATCTCACATTCTTTTCTGAGGCTAAGCGCCTCTCTCTCAGAAGGGCGCGATGGGCTCTTTTCTTGTCAAGTTTTAATTACATTGTCTCATTCTTACCCGGTACTAAGAATGTAAGGGCTGAAGCCTTGTCGCAACAATTTTCCTCCACTTCCAAGTTGGAGTCGGTTCCGATTCCTGTGATTCCTCCTGACCGTATTCTGGCTACGGTTCGCACCAGTCTTACTTCTCCTTTGGGTGACAAAATTCTTGCTGCTTAGGTCTATGCTCCGCCTGAGAAACCTTGGTGACCGCTGCTTTGTCCCAGAGAGTCTCCGTACTGCCATTGTCAGACTTACCCGTACCAGACTGACAAACCTGATATAGCAGAGGATGGCCTCCCGTACGTATCTGGTTCCCGGCCCCTGATAGAGCACACAGAAGGCACGGAAGCACAGAATGGTATGAGAGCCTGGCGGGTGGTTTGCAGGGATAAGGCCCGGGATCCTGACACAAGCTGGCAGGTGGTAATAGGTAGGCTGGAGATCAGCTAACAGGTGCAGAGCAGGCAAGTCCGGTCACTAGCAAAGTTGGCAGCAGGCGGTCAGCACGGTACAAAGGGAGCAGGCAGATACAAGTCCAGGTCACAGGCAGGTTTTGGCAACAGGCAATCAGCACGGTACAAGGGGTCAGGCAGGTTCAAAGTCAAAGGCAGGCCGGGGTCAATTTGCAGGCGGATAGCAGAGAGAGGGAGTCCAGTAAACAAGCCGGGTCACAGGGAGATCAGAGCAATACACAGGCAACAGGAAGTTCGGGAATAGGAAGCTGATGATCGGACAGCACCGAGCACAGCATCCCATCAGCCTAAATAGGGCAACCGGCACCAAACACTGCGAGCACGCGCGCGCCGACGCGACCCAGCGCGAAGCGCCGCACTCCAGAGTGCCCAGCAAGTGTCCTGAACCGAGAACCTCTCTGACAGCCGTGCTCCAGACTTACCATTCTCCCAAGGCAGCTGGCCACCCTGGGAAGAATCAACATGTTTGGGCCATTTCCCAACAATTCTGGTGGCCTAGTCTACGGGCTGATGTAACTGCCTTTGTAGCTGCCTGTTCCGTGTGTTCTCAGAGTAAGACACCACGACACCTTCCAGTAGGCCTCCTACAACCCATACCCAATGGAGAGAGGCCCTGGACCCACCTGTCTATGTATTTCATTGTGGATTTACCCAACTCCCAAGGCAACACTGTTATTCTTCTGGTGGTTGACCGGTTCTCAAAGATGTGTCATTGTATTCCACTTAAGAATTTGCCCACTTCTAAGGAGCTGGCTTCCATTTTTGCTCGGGAGATCTTTCGCTTACATGGGCTACCCAAGGTGATTGTCTCGGACAGGGGTAGTCAGTTTGTCTCCCGGGTTCTGGTGAGCCTTTTGTGCACAATTGGTAATTCAGCTTGCTTTCTCCTCTGCGTATCACCCGCAGTCTAATGGGGCCGAAGAGTGAGCCAATCAGTTGGAGCAGTTCTTACGTTGCTATATTTCTGACCATCATAACAACTGGTCAGACCTATTACCATGTGCAGAGTTTGCTCACAACAGTGCCTTGAATTTGGCTTCCCGATTGTCCCTCGTTTATGGCGAATTATGGCTTCCAACCTTTCGTGTTGCCTGACTCATTTGTTCCACAGAGTATTCCTGCGTTAGAGGAGCATCTCCGTGGCCTTCATTCCACTTGGGCACAAGTTCAGGAGGCTTTGCAACATGCTAACGATAGATACAGACTCCATGCTGACCGCAGACGCCTGCCTGCACCTTCCTACCAGGTTGGGAACAGAGTCTGGCTGTCGTCTCGCAACCTCCGACTTCGTGTTCCTTCTTTGAAGTTCGCACCTCGTTTTATATGGCCTTTCCGTATCCTTCGCAGGATTAACCCAGTGGCTTACTCCTTGGACCTTCCTCCTAGTATGCGCATCTCAAATGTGTTTCATGTCTCCTTATTGAAACCTTTGGTCTGCAATCGCTTTACCACCTCGGTGCCACGTCCTCACCCTATACAGGTTGAGAACCATGAGGATTATGAAGTACAATCCAGTGTTGACTCCCGTAGGTTCCATGGGCGCATACAGTACCTGGTGCATTGGAAGGGGTACGGTCCGGAGGAACGCTCTTGGGTCTTATCCTCGGACCTGCATGCCCCCATCCTGCTCCATGATTTCCATAGACGTTTTCCCCTCAAGCCTGGTGGTCCTCCGAGGGGGAGGGGTCGTTGAGGGGGGGTACTGTCAGGACTGTGCTCAGCCCTTCCTTCTCTGAGCTGGCCGCTCAGCTGTTGGCTGATTGCCAGCTCCCATTTCTCTCCACAGTTACCCAGCTGTTGTTGATTCTGCTCGTCAGTCCTGCCTACTTAAAGTCGTCCAGCTCACTTGATCTCTGCCTTCGCCTTTGTCAACATCACAGAGACTTTCCCCTGCGTTCCTGTTGAAGACTTGCTCGGCTGACGTTTCTTCTGGCTCCTGATCCTGCTTGCTGTACTACTACGTTTTATCTCTGGCTCTCTGACATTTGTTTGGCTGACTACTCGATCCGGTTACTGAACTCTGGCTTGTTTTGACTATGCTCACTCTGTTAACCTTATTATTATTAAACAAGTGTGATTTAACTATACTTCTGTCTCGGTCTGATTCATGGTTCCTGATAGCCCAGCAGCAGACCGAGCCCCGGAATGTTAAAAACCACCCAGCTGAAGCGCTGGCAGCCAGACAGAGAGTAAATTACCTCTGCCCCACACCTACTGGTGTCAACTATTCCTTGTAGCCAAGAATGGAGATCACGCGGACTGACTATGTGAGTTCACTTTGCTCGACTAATGCATGTCCAGACCAGGTGGAGGTCTGGGACCTTGTTAGTCAACCTTGGATGGGGGAGAAATGTGACAGACCTAGCCAGGACAGAAGCTTTTGGAGGGGACTGAATGCTAGCCTCTTGCCTACCGATCATGGGCCCTGGCATTTCAAACGGTGCTTTTTGTGAGCTTTATGCCTGGGGACCTTTGAGGTGGTGTTACTTTGGATTCAGGTCCATATCCCCCCAAGACACACAGACTCTGGGAACCCTGTATATGCCATATTAAAAATAGTGACTGATTCATACGGTTGGGACACATACTGTTAGATGCTAATGTCATCAACTCCAGCCACCTGTCTTCTATAATGTAAATGAGTCTAGTCTGGCTTGCCACAGCTTCTAAGAGTATTTCACCCATTTTTTGTGCTAATTAACCTTGCTATTGTATGAAGGAGTTCTGTGTTGAAGTTTATGATAATGTATAATCTACTGTGTGAAGCTCGGTGACAACAAATCTGACCTGTAGTGAAATCCTGATTAATCACAACAATGCTCAGGAGCGCACGGAGTCACATCGGCTGCTTTAAGGGATTAGTTAATTATCTCATGTTAATTCTGTTTCTGGTTACAGTTGTATTGTCGGAGTAATATGAGCAGAAGGTAGGAACCTCCTCCTCTTTAACTGTATATAAGACTTGTATTTTGGTTCTATTAACCACTTGCCGCCCGCCATATAGCAAAATGACGTCGGCAAAGTGGTTCCAATATCCTGACTGGACGTCATATGACGTCCTCAGGATATTGAGCCGCTGCGCGCTCCCGGGGGCGCGCATTGCGGCGATCGTTGTTGCGGGGTGTCAGTCTGACACCCGGCAACACCGATCTAGGTAAAGAGTCTCTGAAGGAGACTCTTTACCACGTGATCAGCCGTGTCCAATCACGGCTGATCACGATGTAAATAGGAAGAGCCGGTGATCGGCTTTTCCTCACTCGCGTCTGACAGACGCGAGTAGAGGAGCGCCGATCGGCTGCTCTCCTGACAGGGGGGGTCTGTGCTGATTGTTTATCAGCACAGCCCCCCCTCGGATCCTACCCAGGACTACCAGGGAAGCCGCCCAGGACTACCAGGGAAGCCGCCCAGGACCACCAGGGAAACCAGACACACTGGACCACCAGGGAAACCAGACACACTGGACCACCAGGTATGCCCCCTAGACCCCCAGGGAAATACTGATCTGTACAAAGGCAGCTGCCAATCAATGCCCAGGCAGCTGCCAATCAGTGCCCACTCTCATGCCTACCACTGCCACCAGGGATGCCCATCAGTGCCGCGTATCAGTGTCCATCAGTGCCGCCTATCAGTGCCCAGCAGTGCCGCCTATCAGTGCCACCCATAAGAACCCATCTGTGTAGCCTTTCAGTGCCCATAAGTGTCGCCTATCAGTGCCCACCAGTGCCACCCAGTGCCACCCATAACTGCCCATCAGTGCCGCCCATCAATGCCCATCAGTGCTGCATATCAGTGCCACCCATCAGTGCTGCATATCAGTGCCCATCGTCAGTGCCCGTCAGTACCCGCTCATTGGTGCCACCTCATCGCTGCCGCCTTATCAGTGCCCGTCAGTGCAGCCTTATCAGTGCCCATCAGTGAAAGAGAAAACTTATTTACAAAATTTTTAAACAAAAACAAAAGCAAAACTTTTATTTTTTTCAGAATTTTCGGTCTTTTTTTATCTGTTTCGCAAAAAATAAAAACCGCAGAGGTGATCAAATACCACCAAAAGAAAGCTCTATTTGTGGGAACAAAATGATAAAAATTTAGTTTGGGTACAGTGATGGATGACCGCGCAATTTGTCATTCAAACTGCGACAGTGCTGAAAGATGAAAATTGGTCTGGGCAGGATGGTGTATAAGTGCCCTGTATTGAAGTGGTTAAAAGAGTCCATGTTCAGCAAATAAACAAGTATCGTCTTGTTTTATGCTTGTGAGGGGTTGGAATATCTGATATCTATATTCAGACTGGGAGGAAGCTGTATATGACGAAAGTACTCAAGCGGAGTGTGGGACGTTTCGTTACAGCAGGCAGCTCACATTTTGCTAGTGCCACTCAGTGCTGCAGTCACACTTGTGCTGGTGCGCTGTCCCTGAGACCTCTGGGAAGAAGAAACATACTTACCGATCAATCATATTCTTCTTTGCTGAAGTCAGACGTTTCACGCTGGCTCCGATGGCTTCCCCTCCGCTCCGAAACAGGCAACATCCCGGGGACACCATCGATCACTGCATGGCGCGCGCTTTTAAACTGATAATTTGCTGAATGGTCAGAATCGTTCAACTCCGGAGTTGCAATCGTGGCGGGCAGAGAATCGCGATAACGATTCTCTGCGATTTAATCGTGGAGCTCTAATATATATATATATATATATATATATATATATATATATATATATATATATATTTATACAGTGGCTTGCTAAAGTATTCGGCCCCCTTGAACTTTTCAACCTTTTGCCACATTTCAGGCTTCAAACATAAAGATATAAAATTTTAATTTTTTGTGAAGAATCACCAACAAGTGGGATACAATTGTGAAGTGGAACGAAATCTATTGGACATTTTAAATTTTTTTAGCAATTAAAAAACTGAAAAGTGCTGGGTGCAAAATGATTCGGCCCCTTTACTTTCAGTGCAGCAAACTCACTCCAAAAGTTCAGCGAGGATCTCTGAATGATCCAATGTTGTCCTAAATGACTGATGGTGATAAATAGAATCCACCTGTGTGTAATCAAGTCTCTGTATAAATGCACCTGCTCTGTGATAGTCTCAGGGTTCTGTTGAAAGCGCAGAGAGCATCATGAAGACCAAGGAACACACCAGGCAGGTCCGTAATACTGTTGTGGAGAAGTTTAAAGCCGGATTTGGATACAAAAAGATTTCCCAAGCTTTAAACATCCCAAGGAGCAGTGTGCAAGCGATCATTTTGAAATGGAAGGAGTATCAGACCACTGCAAATCTACCAAGACCTGGCTGTCCCTCTAAACTTTCAGCTCAGACAAGGAGAAGACTGATCAGAGATGCAGCCAAGAGGCCCATGATCACTCTGGATGAACTGCAGAGAACTACAGCTGAGGTGGGAGAGTCTGTCCATAGGACAACAATCAGTCGTACACTGCACAAATCTGGCCTTTATGGAAGAGTGGCAAGAAGAAAGCCATTTCTCAAAGATATCCATAAAAAGTCTCGTCTTAAATTTGCCACATGGCACCTAGGAGACACACCAAACATGTGGAAGAAGGTGCTCTGGTCCGATGAAACCAAAATCGAACTTTTTTGGCCACAATGCAAAACGATATGTTTGGCGTAAAAGCAACACAGCTCATCACACTCAACACACCATCCCCACTGTCAAACATGGTGGTGGCAGCATCATGGTTTGGGCCTGCTTTTCTTCAGCAGGGACAGGAAAGATGGTTAAAATTGAGGGGAAGATGGATGCAGCCAAATACAGGACCATTCTGGATGAAAACCTGTTGGAGTCTGAAAAAGACCTGAAACTGGGACGGAGATTTATCTTCCAACAAGACAATGATCCCAAACATACAGCAAAATCTACAAAGGAATGGTTCACAAATAAACGTATCCAGGTGTTAGAATGGCCAAGTCAAAGTCCAGACCTGAATCCAATCGAGAATCTGTGGAAAGAGCTGAAAACTGCTGTTCACAAACGCTCTCCATCCAACCTCACTGAGCTCGAGCTGTTTTGCAAGGAAGAATGGGCAAGAATTTCAGTCTCTCGATGTGCAAAACTGATAGAGACATACCCCAAGCGACTTGCAGCTGTAATCGCAGCAAAAGGTGGCTCTACAAAGTATTAACGCAAGGGGGCCGAATAATTTTGCTTGCCCCACTTTTCTTTTTTTATTAGTTAAAAAAGTTTCAAAAATCCAAAAGATTTCGTTCCACTTCACAATTGTGTCCCACTTGTTGGTGATTCTTCACAAAAAATAAAAATTTTATATCTTTATGTTTGAAGCCTGAAATGTGGCAAAAGGTTGAAAAGTTCAAGGGGGCCGAATACTTTCGCAAGCCACTGTATATATATATATGTACACACACAGTATCTCACAAAAGTGAGCACACCCTTCACATTTTTGTATATATTTTGATATATCTTTTCATGTGACAACATAGAGCTGGGCGATTTTCTCCCCAAAAAAAAATCTGTGATTTTTTTTTTTTTAAACTCGATTCACGATACGAATCGAGTTTTTTTTTTTTGATGGACACCGCGCCGGTCCTGAGGAGCTGCGGGCAGGAGTTTTTAGGTGAGGCCGCGGCTTCAGTCTAGTCCACGGCGTCCGGCCTCGCCTAAAAACTCCTGCCCGCAGCTCCTCAGGACCGGCGTGGAGTCAGCGCCGGTGAAAATAAAAAAAAAATCTGAAAAATCGATTTGCTGAAAATTTGAATCGATTTGACCTCTCAACTCGATTTTTTTTCTCCAGCCCTATGACAACACTGAAGAAATGACACTTTGCTACAATGTAAAGTAGTGAGTGTACAGCTTGTCTAACAGTGTAAATTTGCTGTCCCCTCAAAATAACTCAACAGACAGCCATTAATGTCTAAACCGCTAGCAACAAAAGTGAGTACACCACTAAGTGAAAATGTCCAAATTGGGCGCAATTAGCCATTTTCCCTCCCCGGTGTCATGTGACTCAGGAGTTACAAGGTCTCAGGAGTTAATGGGGAGCAGGTGTGGTAAATTTGGTGTTATCGCTCTCACTCTCTCATACTGGTCACTGGAAGTTCAACATGGTGCCTCATGGCAAAGAACTCTCAGAGGATCTGAAAAAAATATGTGTTACTCTACATAAAGATGGCCTAGGCTATAAGAAGATTGCCAAGACTCTAAGGCTACTTTCACACTGGGGCGGTGGGTGCGCTGGTGGTAAATTTTGCTGCGCTATTCAGCCGCTAGCGGGGCGCTTTTAGGCCGAGAAAGGCCAAGAAAGGGTTAAAACCACCGCTCCTACAGCGCTGCAAAGATGCGGCTTGCAGGACGTTTTTTATTGTCCTAGCGCACCGCTCCAGTGTGAAAGCCCTCAGAGCTTTCACATTGGAGAGACAGCAACGGATCTTTCAGGGCG